>JAQFVV010000338.1:12500-303934 GCA_028023455.1 Epiperipatus broadwayi | reverse complement strand
TGACATCGGTAATGGCCCATAGAAATCAATGGCTATTGTGTCATTTGGCTCATATACGAGTATGGGTGTCGATGTTCCCTCATTCGATCTGTTCATCGGCTTTGTTTTGGCACATGTCAAACATTTCTTTATTTCTTGCATTACGTCCCGATGGAGGTTTGGCCAGTAGAACCATTGTTCGATCCATCCGGAGGTCTTGCTGCCCCCGAAATGTCCTCTTTCATCGTGTGCCAGTGTTACAATACTCTTTCGTAGGGCTCTTGGTATTATCACCCGATAATTCTGCCCATTTCCTGTTTGTCGTTGGAGAAGTCCGTTTTTGATAACGCATTTTTCTCGATGGGCCCATAATGTATTTCCTTGACTATTTAGCACTGCGTGGTTCCTGCCAAAATCCATGACCTGTCTACATTCCCTGTCTTCCCGTTGCGCTTCCTTAATTTTCTGAAGGCTATAAGGCTCCCTGCTTTGGGCTCGTGTCGTCGCTATGTATGGTTCCTCGTTTCTATCAAGGCCTCGTCCTAGGGGATATCGGCTAAGGGTATCTGCTATTATATTATCCCTCCCCTTACAGTATTCTACCGTATAATCAAATTCCTGAAGGGTGAGGCTCCATCTTATTAGGCGGCTATTTGTCAGAAAACTCCTATTTAGGAATTCTAGGCTGCGATGATCGGTCACGACCACTACTTTTGATCCTACTAGGTATTGCCTTAGTTTTTTGAAAGCCCATACAATGGCCAATGCCTCTCTCTCGGTAACTGTGTAGTTCTGTTCGGCTTTTGTAAAAAGTCTACTTATGAAGGCGATCGCTTTGCTCTGTCCATTGTCTAGATCGGAAGAGCGTCATTGCCCCCATTCCTATTCCACTGCTGTCCGTTTGTACATAAAATGTACGTCCAAAGTCTGGGTGTGCCAACACTACATGTCTTAAGAACCCTTCCTTTATTTGGTGGAAGCTAGCCTCCTGTTCTTCTCTCCATGCCCATGGTGTTTCTTTCCTCAGAAGTCTGAGCAGTGGTTCTATCCTTTCTGAAAAATTCGGGTAGTATTGTTTGAAGAAATTACATAGTCCGAGGAAAGCCTTGATGTCACGCTTCTTTTTGGGTTCTGGGAATTCCTGTATGGCTTGTACTTTTTCCGGATTAGGTGATACTCCCTCTTTACTAATAATATGCCCTAAAAACTTCACCTCGGGTGTCATGAGCCTGCTTTTTCCCAGGTTTATTTTGATTCCCTTTTCTCGACATTCTTGGAATAATTTTCGAAGGCATTTAATATGCTCCCTATTATCCTCAGACGCTATGATGATGTCGTCGACATATGTAGTACTAAACCCCTTCACTTCCTCTGACAGCACTCTATCAAGGCATTGTATCAAACCTGCTCCGCTGTTTTTTAGACCAAATGGTATCCGGTTGAACTGATACGCGATACCATTATATCGGAATGCTGTATATTGGCGGTCATCTGGGTGTAGGCTAATCTGCCAGTAACTACTGGTCATGTCTAGGGTGGAAAAAACACCTTTTCCGTTGAACCGGTTTATTAATTCACTCATGGGGGGCGGAGCATTTGTGTCCGCGACCGTGATCTTGTTGAGGAGTCTCGCGTCCAGGCACAATCGTACCGAACCATCCTTCTTCTTTGCTACGACAATGGGGTTGTTGTATGGTGAGGAGCATTTTGAGATTATTCCCCATTCTAGCATGTTGTTTATCTGTTTGCCTATCTCTGGCCGGTATTGAAAGGGGATCGGGTATGATCTAGATTGATACGGTTGATCCTGAATGAGTTTTATCCGGTGTTCGTAACCATTGATGACTCCAGGTATGTCGGAGAATATGTCCTTGTATTTCTCAAGGAGATTTCCCAATTCCATCTCTTCTTCTCGCTTTGTTCCGATCTCCTCCGTTACCATTCTCTTTGCTAATTCCATACTATGTACGGCCTGTTCCATGTTTTTTGTTTGGTCTTGCTCTGTAAAAGGCACCCTCCTTCCTGAGATCCGGGCTTGTCCTGTTTCGTAGTCGATGCTACATTTGTATTTTCCCATAAAATCGGATCCTAATATCACATCATGTATTAATCCCTGCATTACCAGCATGATCTGATTATACTGGTTTCCTGCTATTTTTATGTCTACCCATGCCTGCACTGCTTCCGCTTGGGCCCTTTTCCCATTCGCCAAAGTGATGCGCATTATCTTAAGCGGTAGTGTTTTGAGGTTTGGTTCTTCTTGGGTAAGTTTGCTGAATGTTTCCTGTGACAGAACTGACACTTGACTTCCCGAGTCTAGTAGTGCGTGAGTTTTCATTCCTCCTATTTCAACCTCTATTTTAGGGCATTGGAATCCATTTCTACGTTCCCCCTCTTCCTTTATGATTTTCCCTATGTTGGCTATCTGACTTTCTCCATCTTCCTCATTTTCATCTTTTATCTCTTCTAACCTCCTTACTACCTTGTCCATATCATTTATCCCTATCAAGAATCGTTTTGCCCATGCGGGTAATCCCCTTCCTGCTATTCTGATCAACCATTCCTCAGATGGTGCGCCTACGTTTATCTGTCTTAGCTGTGCCATTCTCCTGCGAAAAAATCCTTCCATCGTTTCTCCTGATTCCCATTCTTCATTTTCAATTTCACGTAAGGCTCTCATTTGTCTTGCCTTTCCCCAATAGCTCTCCTTTATCATTTCTCTGTATTGCCTGAATGTCTTTGGTTTCTGTTGTATTGATTTCCACCAATCTAGAGCCCCTTCCCGTATATGGCTGACTGCTATGGCTATTTTGCCCTCTTCATTAAATGTTTTGTAAGCGAATAATCTCTCTAGGCTCTCTATGTGTTCATTTGGATCCTCATTACTCTTTCCCTTAAATGTCTGTACCATTTTTCCTGTTTCACATTCCCACATATTTTCGTTATTGCCGTCCATTTGATAAAAGATTTTTTTTTTTTTTATATTTGCTCTATTATAACTTTTGTTACTACCGTTTACGGGAATGTGGTTATTTTACTTTTATTTTATTTATTTATGATAACAGCGACTGACCGACGTCCGCTCCTCTATCTCCTGCTATGTTTTTTTTTTTTTATTTATTTATTTCTCTCCGGCTCCCAAAGTTTTATTTAAAAGTTTGCGATGTTATGAATCGCTGTGTTTTTGTTCCGTTTATTTATATTCGTCCAAAGCTTTTGTTTACATGAAAAAAGTTTTGCGTCTTTTCCGAGGTTCGGCCGCTTTTGCTAATATCTTGATTTGCTTCTCTAACACATTATTTGCATTAACTTCACGTTTGGAAGCTTCATTTGTATTAGCCTCACGTTGGAAGCGCCAATTGTAATAGTCCACCCATCCTAACCGAGATTACGGGCTTCGAAATAAACGTGACATAGCGTAAAGCTTTATTTATTTACTTATATCGATAGTTATTCACTATCCACACAAGGGGGCGCCAGATACGATTATTTAAGTGGAATTTAATTACTCGCATCACCTTACATCACATCAAAACGATTTCGAAGTCTAATCCCGCCCACCAGCTCAAACTCCCAGCATGGACCAATAAGGTTTCTCAAGGCCGTTACATGATTGTTTCAAAGACAACTCCTTACGGAAAAGACGCACAGTTCACTAATGGGAAAGAAGTTTTAGTTTGCTAATTGATTGATCCTAGCACTAGACTTGATTATTGGTTGTTTGTGACCAATACGACGGTTCGTTTATGCCCCGAACAATTAGGCTTATAAGATCATCCCCCCTATATGCTATACTCAATATAATTGTTTGACATTTGTTTATATATTTATTATAGACCCGCCCAATTCTTAAGTCTATCTTAACTAAGGGAAAATAAATAAACATCGTGACTTACGGCACGATGTTGGCATATTACATTTAAAAGAAACATTGAAAATAAATCTAAATCTAAATAAGTATAATTTAACGATAAATTTATGAACGATCAAGAGTAAATGATATAAGACTTTAATTGTATGAAAAGACTTGAGAAATGCTCGACTTGTTTATATACTGAACGAATTTATTAAATATAAAATATTAATTTGAATTTTATTCGCACACGCACACACACATTCACGCTCGCAGAGAAACATATTAAACATAATAAAGTATGAATGATAAATACAAGTTTCCTTTTTACATTTTGAGAATACGGATTATGGTTTGTTAGATTTTACTTAAGTTCAAAGTTCATGTTTTGAAAGTCCTACGATTACGATAGATTGCAATAATAGATTAAATGTTACAGCAAATTTTATGATTTATTTACGCAAGTGTGAGTTAGTTAACTATGAGATTGCCTTTAAGAGTTTACGAATTGAGTGAATGAAACATAATATAAAATAAACTATTTACCTAGGATTTGATTTTGACTTCCGCTGCTTCGAGTGAAACGAGGATTTGAACGTGGGAGATGGCTTTCATGATGAAGTGATTTGTTTATTTAAAGTGAGCATAGCATGGTCTGGACGATGTTGGTATTTCTCGGAACATAATTATTAGGTTGGAGCATTAATTTCACGTGGAGATGTTATTGAATTTCCATAGCTTCGGAGATATTCGGTGGCGGAGCGTCGATCAATCACTGAAGGGTTTTCTAGCCCCTCATGACAATCGACGCTCTCAGTATTAATTTCATAATGATCATCTTGGATTTGGATACGGCGAACTGAAAGAATATTATTCTATGTCACGCTATATTAACTAAGCACATTAAGTGAAGAACTCTTTCAGCAACGATATCAACAATGATAACAGCAACCAAAAAAAACACAACAACAGCAATAATAGCAATAATGATAATAATAAAAAAAGAGAAAAAAAATCCTTGAATAGATTTCGTTTGATATTTATAAGAGGTAATCCTTATCTTAGGATCCAATCTCCCCCCAGAGTTCCATATTTTTAAGAGTTGTCGTTCAGGTCCGTGTTTGACGTAATGTTCACTCAATCCTTTGTGCTTAAGGCAAATTTTGGTCTTGGCAATCTCATGTTGCAATCTCTGTTAACCAACTTCTATTCATTCATACTTTGAGTGCATGCGTGTGTGCGTGTTTTTACAAGAACAATACAATCTACATTAATTTTAGAAGTCGAGCATTTAATCTTTTCTCAAATCTTTTCTATGAGTTTTACCTTTGCTAAAATTATAATTTAAAATAAACATTTTAAATATCCCGTGGCGTATACAAATGGAAATTAACTTTGAATATTTATTAGAGCATATTATATTTTCCTTTATTATATTATTTTAGAGAATGTTCTATTATTAATTTTATGTGAAAGCCTTAACTATTTAATTAGACAATTATTATCTGTATTTTATACATGTAGTTTATAAATGGGAAGAAAACTATTAAAGGTTACAAATATACTGCTACGAGTCTTTCGTATTGCTTGAGTGTGTGTGTGTTTACATATACCGACTTTGTCTCGGTATAATATATATATATACATTGTACAGGATAGAAAGTCCATCCTTACTTTTTCAAGCTATAATATGGTTTTAAAAAAATGTCTTTGTTATAGTTTATTTAAGGGTTTGTAAATAAGTTATTAGTGTATTGTTCGTAATAGTTTTATTGTTATATAGTTCAGGTTTATTTATTTTTATGATATCTGCTTTGTTTGAGTTCCTCATTATAATGGCAAACTATATGTGTATATAATTATCAATGTATGTATAAAAAAATAATCATTAGCAATAGTATTTAAATTGCTAAATATAAATATATTGTACCTTTATTTATTTATTTATTTTAAAAAAATAAAATTAATATTTATTTGGTTTGTGAATTATCACGTAAATCTTTCAATATAATATATATGTTTTGTTTTTTTTTAATTGCAATTATTTCCTATTTATTTTATTTTAAAAAATTTAAATTGCAAACAAAAAAAAAAATGTTAAAGATTATTTTTGAATCAGCACGTGATTTATGAAAGGCGGGAATTTTTGGCAGGTGATAGAAAATTAAAAGAAGGAAGACATTATTATTTTCGTTCATCGTTATTTTTTTAATTGCTCTTATAAATATTATTAAAAAATATTGGATTAAGGATTTCTACACAAAAACGATGTGCTAATTTACAACTTTATCATTTTGGGTCTTGGCTTTTCGGCTTGCCTATTATTAACATCAGTGGAAACTTCAGTAAAACATGGGATTTCAAAAATAAACCGGTATTTGTCAAAAAGTTCTAAAAATAGCTATTATACTTAAATAATGTATCTCATTATAACTTTCAAATTATTTAATGATTCGAAAATCATATTCAATTTCATCGCGTATATAACAGAGCATTCAAGAAATGGCTAAAAATAATGGTTTTATAACAAGAAGTAAATCTCTTCATTTATAAAGCAATATGTACATATTCATGTCTATCAGGCTATTTTAGGATGAAGAAAATAAAGTCAGTGCTGAAGATAACTTTCAATTATTAAACACTAGTGCAATTAAGATAAAGAAACAAACTATATATATATATATATATATATATATATATAGTTTGTATATATTACATATATGGATATATATATATATATATATATATATATATTATCCAATATGTAATATATCTTTGTAAAGGAATACATAATTGAGATGTTAACATTAGCTTACAATTTATTTATTTTTTAATTTTAAAATTTAAAGAATAATGAAAGTCGATTTTAATATATACGTTGTATATTTATTTTAAAGATATTTTGTAACTCAAACTATGCCAGCATGTGTTATTATAAATATATATAATATTATTTTTTATTTTTTTGCTTTTGACATTCAAGTATAATAAATAATAAAATTCATTTGTCAATTTAAACTAGAATGCAATAAATTAAATTTAATACATATAAGAATTGTATAAGTGTACAGATTTATAAAACTGTATTTATAAACAATATCATTGTTTAACAATTATCTTAGTTCTTCAATTAGTATTTTAACAAACTGATTACATTTATTCATATCCATTAAATTTTATAATATTAAAACATTTGATATTTCATACGTGTGTGCATTATATATATTCGTGCCAATATTTTATATGCTAATCATTATCTTTAATTATATGTAAGTCAGTTGATTTTTAAATCTTTTTGTTGGTGATGACATTACTTATTATTTTTTGAGGTTAAAATTATAGTAATAACTTTAGTCCATTATTGTAGAGTTGTTTTTTTTTATCTTGGTATTGTTAGTTGTAGAATAGCTTTAGTATATCAGGCCTTATTTAGTACAGTTAATATTGTTACTGGATAGAGTGGATAAGATCCCCATTTTTATTAGTTATTCATCCATGAGTGATAGTGCTTATATTTCTAGTGATGGTGATCACATATTTCTAAATACCTAGTGTGTTGTATTTTGGTGAGCCTCTCCATATATATATATATATATATATATATATATATATATATATATATATATATATATATATATATATATATATATATATATATATATATTATAACAGAAATGATTATTCGTACGGTTGATTTATTGATTGTGTATTCAGTTATATTTATCTCGATTATTTTATTTTACATTATACTTAATTTATTATACTTTAATTCTTTTTCCGACTTTGATTCTTTCTCCATTTATTGTTTTCAACTTAGATTCTTTATTATCTTATTCATTATTTTAACCATCACCGTTACAATACAAGCAGAGAGCTAATACAGATACAAATTTAACTTCATATCTATAACCTTGACTGAACCCCAAGGCAATACGTACATATTATCTTGGCATTATTTTTCCCAGCCAAGAACTCTTGGCTGCTGAACAGAGCAAACTCTTTCAAAGAAACTTAGCGAATGTCCAGCGCTTGCTATTTATTTTTTTAGAATTGGGATTTCGCACGAACAAGCAGCACATGAATATCTTAAACAAATCAGCATGCCCCTTTAATCACTAATTACAGTTTCCCACCTGTCGTAGCTTGGTGATAGGAGAATAAAGCAAAGATACGAAATTTAATGACAAATATGTTTAATAATAATATTCACACTTTATATAAAAAATTACATAATAATAATAAACACACACTTATAAATACATGGCTATGATAAATGTATGAGAATAGATCAGATATAAAAGTTCTTAAAGTCCGGTTGATAGAGTTCTACTTTTATCAAATCATTAATTTTATATTTAGTTATGAATAGTAGACAAATGAAAATGCATGCATGCTTTTACCTAGGCTTTGTGCAAATGAAAATGCATGCATGCTTTTACCTAGGCTTTATTGTAATTGTCCCATGGGTATTTCTTCCGAGCGCTCTTGATTAACTTCCTCAGTTTGTGGGGTTATTTCATTCCAGTTTTTGCTTGTTGATTCCTTAGGTTCTCCATTAACTTCCTCCGTTTGTGTGGTTATTTTTATCCAGTTTGCTGGTTGATTCTTTAGGTTGAGTTTTAATTGACAGCTACAGAAGCGGCGGTCCCTCTAGTAGGTCAGGCAAAAATCTTACATTGCGAGTCAGTGATGAGACGGCTTGAATCCGAACCCACATCCCTTTAACGCCATTAGCCACACACTTCTTCCATTTTCTTTTAGCTGTTGCTTCTCTAAAGTCTCTACTAACAATGCCAAACAAAAATTGTAATTTTCTTAATCTCTTTCTTTGTTCGTTGTTTTTAAAATTTTTAATTAAGACTTAGATTTCCAACCAATTCTTATCATTACATTTCTTTATTTAATTAGTGGCTGGAATGTAAATCCCAATTAATTTAACAGATCAGGCCAAGATCTTCCGTTGATAACATTTCTTTGTCCGTGGAATTTAATTTGTCCAACAGACTTTCACACCTACGGCCATATTGTTTCTTTTTTATATATCACATATTACATTTATTTTATTTAAAGTTTACAATTCATTAATTTTTTTCACATTTACGTTTTACATTTACTTTAATTTGTTATAATATATTTTTTAAAAGAGAGAAGAAACACATTTTTTTTATGCATCCACTTCCCCTCTCCCACAATAAACAAAAATAATTTCTAGCATTTGACTTATAAGAGAGAAAGAGACACATTTCTTTATTTATGCAGCCCCCCTCCCTTTCTCTTACTATTAGAAAATTCACAGTAATTTTGACATTAGAATTTCAATTTTTCTTTTCCTTCCTTTCTTTTTTTTTTTTAAAATTTATTAGCTAATTTATTTCACCTTTATTACTTTCTAATTTTATTAATAAATATATATGTGTGTCGACGACTTTACGTGGTCATCACAATATATATATATATATATATATATATATATATATATATATATATATATATATATATATATCTTGTGCACTGAGACATAAAGGGTTCAGGCATCTTCTTTTACCTCAAATGTAGGTGTTACTTTGGAAGCCACCACTCTTTTGATATTTATGCTACTTGCATTATAGAGTCCTCTTTTGATTTATCACTCATGAGATTTAATTTAAATTTTCCACCACAGTAGGTCAAGATGCTTGTATTTTAGTATGCAATACCAAGATAAGTTTGTTTGAAGGATGTGATTCCTTTAAGATGTACTCAACTATATTAATGCTTTAGATTATAGGAATGCCTGTGTTTAGTGTTATCCCAATTTGTAATCATTTTGCAAACCAACCAACAATATTTAATAATTATAAATGTTTGAATTCATAAGCATATGGCCAGTTAGTATAGTCCACACATGTTATGTATATGCTGTAGTCATCTAAAACTTTTCCAATGTAAATGTAAATTACTTAGTTATTTTTAAATGTTTACTTAGGTGATTTCTATTATATGGACAATGAATTCAGAACTTATATGTGTATAAGTGACTTTTAATAAATGCCTCATTCATTGAATTCATTTATTATTTGCTAATTTAATCATTTAGTCATTTGCTATATCTAATTGATATTTATTTAAAGTAGTATTCAAAAGAAATGTATTAAAGAATTACATATATAATTTAGATTATTGATACAACAAGATATCTCCAATTTGTTTATTGATTTGTATATTTATCCAATTTCATAACATCTTATACAGTTCTTATATAAACATAAATTGCAAATTATTAGTGTTATGGTTAAACTCTATACTTAGTTTACAGATAAAAAAAAATTAAGTATTTGCAAAGTAAAAATTATTCTCATGTTTCCTCAAATATGTATATATGCATATATATGCTGTTATAAATATAAAGTTGCAATGTTAAAATAAAGCAATGATTTTGAGTTTTATTTGAGATTTATTAATTTTATTTTTCTTTATTTTTAGTACAGCAATTCTACCAACTAGTCAATGTGGAAGTATAAAAAAATTGGTAATTTCAATTGAATAAATATATTTTGGATTTAATAAAATTCCTTTTGTTCCGAAATGTATTTAGTATATAATTAAACATAAGTTAAATTAGCCCTGAGACCTAATTAGCAATATATTTCAGTCAATGCTCAAGATTATTAAGTTTGTGATATAGTTAGCCATGGTAATATTATAGTTTGATATATTTATTTTGAAGTAATTTATTTTGTTTTAACTTGATATATGTACACAAATGCTATTAAATAGGTATTACATTTATTATCTTCATATTATTTTTTCTTGCATTGTATATGCATTTTGTTATAGTGACAAGTTACTATGAAACTCGGTTGATTTATGAGTGCCTCATAGATATATCTTATTTAAATCTTTTCTTATTTCTAATATAATCTATCCATTATAAATGCTGCTCAATAATTTAGGCTATATCATCTTTTACTATGGTATATATGACATGCTACATTAATTACCAATGTTTAAATTCATTTTTCTTCATTTATATTAATTTACTATATTTTCCATTACAATTGTCATCAAATCATATGATTGTGTATATATATAAATATGAGATATCATTAATAACGTACTATTTCAAATGACACTTCAAACGTGAGGCTTGATTCATTATTTCCTCATTTATCAGAATGGAAAAATGATCCAGTGATGTGTCGTTGAATGTTATCCATTACAATTGGAACTAACGTTTGGGACCTTCTTTCTTCAATTTAAATAGAATGCAGCATTTACGATCCATTACAATATATATATATGTGTGTATGTGTGTGTGTATGTGACATAAGTATCAAATATACATACTTTTTTACATAATAAAAAAAAAAAATCATTCATATATTCTGCATAAATGAATAGCAGAACCCAAATATTATAGAGATATAATTTGTAGAATATTTAATTTAGAACATTTAAATTTAATTAAGAGTAAAATATAATTCAAACATTTTTATATACATAATATAAATTTTGTTAGCTGGTCAAGAAAATTAGTTTTATTTATAATATTTATTATAAAATTATTTATAATAATCAAAAAATAGAGAACTTGTTACATTGACTTATTTTTTTAAGATTACTGTTGATAAGATATAGGTTGTGATAATTATTTTTCATTCTTTATTAATATCGCATTTTCATTTAGATATTGAACATTACCATGTCTATGAAGTGATAGGGATCTGATGTTTTTTTTTTTTTTTATGCAAAATGTTACATAAAGAGTTCATTGATCAAAATATTTAATTGCTATTTATATCTGTGGATATTACAAAAATACATATAGATTCACATTTTTCTTGTAGTTAATTATCATTTTTATTACATATATTAAAATCTGGATTTATTATTATATAAATAATTAAATAATAATATCAACCATAAAAGTATGTAGTAAATAAAATGAGCAGCTTTCCCTAGTCTTGGTATGGATGAACTAAGAAAGTGAACAAATTCATCTGAAGAAGCTATTTTATTATTATATTTTCTAAACACTGCTAATATTAATGCCACTATACTTAGTTTAATTTGAAATTCACCTTGAATGATCTAACATATTAGATTTGTAATTTCTATACGTTTCAATAGTGTAAACGCAAATGACGATACTATTATTGCCTTACTATTTGGTAAAGAAGTCAAATAAATTTAAAGATGTTCAGAAAGAGTATTGTTCCTGGAATTATATAAATACATTAATTATTTATCAAACGTATTTTAATTAACTTACTAAACTAATAGACTTCCATGTAACATATCTTTGTCAAGTTTGATACTGTATCAAAAATTACTTTCAAACACACACACACACACACACATATATATATATATATATATATATATATGTGTGTGTGTATATATATATATATATATATATATATTGCAAACTAATAAAAGATAAGATGGTAATAGATTACAAGGGGGATAAACATTTTTTTAAGTTTACAATCCGTTTGATAACAATTTAGTACTCTGTAAATTATAGTAATGGAATTAGTTGCACCTGCTTCCAGTAAATCAAACTTTTTTAATATCAACTTGTTATAAAACAGTGTAAAGCCAAATAAATTTGTCTTAAAAATTTGTCCACCTGCCTGATCGTTACTCATACTCTTAAAAGTACGAGTTTGTTTTTGTTTTTTTTTTTAAACACAAACTGTAAAAAAAAAAGCTTAAAAGTTATTGATGGAAAACAAGTGAACAGTCCTTTTGTAAAAAGTAATTTAAATGTAAGATCAGTTTTCTTGTTTGAGTTATTTAAGATTCTGACAATGACAAATTATAATGAGAAATACAAGATTATTTGAATCAAAATATATTTTAAATCTTAAAATAATATTTTATATTTCCTTAAAAAATAAATGAAATCAAAAACAATTATATGCGAATGTATATATAACGTCGTTTAAGTTATTCAGAGAAATTTATTATTTCTTACTAAATCTTTAACCAATTTTAATTTAGTATCTTAATTATATTAGTTTTAATTTACTTAATGCAACAAGCTACTTGATTTTGTTCTGTGATACAGAAACAACTTTTGGAAGTACAATGGCATATAAAAATCAAACTGATACAGAATTAATAATATTAACAATTTTATAGAGTATCAATAATTTAAACAATATTAAAATAAAATATTAGACATTATGCACAGCAAATGATATTAATATAATAGATAATGCATGTATTAGATAGATGATAGAAAAATTTAGAAGAAAGTTAAATAGCCGATGCTATGACATATGGAAATAAAAACTAACATTCACGCTTATCAAACTGGATCACAAAAATTTGCCTCAAATAATCTGCAAATCTTATCAAATTAGTGGAGGTATATTAAAAGTGATCTGTAAAAGCAATGATCATATTTGCATAGTGTTTTCTGATATTGTAATTATATTAAATTTATACAAGCAATTTGCTTCACAAAAAGGTTAGCAATATTTCTAAAATAAGTGATATAATTCTGGTTTTAAAATATATAACAAAAGTTTTAATATATATCATGCAAAAGTGTTAAAGGATTCTAAACCATAACATCATGACCCAAGTCACAATTAACAATATTAGTTATAATGGAAGTTAACTTTGGATTAGCATTCTTCATTATATCTAAAACTATTGAAAATTAATTATTAGGAATATTATATAAATTACAGCAAAAGAGTAAAATCATTTAAGATTACTAAAATAGTCATATTTCTTTTTTTTTTCTTGAGCACTAATGAAATTGCACATAGAATGAACAATAAAACTCTCATCTGTCTTTTACTGCTCTGATCAAGAAACAGAAATCTAATAAATTGTGATGGGTTTAGTTAGCAAAAATATATAGCAGAGGAGGTTAACCAGTTGAGCAATATAGTCATTATAAAAAGATATATAAAAATGTTGCTACAACATTATAATAATATTTATCATTCCATTAACAAATAAATAAAAGTAATAAGTACATCAGTGGGCATTCTATACCTCCCATTTATTATTTATCTTAACTCAAATAAAGATATAAATTGTAATATAGGCACTAATGTTTCTGTCATACATAAGTCCTTGTTAGCCTACATATGAGTTCTAGAAACTTATATAGTAAAATCCAATGAAGAAATGAGAAAGGTTATAGAGCAGATATTGGGCATTTAGAAAAAAAAAAGGAAAATATGTTTGAAATAAATAAATTAGTAATGATGGAAAATATAAATGAAAAACATTATTCATAAATAAATTATGAAGTGAAATAAAAATTAAACTGAAAATATACTTGCAGATAGACGACTCTATGAAAAATGACAAAATATGATGAAGAAAAATAAATAAATGTTTAAAAACTAGGGCTGAAAACTCAAGAGTATGGAAATAGTTTGTGAATTAGTGGGAAAAATTAGTCTTTTGGAATTAACAACAGTGACGATGTTAAAATAAATATATATTTACAGGTACATGTGAGCACATTGTAGATAAATACATATATATTTTTAAAATAATCTGTATGCCTATTTTCTGTTATAGTCTATTTTAATTGTAAATTATTATTTATGTACACGTTTAATAAAATAAAATTGATATTGTTGTTATTACTAATGCTTATCTATCTATTTTTCTTATTATTATTTGGGAAAAACTTCTAGCTAAGATATCGCTTCGTAATTATTTTAGATAGTCCTATATTGTTTAAGTTAATACAGAATACAAAAAGTGTGAATTTTTACAGCTATCTTAATACCAGTCATGACTTTTGAGTTAGAAAATTGACGGCTTGGATTTAAAATAAATGTTAAAGGCTGATTACTTTTCCTGAAGTCGTTGTGACAAGATATAACTAGGGTCGCTGCTTTATTCTTGTTTTCAATTTCTTCTAAAGTATATAGGAAAGTAGTGTAAGAAGGTCACTGATTAGATAGATTGATTCCTAAGCATTTAAATACGTGGAAAAAGTTAATAAAATTTGAAAGCTAAATACAAAGAACGTTATTAAGTTTGTAAGTCATTACTTGAAATAAAAGATTTTATCTGTCTGATGGACTTTAATAAATATAATATTTTTAAAATTTGTTTTCAATAAAAAGTTATATTGATAAATTAAACTTTTAGTTTATGCATTAGTTGTACACAAACACACACACACACACCCATATATATATATATATATATATATATATATATATATATATATATATACAGAGAGAGAGAGAGAGAGAGAGAGAGAGAGAGAGAGAGAGCAATAGTTACTGTCATATGCTTCTAAAATTAATGATACTACTCAAATTAATTCATATTAAATGTTTTAATCTTATATAAAAAGATTAAAAACTGTTAATAAAAAATAAGTGATTAGTACAATGTTAAAGAAGTGATAAGTTGATTAAAAGATAAACCATATAATGTATTCTAGCAAAAGTATATTATGAAAATCTCAACATTATTGTAGAGTTTGGTAAACTTAGAAATAAATATATATATATATAACTGAATATAGCGATATATATATATATAACTGAATATAGCGCTAGAGAGAAAGGAACAGAGAACAATACAGCTCTATGAATGGTAAAGCTCTAATTCATTCTATAGGGAGATAATTTAGTTTAGGAAAAAATAAGAGCTCATATTAATCATTTATATTATTTGCATAAAGATTTGGATTATTATTAAAACAATTAAATTTGTATGTAATTTTATGACTTTATATGTACATATACTAATATATCATTAGAATAATTCTCATGTTTATATCGTATGCACCTATTTGCTGAAAATAAGGTCCTTGATCTTCCATTATTGTGTGCAACTGCAATTATATTCAGAAATGAACCTCATTCATGATGAAAATTGGTCCAATATACATATTACAGTGAAATAGTTGCAACTCCAGTTAAAATAGTTTGTTATTGTTTTAACTCACCAGATTAGCTAAAAAACAACTATTGATATACTGACAAAAAATATTTGTTCAAATCACGCCAAGGGCAGAGTATCACTTTTATGTTGATTTTCAGATTTGAATAAGACAATAGTTAAACTTACCTATATAAAGCAAATATGAGAATAATATTAAAATGGGGATGGATATTTTTATGCGGTTTTGATATAAATAATGATACTAAATGGTCTTTGCATAAGATAAGAATATTTTTTCTATTAAATAATATTGATGAAGATAGATCAAAATATCCACATTTTTAAGATTGCAGAAGAGAATGATTGAGATGCCTAAGAGAATATATTAGCCATAAAATCTTGTAGATTTCACTTACAAGAATATAATTGGAAAATAAATAACTATTTACATTTATTATTATCTAAACATATAGATATATTGCATTTATGAAATTAGAAGCAATTCAAAAAAGTGTGTATAAAAAAATGGAATATATCTTTCAAAGAGCTAAGAAAATAACATATAAAAATTTTATAAACGAAAACATATTTGAGGAATTCTTATAGGGAGTACCATATATGAAACTAAAATAATATTTTCTATTCCACTTAGATCTTATGTATTCAAATGCTATAATAAAAGGTTTAGGGCATTTTTAATATTAAATTTTTATAGCATTTTCAAGATAACAATGATGCAGATAAGCAGTAAGTTATCATTAATAAAACAGAAAGGCAAATTCAGAAAAAAAAATAGAAAACAATTTTATTCTAGTAAATGAAAATATTTTTGTTGAATAAAAAAGTCATTTAGATCAAAGAGAAAGAAATGAAGTGCAATATTTTCAAAAATGGAGCTCATATGATGAAATTTTTTTTGGAAGCAGAAAAAGAGAGAAATAAATTAACTGTTAATTAGTGAAATAAAACAGGCAGGTAAATTAGCAAAAAAAGTTGAAAAAATTATTCAATGACATAAAATAAAGTAACATACTTTGACTCTGAACATTCAATAGAAATAGGTAGCAGTTTGGAGTATATCAGTAATAAGACTGCAATCTCCTGCTAGCTAAATGTAAAGGTCTACCTCAAATTGAAAACAATAATCCAGTATATATATATATATATATATATATATATACTGGATTATTGTTATCAATGATATTATATATATATATATATATATATATAATATCAAATGATATAAATATAATAAACAAAATTCACTAAGAAAACTCTACAAAATTATTATATTATTTGGAAGTTTTAAAACATTTAGTATTTTTCTTTGAGGATATTTAATGATAGAAAGGAGGATGACTTGTCACAGAAATTGCTGGTGTATAGGTTCAATTGATCCAACTTGTTTTATTTGTCTGTAGGATGGTGGTTGTTGTTTGTTTGGTGATTTTATGGTTCATTTGCTCATTGATAATCTAATCCAGAGCATAGTTAGTACATTATATTTGACTCATAGTCATATAAGTCCCTATTTTGATCAGATTGGTTTAGTGTTTATAGAGCAGCATATATGTGTGTGCATGTATGTTTGTACCATCTTACAACTTCATTTTTCACTTATGTATTTAATTGTGATACAGAATACTACATTTTACAGTAAAATTTTTAAATTTACAATAAATATCTTTGATAATCAATTTAAATACATTTTGAGTGATTGATAGATAAGTGGATCAATGAATGTTAAACAGACCAAATACACTACCAATTATTTTATTTGCCAAATGATTATTTTTATTTTGTCATTCTAGAAATATAGAGAATGTATTTTTTATTGATTCAATTTAATCAGTATTATTTAGAAGACAGAATGATTTTTTTTTCTTTTTTCTTTTTCAAGAAAGAAAAAAGTTATTGAATATTTCCAGCTAATTATCTCAATGCAGAAGAAGGGATTGGCCTTTTTTGAAGTTGACTTTGGGGAAAGTAACTTTTGATTGGTGGAAGAAGTGGATGTCTAAGCAATAACCAGTAATAAAAGGGGGGTAATTTACAAAAAAGGTCTGTTTTATCTACAAAGTAGTTCTTTTTTCCAAAATCAAGCAGTTAATATCCAACTTAAACTCAAAAGTACATTTTTTTAAAAAAAATTATTATATGAAACTAGTTTAAAAAATTTTCTTTGAAAGATAAACAGAATGATGAAAACATAATCAGCTTCAAACAAGGCAGATCACCCTATATTTCCAATTAACTAACTTAGATTTAAAATCATCATTTAAAATGCATATGTGCATCTATATTTCAAATTTAATTTTTTTAATCTTAATCTCTAATATTAAAGAAAAAAATGAAGTGTGAATTGTGCTATTTTATGAAAAAATTATGCTGAACTTTTTAAAAAAACATTCTATAGACTCTATATTAAAATTTATTCTGGCTATAGAAAAGTTCAACTAGAAGGATGTGTGTATCTAACTTAGTATAACATGCTTTGTTATTATTATTGAACAAGGAATATATCTAATTATTTGTGTCTCTAGTATTAAGAAACAGAATGCATGACTTATATATAACTAATGGAACTAACTTATATTCAATGTGCACATAATATAAATGTGAGTAGAAGAGCATGAATATTAAATGTGAACATTTTCTTATTGTTCTCTTTGTTTGCATTTAATTTATTATTAAAATATATCGACATTTAAAAAATGATATTGATTTAAGTGAATATTATAAATGAAGCAACTACTTGTCTAATGGAAAGCCTTTGATAACTTTATTACTAGTTTCTTGATAAATGTAATTATAGTCAATGTTTGTTGATAAAACCAGTGTTCTTTTTAAAATCTGCAATATTGAGTGATGAGTTATAAAACTATGAAACCACCAATTAATTAAACAGTAAAATATTACCAAAATCTGCAGCAGTGAATGTTAATTTTTTATTATCAAAAAAGAAAGATATTGAATACTTTGCACACTATATTGTTAGCAATTTTAATTATTTACCTGCTAAGAATTATAGAAACTGCTCTTCAATTGGATACAAATTTGTGTATTGTCCATCCTTCAGAATATTATCTATGTGTCTATCAACACCTATTGTTTTACAATATTATCGGTATTTTTGTACATGTCTAAAAGGCATCATTTATAGACTATGCAAATGAACTTTTATTTTCCCAGCTAAAGAAGATTTAATTTTCTTTGTTATTGTATGATAGATAGGTAATCCAATTATTTGTCTTTGTATTTTGCTATTATTATTTTCTTTTGCTTCAAGATTGTCTCGATACATATAATATGAGAAATATTATACTGGGTAATTGATCATTAGTTTAATATAATTTGTTTGTTTTGTACATGTATTCTATACCCGGATGTTAGTGGTAGAAATATTTGTTTGCTATTATGAAGCTAACAGCTAATTTTAAGAAGGGCTAAATGCATAAAAGTATTATTTTATCTTTGCCTTGTCTAAGATTGTGAGGTCTATTTAATAATAAGTATTATGCTTCAAATTTAAAAGATTATAGATCATCATAAATCAAAATTGTATTTCAGTTTATTGGCTAATGTTAAATACATAAAATTGCTACTTATCTTTGCATTGCCAAAATGATGAGGTTTATTTAACATTAATAATTATACTTCAGATTTAAAACATTTATTATTCGTCTGAAATGAGAGATTTATTTTCGATTTATTGGTTAATGTCATTATGATATCTACATATTGAATGTGATTTGAAATTATTGTGTGCATTATCATGTGTGTTTACCTGTTGTGCAATTCACTTATATAATTTTTAAATTTAATGTTGTTTGATTTGTGTTTCTCCAATAGGTTTCAGATGATGAGATATGCCAAAAGAAATGGAGGAATTACGAATTTATGTAAGAGGGAATTTATTTTTTTAATGTTTAGAATGAAATGTGTTAAGTAGATATGTATAAAGAAGTCATTTATAATATATATTATATTGTAAGGGATTGAGATAAACTCTCCCTTAGTTTATTTAAATACTTATCATGAGTGGATTATATTTTATACATTAAGCATTTGTGTATTATGATAATTATGTTATATGAAGTAAAACCGTGTATTTCCTTTGTTTTTGGTAATGAGACTAGGTCTACACCAATATTAAACCTCTGAGTAAGGTTAGGGAGTCACTATATTTTGTTGTTTAGATTATTAGAGTTAAGAAAGTCTTCTTGCCCCTCATGTATCCATTTGGAATATTTTCCCATCATATATTCATAGCTATGTGTAATGTAGTTTGCTAATAAAAACATAAGGTTGGATTTATTTCTTTTATAGACTATCTAAAATTGAAGTAGTTCTAAAATTGTTGTTTGGTCTATGGCATCATCTGTATTATGACATTTTATTTCTTAATTTCATAAACAAACTGATACGATGTAGTTGTGTTAATTATATAACAACAGGTGGCATAATACACTATAACACACAAAATGCTATCAATTCTGAAGATATGGAAGACATTTATCATTGGATTTGTAAGCCTTGGATAAACTTTCAAATCATATCATACTAATTTACTTTAAGTTTTAAATCACCAAATTCTCAGAATGATTCATCTTCATTTTGCATGAGTAAACAAAAATGAAAGAAAGAAAGTGTAGCTAGTTAACAGAATTGTTTAATTAATTTATGAAGGATAGTGTAACCTCTAACTCATTTGTTTAGACTCATATTGCATTATTTAATGTTAATTGCTACAGTGTTGATTTGGTTGACAGAATGTTAGAATTAGCTAATAGCATGTGTATATTTTAAGTAAGAGAACAAAGAAGTTTAAATTTATGTTTAATTATTCCAGTGTTAGTGTTAATAAATGTTAATAAAGTATATCAGAATGAGTTATATTTGAAATAAAGGTACAAATAAGTTTACTTTGATGATAATTTTTCTTATGTTAGTTTATTCAGTCAAGGATATTGGAATTAGCCAATAACATGCTGATGTGAAAAGTAGAAATACAAAATATTTATTTGGCTATTGGCTATATAATGTAATACATATTTTATCTATTAAAAACTTATTCAGAGTTGTTCTTTTATGTGCATCCATATTCCAAGTTTCCGCACACACATATCCAACATGATATGGTTGCACTATTCCCATAAATTTACTGATGAACATATTCAGATCTGATGATATTGTTTTCTGATCCAAACATTATCTGAATGCTTGATTATTTGATGATCCTCTGGGAAAGTTTACATTCTTAGTTATTACTTAGATGATGATTTGAAATAAAAAGGTACCCTATTGCTTTCATTGTCTAACAACTATTCTATTAGAAGAATGTGTAATTATATATCATTACCTTTCATGATGGTAAGTGGTAGCTATTGTAAAGTATACATTCTTAATTAGGCAATGTAATAAAATCCCTGAGATATCCCCATATTGTTTCCAAATAGATATTAATTTAGTTATTTTATTTAATTTATTATGCAGTAAAAGTTCAGTAGTTCTATATTTTATTTTATCTAATTTAAACTTATCACATATTAGAATTGATTAGTACTACATCATTGTTTTATCTAATTTAAACTTATCATATAGTAGAATTGATTAGTACTACATCTTTATTTTACTCAATTTAAACCTATTATGTAGTAAAGATTGTTTAATGTATTTAGATGATGGGAGGAGATAGAATTGAACTATAACTTGTTAATTTAAATGGATAGAACTTTATCAATTTTAACTATTATTTAATGCAAAGCCCAGTAAATATCTTACTCTTTTGATTCACAATATATCTTTCGATATTTTGTTTACATTTTACATATTATAAAACTCTGTAGCCACCATAAATCTCAGCTATAATAGCACAGTGTTCTAAGAGTCTCAATAGTAATTCAAAGTAAGGTCAGATTACTAATTTTTATTCTATTATCAGTAGAATTGGGGCCCCGGGTATTTATTTATAGGAGAGTTAGTATTGGTGTTGGTGCAGGGTTACAGTATATATATATATATATATATATATATATATATACTATAAATTTGTGTTTATATATATATATATATATATATATATATATATATATATTATAAACACAAATTTATTATCTTGCTCTTAGCTTGCATTTTTGATCATTAGATGGAACTTTACCAATAACCCACTAACAAGCTTTGTTTACATTAATGCTGAGAAAGATAGAATTCAATATTTCTTTTATTGTCTCTGACCTTTAGTCCATGGTCTCAAGCTAGTTGGCCCATGTCAGTAAACAGTAGGAAGACTATAAACTAGATCTAAATACCAACTCTACAATCAGCATTTATGAAACACATTTCTATCAGCGTGAAAGCATGAATTTTTCAGATACATAAATATCTTCAAATCCAGTCAAACAAAATAGATAGTTATATGGGTCTGAATTCAGTTCAGTTTCACCATATAGTAAAATCCTCTGCAATCTAAATCATTGCAAAAACCTTCAAGGGTACATTCTTAGACAGATATATAGATCCAAAACTACTTCAATAACTATGTATTTTATTATTAATGCAACTATGTCTTTTAGTACCTTTACATTTTCATTTTTTCAATAACTGTAGAAACATTATTTATCTGTCTAAGAATGTTAATAATAATGACAACTCATCAAACTATCTACTTAAAACAGTACATTAATAAAAGAAAAGCTTTATTTTCTAAAGCTATTCCACTACATCTCTGACTTCAAACTGGTTTCTAAATTTGGGCTTAATCGATGATGGTTGATATTTAAAACTGGGAGAAATATAGATGTGCATATAAAAACTACTTTTGACTCCATTTTACTTGTGAAGATAAAAATTTGATTTTGGTTCAACATTTTAGGCTGATTTGAATTTCAAGGTTTTAGTTTGATAGGTAAAACGTAGTTAATTTTATTTCAAGTCTTTCTTTTCCTCTTTGCACATTCGTAAACTAATATCTAGAATCATAATTTGCACTGTTACCTTTATTTATATTTTTTCAGCATAATATAATAATGGCTCATATTGAAATATATTATTCTCAAAATAAAATAAATGTATATTCACTTGGTGAATTTCTGAAAGAAAAAATAGTTACTTGCGTATATTATTTATCTGAAACATTCTTATTTCATTCAGAAGTTGAAGTGTAAATTAAAAATATGATAGGTTATATACTAATCATTTTTTTCAATATTTTCTAAACTTTTGTATGGGCTAATTTTAATTTTCTTGGGAATTTAAGCAATTTATTATATAGTTTTTACATTAAATATTTCTAACTGAAACACACAGGCTTATTATATACCTATGTTTATATATGTAATATATAGGGTATATGAGCACAGACTTTCACATGTGTGTTCAAGTGTATCAGTGTTATGAGATAGTGTGGAGAGTGGTGGGTCATGTGAATGTCTGTGCTCATATACCCTATATATTACATACATAGACCAGGTATATAAAAAGCCTGTGTGTTTCAGTTATTACATAGTAGAGATATCTTCCCACCCCTTGTATATGTATTAAATGTATTATGTCCTGTACATGAGGGGGCAGATTGACCTTAGGTCAACATGGGTGTGACAAGAATCTTGGCCTCAGATTGGCCTTTGAGCAATTCATCATCAGATTTTCAATCGGATGGAAAGTTGGAGTGTGGAGTAGATTGAAGCCTGTCCATTAAAGTATGACGTTTGGCTAACTTAATATATAGCTGAGCACTTATAGCATATATGTGTAGAGATGGTAATCTGGACCAACTTATGATTGCTGGTTTATCATGAAATACATATACTGGTGATTATTTATCTTTTCAACATACATGTGTTCAAGTGTATCAGGGTTATGAGATAGTGTGGAGAGTGGTGGGTCATGTGAAAGTCTGTGCTCATATACCCTATATATTAAATATTTCTATACATATTCTTATATTATTTAGAAATTGCAATCAGAGCTTAATGCTTTCATTTCAATTATATGACAGTCATGTGTGTTTTAATATAGTGGTAGTGTTAAACGTATAGATTGAAATTCATGTTATTTGTGATACTTAAAGCTTCTCAGATCTTAAGCAGTCGCCATTTTGATTTTTTAAAAAAAAAAAATGGATTAATGGGTTTTAAAGTGTATTTTAATGAAGCAGGTCTTTTTAACTAAATCTGGGTTCACATACTGCCCCTAAAAATATTGTTTATAAAACAAATGTGTAATTTAAAATATATAACGCACTTTTCTTTTACTACTGCAATTTATCAATATTTGCTTTTACAGGCTATACTCAGAAAAGCTTATTATTATATTCAATTCGTACTTATTGAGAGTTTGCGCTTTCGAGGGTGAAATATGCTCTCATGTTCATAGCATTAATGTGAATACTAACAAAAAAACTAATTAATTATCTTTTACAGCAGGATATAGCTTTACAACAAAGATTTTAATAATATTGTTTAATACCACACTGCTTTTTTAAATATTAAAATAATTAGTTCTAATTGAAAAGCGAACCAAAAAAAGTTACTATTATATAGAATATTTTTTGTGCATTTTACCATTTTTTATTTTTTGCGTCTTACTTGTAAATTTTCTGAAATTCTTAATATTATTTAACAAAAATAATACTTCTTTTGTTTGTAGAATTCAATAGAATAAAAAAAAAAACAATTACCATGTTGATATTTATTGAAATAATTAATTCATTGTAGTTACAAGAAAATTAATTTGTTACAAGAAATAGAGTCTCTCTATATACTCAATAATAAAATATTTCAATTACGGAAAGATTCAATTATTATTTTTTTTTAATTTGCTTAAAAATCTTATGAAATAAATAAAATTAATGAAAAGTACAAAAGTAGTCAAAATTATCTTTTCAATCAAAGTATTTTATTGATTTTTAATTTACAACTTTGAATTTCCATTCTTTTCTACAAGCAGGATTCCAATACAGAGATTAATGGGCGTCAATGGACTATTAATAAATTTTCAAATGTAACAGTAGTTTTCAACTATAAATTGATATAAATTTATTATTTCCTTTTAGTAACTTTAATCCTATATTAAAGAATAGGGTGTCAAATCAATTGTTTTAAAGACTTGATTAGTATAACTTTTAGTAATTTTGGTCAAAAATAAACTTTGACAAGTCAACTGATGTAAATGTCGATGGAATATTTTAAGTCAATAATTTTATTTAAATTATAAATCCAATCATATAGCCACACTTATTGAATAATTTGCACATATTATATAAATATAAAAACATAATTAGAAGTGGTTTGAACTCACACTTTCAAGATACCTATAGCTATACACTCCATCCAATATAACTGATACACATGATCACATATATGTGAAAAAAAGACTCCAATATTTGTATTTTGTGCTGAACCAGCACTCATCAGTTGGTCTAGATCACAATTTCCCACACACATAAGTAACAGCTCTCAGTTGATATTAAGATAGCAGTTCTTCAAACTTTAATGAACAGGCTTTAATCTTTTCAATTCTCAAATTCTTCAGTCATCTACATCATTGAAAATCTGATGATGTAATGCTCAAAGTCATTGTTTATGCCAATATTATTGTCATATTCATATTGGCTTTAAGTCACTCTGATCTCTCACATACTGGGTATTATTATTTTATTTTAAACAATAAACTTTATTAAACAAACCTCTAAATATGTGCTGGAAATATCTACAAATTAGTTGTCATTCACTTTATCCATTATCATAAATTTACTGATGTTGTCCCCAAAATACCACAATGCAAGTCTCTTATTCTTATAAACTTAGTATAATTTTCCTTATTACATTCTAGAGTTATACCATACAATTTATATTCCTAGCTTAAACATGGAACCTTTAATTTATCTTTAGAAATTCTTTATTTTACCACTTTACATACTTTTACTATCTCTTTCTTTATTTGTGTATCTATTTTTACTCCCACATTTCACAAGTGGTCATAATGATGTCTCTCCATACTCTTTCCATAATTTAAGCCAGTATTTCAAACACCTACTAAAATAGTTATTCCAAGCATTGTCAAGTTTCTTCAACCAATTGAAATTTTATTATCAAATATTGAAAAACATCAGGTTGTACATATAGTTTTCAATGTATGTATTATCACCATTGCATTATGTGGTTTAAAGTTCATTATATTTTGCTTCAGTAACAATTTAAGATTTATCATTGGAGGGTGGAAAACTCTGTATCTTAGTCTCCCAAAAGCACTGCATTTTTCGAGTAAGTGTCGAAATGTTTCAAGTTTATTTTTATAAAATAAATAATTTTCATTTAAGCTCATTCCCAATCTGATATTAATGTATGTTTCATCTGGAACTATTTTGCATTAGCATAATGGGTTAATATAAGATAACCCAAATCAACCTTCACTTTAGGCACTTGCTTGATCCCCTTATAAGATGATTATGGTTTTATATAGGTATATGAAAAAGAATGGAAAACAAAAATAAATTTAGACAGAAAAAATGTTTATGATTATTATATATTACTTTTCTTGATACTATGAAATTAAAAAAAAAAAAAAACAATGTAAATTTAAAAACTTTTTTATGAGTTAAAAAAATAAGTGTGTGGGGGGGGGTATTATTATTAAATTATTTAATATGAAATAAGTGAGAAAAAAACTTGAAAATTGTTAGAAAATTTAACTTTAGTTTTAACTTTAATTTGTTTGATTTTGTAATATAAAAAGGGATAAAACAAATATAAGACTTTAGTTAAACACATGACTTGGAAGAAAAATGAAAACGAATCATTCTAAATCTATTTAAATCAATACATTTATTAAATGACTAAAAATTCATTAGAAATTCAAAGTTTAGTTTGAAATTAATTTTGGTATTAATAAAAATTATTAATGCTTTGCTTGATACAAATGTTACCAAATCTTTTTGCTTTTGTCTATTAAAACTACAATGATTTAAAAATTTAATTTATCTATATATGGTTATTACATGACTTAATATTTTATAAATGATATGTAATTATAAACAAATACAACTAATCTAACTTTTTTAACACGTGGAATAAAAAATAATACCACCTATGTATATAAAATATTTTAAAATTAATTTTATTGATAATTTAAAATAAATGTCTCTACGTCAATTTGATTGCTCGAAGGATAGGGGAAATAGTTACATATAATACTGTTTGTTCGTAGAGAATCGTATTTCTTGTTATCTCTTAACATATTCCATAGTAATATTGTAATATTTAGAGCTTTCTTTATGTGAATATTTCACATGATGCAAAAACCCAATAAAACAATCTCCAGAATTGTTTTTTTTTTTTTTTTTAAATCATTTAAAGATTAAAAAACAATGTAGTATAACTCCAATGAATATAAACAGGTTACAAAAGTCTAAGGCTTTCCATTTTGTAAATATTTCTATGTTTATTTAGAATCGAAATATAATTTTGGGGTAATTTCAACAGTATGCAAATTGGATTAGCTGATCAGAAATGTTTGATAAAAACAATAATAAGATATTTAATAAAAGAAGTAATTTGAAAACTTCTATTTTTATTTATTTTTCTGTAAAATGAGATGAAGAAGTTTTGTCTTTAATACATCAATACAATAATTTACTTGACTTTATTTTTTCATTGGCAGAACAGTACCTTGAAAATATTTTTTTAGTTATGAGTTTTAAAAGTATAAGCAAATTAAATGGTCATTTATGGACTCTCTAGCCTCATCTGCAATTGCTCATCTCTCCAAGAATAATTTTAAAAACCAAATATTAAATGCAATTAGTAAAATACTTCCATTTAGCTCAGATATGTAAATGATACATTTATCATATGACATCATAATGTTGATATATTGAATTGTTTTCTTCTTTTTTAAGAGATAATATTTTAATATTAAGTTTATCATGGAAATTGAAATTTTTTAAATACTTTCTTTTCTATACATTTTTATTTCTAAAAAATCTGATGACATTTTATCAATATCTGTTTATAGAAAATCCACCCATACAAATAGACATTTCAATTTTAATTATCATCATCATCTTGTTCATATATTTTCTCTGGCAAAAAATCTTTTGATGAGAGGATATATTTTGATTGATAAAACATCATCTTGCTGAAGAAATAACACTAGCTATAACATTCTACTTTGTAATAGTTACAATAAAAACATTATATATAAAGCTTTACATAGCATTTATAATAAGAAGAAAATAATAATAATAATAAAACTGACAATTCAATTAGTAATAAAGCTGTATTACCTTATGTTAAAAGAATACTGATTAGGAGAAAACTATCTAATTTCAATATTAAGAGTGACTTTTCTATTAGCAAAAAAAAAAAAAAAAAGTGGATTTTTTTCATAATCCTATAGATCAAGTACTTTTAAAATACCAATATTTCTATTAAATTCATGCTCACAGTGCTCAAGAAATTATGTGGATCAATCATATAGACACATTAGTGTCAGTATTAAAGAGTGTCAAAATGCATTCAACAAAAGTTGATTACATCAGCTTTACATTACATATTTTAAAAATTGGTCACACCCTTGGAAAAATATGATTTAATAATTATGAGAGAGTCTACCGAAATATTAAAAAGACATAGTGGTTTAAACAAATTTGAGGAAGCACAATATAGTCCAGGCTTGTGGAGGTCACTATAAGTAATTATTTAAAATAATATTATTATTGTGAAAACCCATAGCCATTAAACAAATGTAAGAATGATTGTTCTCTACTTTACTCCCAATTGCACACATTATTTCTTAAGACATAACAGTTCTTTATTAAGATCTTAACTTTGATAAAAATGACTTATATTTCATCAGAACATAAGAAATTTCAACAAAATATTACATAGATTATTCCAAATTGGGCTTTATTTTTATTGTATAACCATAAATGATGAAACACACACACACACACACACACACACACACACACACATATATATATATATATATATATATATATATATATATATATATATATATATATATATATATATATATGATCACTAAATGGAGTTTTACCAATAGCTCCTAACAAGCTTTGTTTACATAAATGCTGAGAGAGATAGGATTCAATATCTCTTTCATTGTCTCCCACCTCCATAACATGGTTTTGTGCTAGTTGGCTCATGTCAGTGAAGGGTTGGAAAACTAGAAACTAGATCTAAATACCAACTCTAAAATCACCATTTATCAAACACATTTCTACCAGTTTGAAAGCATAAAATTTTTCAAACACGTAATATCTTCAAATCCAGTTAAACAAACTAGATAGCTATATGGGTCTGACATCAGTTCAGTTTCACCATATAGTAAAAGCCTCTGCAAAATATGTGGATTTTAGAGTTAGTATTTAGATCTAGTTTCTAGTCTTTCAACTCTTCACTGATGTGAGCCAACTAGCTTGAAACCATGGTCTGGTGGTGGCAGACAACAAAAGAGATATTGAATTCTATCTTTCTCGGCATTTATGTAAACAAAACTTGATTTAGCAGCTATTGGTAAAGCTCCTTCTAGTGATCATAAAATGCAAGCTAGAAGCAAGTTACAAAATTTATAACTTGTTTTGTTTATCATAATTGTACACTTGAAGGTTTTTGCAATGATATATATTGCAGAGGCTTTTACTATATTGTGAAACTGAACTGATTTCAGACACATATAGCTATCTAGTTTGTTAAGCTGGATTTGAAGACATTCTGTGTCTGAGAAATTTCATGCTTTCAAACGGATAGAACATGTTTGATAAATGCTGATTTTAGAGTTAGTATTTAGATCTAGTTTCTGGTCTTCCAACCCATTAAGACATGAGCCAACTAGCTCGACACCATGGTCTAAAGGTGGAGACAATGAAAGAGATATTGAATTTTAATTCTCTCTCAGCATTTATGAAAAAAAAGCTTGATTTAGGAGCTATTAGTAAAGCTACATCTAGTGATCATAAAATGCAAGCTAGAAGCAATTACAAAATTTATAACTTGTTTTGTTTATCATATATATATATATATATATATATATATATATATATATATATATATATATATATATATATATATATATATATATATATATATCAACAAATGGTGTTCTATCAAAAACACTGTCAACATATGTTTACATAAACATCAGAGTATGCATTCACTATCTCTTACTTTAATTCCTCTTTCAGATCATGATTTCAAGCTATTTGCTATCATCAGTGAAAGACAGGAATTTTAGAAACTAGATCTAAACACAAACTCTGAGTGTTTATGAAACAGTTTCTATACAGCTTGCAAGCATGAATCTTTTAGACACATAATGTCTTCAAACTCAGCATAGCAAGCCAGATAGCTATATGGGTCTGATCTCAGTTCAGCAACACCACATAGGAGAAGCCTCTGCAATATATATCATTGCTAAAAAGACCTCAAAGGTACATTTATGAAAAACAAAAACAAGTTAAAAACTTGCTAACACTTGTATTTATGTCAACAGATGGCGTTCTACCAAAAACACCATCAAGTGTATGTTTACATAAACATCAGAGTATGCATCCACTATCTCTAACTTTAATTCCACTTTCAGATCATGATTTCAAGCTATTTGCTATCATCAGTGAAAGACAGGAATTTTAGAAACTAGATCTAAACACAAACTCTGAGCGTTTATGAAACAGTTTCCATTCCGCTTGCTAGTGTGAATCTTTTAGACACGTAATGTCTTCAAACTCAGCATAGCAAACCAGATAGCTATATGGGTCTGATCTCAGTTCAGCATCACCACTTAGTAGAAGCCTCTGCAATATATATCATTGCCATCTGGCTTGCTATGCTGAGTTTGAAGTTATTACATGTCTAAAAGATTCACGCTTGCAAGCTGAATAGAAACTATTTCATAAACGCTCAGAGTTTGTGTTTAGATCTAGTTTCTAAAATTTCTGTCTTTCACTGATGATAGCAAATAGCTTGAAATCATGATTTGAAAGTGGAATTAAAGTTAGAGATAGTGAATGCATTCTCTGACGTTTATGTAAACATATGCTTGACGATGTTTTTGGTAGAACGCCATCTGTTGACATAAATACAAGTGTTAGCAAGTTTTTAACTTGTTTTTTTGTTTTTCATAAATGTACCTTTGAGGTCTTTCTAGCAATGCTATATATTGCAGAGGCTTCTACTATGTGGTGATGCTGAACTGAGATCAGACCCATATAGCTATCTGGCTTGCTATGCTGAGTTTGAAGACATTACATGTCTAAAAGATTCATGCTTGCAAGCTGAATAGAAACTGTTTCATAAACACTGAGAGTTTGTGTTTACATCTAGTTTCTAAAATTCCTGTCTTTCACTGATGATAGCAAATAGCTTGAAATCATGATCTGAAAGTGGAATTAAAGTTAGAGATATGGAATGCATACTCTGACGTTTATGTAAACATACGCTTGAAAATGTTTTTGGTAGAACGCCATCTGTTGACATAAATACAAGCGTTAGCAAGTTTTTAACTTGTTTTTTGTTTTTCATATATATATATATAAAGATTGTTAATACAGAAAATGTACAATTATGCATCAAAAATTTAATTATTAATATCAAGTTGTGCTTGTTAAATATATATTTAAGCAAGTTTGGCAACTGCTTGAAACGTTTGAGTTTATAATTATAGTGAATATTTAGCTGTGTAAACCAAAATTATATGTAAAAAAAAATTCTTTTAAAAAATGTTTTTATGTAAACAGTACTGGCCTACTCAAAAGCAGTAAAATAACAATGTATCCAACTAATAAATGAAAAAAAAACTGAATCGCAATTAATTTTTCTTTTTTGGAAAATATCATAGATTTTAAAAATCTAGAATTGTTACAAAACAATTGGAAATTGCAAGAATATTGCGATTTCAAAAAGGTATTTGAGGCTCATATAAATCATAAAAATCAAAAAAAAAACTCAAGTGCCTTTATGAATTGACAATATCCCTGCAATTTACATTTGTTTTATAACTAGTCTAAATTTTTTTAAGAATCACCATATTTTCCAAGAATATAAAATTAAATGAGATTCTGCTTTTTTCTCCTTTTTGGTTGGATTATTTTATTTTTCTATATTTTGTCAGCTAGTACTGTTTACACAAAAGCATTATTTAAAAAACAACATTTATTTATTTTTTAATTGTAAGCTAAAAAAATCTGACAAAAGTTATGATTTTTTTAATAAGACATGAGAAAGACCAATAAAACAACAATGTAGATGTAATACAGAAACTCCTATGCACAAATAACTTTTATTTATTAAACCTTTTAGTTTGACAGATATTTTTCATCAAAAACAAAAAAAAGATTATAAAAAAAAATCACAGTTGGAGAAAAATTAAAATATGTGGACATTCATACATATAAATATATAGAAAATGTGTACATACAGACGGAAACATACACAGACAAGTTAATATAAAAGCATATAAAATATATTTTTATCAGATTGTAATCTAAAACAAAAATCAAATTTTATAGAGATCAGAGTCAAACTAAAGTGACAAGTGAATATATTACTACTATGTCACAAGGCTGCTATTTATTATTTATTCAGCATATAGACTACCAATAATAGCAACAACAAAAAAACAATAAACCTTGTAACACTAAATAGATAAAAAAAAAATTCTATCAGGATTATTTTTAAACATGACTTTAACTACGGTAAAATTTAACAAAATATATTTCAATTAGTCCTCTCTAAAAAATACTTTAAAATAACTCATATTAAAAGTACAGTTTCTTTAAAAATATCAATAGAAAAGCGTAAGAAATAATATAATTTAAGCACAAAAAATAACATTCTGATAGATAAAGATGGAAATGTTTGACGCGATCTTTGATGCAATCCACAAACTAGAATTGCCTCAAGCTAATATCAAAATATATAATATTTGTTCAAATGAAAACAAATTTAGAACATCTGTTCAGGATTATATTTAATATTAACAAATGCGTTTCAGTTAAAAGAAGTAAAAGCATATAATATTCATTTGATATTAAAAGTTATTTTTCAATCTAAAAATGTATAATTCGGTTTGATTTATTTTATCATAATAAGTGAATGAAAGAAAATTAAAAGATCATCTTAGGAATGAAATAAGTATTTTTATTGGAACTGAAATATTTTTTTTCAAGCAAATAAATATGGATGGGTATATATATATATATATATATATATATATATACCCATATATATATATATATATATATATATATATATATATATATATATATATATATATATATATATATAGGCTTCAGCATATTAGCTTAAGAGTGTAGAATACAGAATTTCTTTTGAATATAATGTGAAACGACCATTAACTTGGATTACTATTAAATTGAAAATCCATGCATTAGCTACAAAGCATGTCATAACCTGCATTTCATCAGCATAATAATGCTATTTTACTCTCAATCTCTACTGTGAAAACCATAACTTTTTATTTGACGAATTGGTTAAAAATCTGAATGTTTTAATATATTTACTTTCAATTTTGTTTCCCCAAAAGTAAAGTTAATAATAATTTATTATATTTTATTTTTCAATATAAGATGAAGTTAAAGCATTTTTATTTTATTTTTTGAAGAAATTTCATAAAATACAAAAAAAGAAAAGAAAAAAAACATTTAAAAAACAAACAAACTCCGTAATAACACACACAAAGAAATCAACATTTTTTTTCTTTCATATTATATGAGCCATGAATATCTTCTTAGATTACTACAATATATAGAGGTGATTTTTTCAAAACTAATAATTCACTTTGCAATTAAAAAAAAATTCTTAGATTATTTTATCAAACGGTCATGTTATACATTATCATTTACTTTAAGTATATATAGTAATATTGTTCTGTTTTTTTTTTTTTTGATTAATGGTGTTAAAATTGATCAGTGTTGACATTACCAGAGAGTATCCATTACACACATATTAATCATTAACTAAAGAGATAAATAACTACATTCTATTAGCATATTGTTTTAACGTCACATTTATTTATTTAGATTTATTACGTAACTATTTAACTCATCAGTAGACATTCCAACCAGATGATAGAATCACTAATGGACTTAGAAAATCATTAATACTCCATTTATATGCATAGATTTGGTGGCCATTGATTACAAGTTCCATGGTTTGTGCTGACCAGAATGACAGTTGTTAAATGTATTTTTTTAAAGATAAATATAGTGACAATGGTTTAACCTTTTGATTCAATTCCAGTAAAAGCTAGAAAGGTCAATTTGTTTGGCTTTATAGTTACATCGGGAAAAATAAATCTGTTTTAGACTGGTAAGCAATCTGTTTTTTTATCCTGTAATTCTTTAGTTGTTTGAAATGATTTTTAATACATTTATATTTGTGGTAACATATCTTTATATGTTATAGAAATATGAGAAAATATTGTAAACTACTGTAATGGGAAAATATGAGTGTATAAATAATGATGATCACAGTAATTTGAGTACAGTTTAAAATTAATGTAGACAATTTCTACCCCACTGTTTGATTTTTTTCACAAATATGTTTTGCATGTATACCTGGGTCAAAGTTTATGCAGATTTTTAATGCTATTTTGAAGTTATGTGATTCATGTTTCTTCTTAATATCTTTTTGCGCAGATTTTCTTTTATGCAATAAAGAAATTCATATTTCACTATATTTACTAGATATCAAAAAAATTAAATTATTAATAACTTATTTTGACTTGAAATACTTTTTTTTTCAAAAAACATGACATTATATTAGCAACATGAATATGGCCTGAAGCTATTTAGAATCTTGCTTATGAGTAAATAATAATAATAGATTTATACTTAGAAGTATAAAATATTGCAACAAACATTTAAAAATATTAAACTTTTAAAACATATTTTCTTAGAAATAACAGAAATAAATATTTTTTTAGATTTCTAAAAATAATCAGAAATAACAAAGATTTTGTAAACTGAAAATAATCTTCATAATGATAATGTGTAATCTTTTTGTTTTGATTGTGATCTCATTTTTTAAATATAGAAACAACAAAATCTGAACATTTAAAATTTATTTCAGTAGTAAACAAAAATATCTATCAAATGAAGACAATTTTATTATTTTCTGATGAATAAAAATCATTTAATCATAGATTTTACATTGATGTGTGAGACAAAGAAAAACAGCAGAAAATGCTGAAATCTGATAGAGTTTGTTGCAATGAAGAACCACTTTAATTCCAATGAGAACTAAATAGTTGTATATCTGGTTATCATGAGTTTTATAAACAATTAGTAAAATTACCATCTCAAAGTTTAATCACTGATTACATTGTTAAAAGAAAACCATTAATGCAGCACAAGACTGAAGGTGGTGCTAGTTGTACTACCTCTTGTGATGAATCTGATTTATTACCAGTTCACAAACAAACCACATATTGTCAAATAGCAATAATGATTAAAATATGTATGAAAAATGTAAAATTAAATACTGTAGTTAATAAAAAAAGTAAAAAAATGTTTGTCTAGTATCAATTTTTTTTAAATATTTGAATTTTTTTATTAGTCACACTTTATTTTTTTATTTTTATGCGAATTTTAAAGTAATTTTTTCTTGTTGTTTGCTTTTATATGATTTCTGAAAACTACAGACCTTATCCCCCATTTTTCAAGGTAAGTTAAGTCTATTTTTGTGTATTTTTTTAATTCAGGTTTTCTGTGGAACCTATCTACCACATAAAACAAGACTCAGGTATATTTGTAATTGCATATAAATAAATATGTATGTCGCAATATTAACATATAGTTATAAAAATATAATACATCTGATTAAGTCTACCCTTTTTACAATTTACATTTTTAGTTTTTGATTTAACCCTTCAGTATGGAATTAACACAATATGTTATTAAAAAAATACAAATTTATAATATTATATTTCATTGTGAAATATTTCTTCTTCTTTTCTGTCTCTATTTTTATCAATACAGATCCCTATATTTTAACAATATGTAAATAAATAATATATTATCTAGATTGTCCATATATACTTAATTAGTAGCATCATTGTAGTGATGTGTTGGCTGGATTGCATTCATCAGTTGATAGAAGGTGTAAATAAACTGATATGTTGATATGATAATATTATTAATTAAAGACATAGATTAACTCAGATAATTTGTCAATTACATGAGTTGTCTGTGAGAATATATATATATATATATATATATATATATATATATATATATATATATATATATATATATATATATATATATATATATATATATATATAATATCAATGTCTGTATTCCAATTATAATAAAATATATATAATTATTCAAAATAATACAATAATTAATACAGTAAAAATATTTTAAAAACAAATATATACCACAATTTAATAGAAGTACTTTCAACTATCTATGTAGTTATTATCAACTAGATTCAAATTGTATTACAAAAAACCATTAAAAATGTAAACAAAAATAAATAAATCATACATCAATTTTCCCACAATTCATTAATTTTTATATTAGCAGCCTGTCTATTTATCAAATGTTGCTTTTGATTTTTTAACATAGCTTCTTCCACATTGGCACCATGAAGAAATGTGGGAAGTTCACAATGTGCAAAAGTGGTCAGGGTTACTTAATAAAAAAATTGTGATATAACTTAATGTATAATTTGGTTGAAAAGTTCTTAGGATGTTGGTTGGGGGTACCATCCATTAAATTTTTTTATGTATATCTAATAATGGAAGAGGGGAATGTATTGTATCAGGAGTTGTTGATATGAAAGCTAAAATAGGGAATGGGTATTGTTTGTCTGTAAAGCCATAATGAGTGCTTATTCATTAATTTTATAATCTATTGTTTATTGCCATTCCAAGATCTATCATTCCACACTTCACACCTCATTCATATTTCTAATTATAAGCCAATAAACATCACATGACCACCACCTCTTAAAACTTCTAATTATCACTCAGAATATCCATCTTGCAATAACATTATTTATTTTGCCATAGATATTGCTAATAGCTCAGTCATTAATAGACCTTTGAATTAATGGACAGATAGACACACATACATACATCATCAGTTAGTATGATTTTTTTATTAATTATTGATTGCATAAAATTTTTCATTTGAAAATGCAAAAGTTATTTATTTCATTTATTATTAGTTAGTATTTAAATAACATTTGTTTAAATCACAAGTTGTTATTAAATTAGTAATAATTGAAAGGTTGCTAGTCTTTCACATGCACCTACAGTTGTTTTTCAGATAGCTAATCAGATTTTTAAACAGCTGTCTTAAGAACGATCAGGCCTTGACACATGACAGGAATTTTGATAAGAAAAGGATGATACCAACCTTCTCTCTACTTGGCTAAGTAGACACAGAATTTCAGAATTTTTTTTACAGAAGGTGAAATACTTTTCTGAAAAAAAAAAGAAATATAATAACGCAAGTGAACCTAATATTTTCATTAAATTCTCTACTATTCTTTTTACTAAGTAAACTTCTCTCATACTACTCAAGCATAAATGCCAACATGTAATTGTGAAGGATACAGGATGAGATTGTTCAATATGGAAAACTAACTTTTAAATGTACACCAGCTCTAACTTTTATCGACTAACAATTTGAATTTACTTTTATTCAAAATGCATGGATATTATATAAAAAATTGCTAATACAATTTTTCTATAGCTTACTTATACTGAATAGTGTGATACCTGATATATGTAAATTAACAATAATGATAATAATTGGAAAAGTTATGCTGAACTGTTTAATGAAATGTTTTATTGACTCTCATTGAATAAGTTTTCTATTTTTAATGTGTAAAATACAGCTGACTCAGGGAAATTATTCATTATAATATTTTACATTATTAGAACAGCTATGTATACAAAATTACCTTATCATTCACATCTACAAATGAGTGATAGAATGTGTGACTTAATGATATTCGATAATTATTTATCAGAAATGTGCATAAGTATAGATGACCAAATAACCCTGAACATATAATTATTAAATTTTATTAAATGATGGAAATTTTAGATGGAACAAAGTTGAAAATAGAGTGAATCATAAACATTTATTTGGATGATTTTGCCGAGCTGTGGAGAATTTATGACAAATAAATTGATTGAAATATATGCAAAAGCTACTTGTAATGTCCATTAGTAAGAGCCTAAGGTCATTGGAGATTATTACTGTTTTGCCAAATTCATGTTTATCCTGTATGAGTAATGTTTATATGTTTTAATGTTTCTTTATTCAACATTATCATAGTGACATACATGCACATTTATACTCTTAAAATTCCAAGTGTGAAACTAAAAAAAAAAAGAAAGGGGAAACTTTTATTTTAATGGTAGAAGGTCTGACATGTATTTCTTCCCATTGCATATGATAGATAAGTAGATTTCTTTTATATTTAGTTTGATATTAATTTAAGTTATTATTATTATGTGTTTGCTTGCCTAATCTCCTCTAGAATGGCTCGGAGATTTTTTGGTATAAATTATACCACTCTGATAATATTTTCTTTTATTGTATTATATAAAAATGTTATATTCCCATGCTCATATTATCGGTGCAAATTGAGTGCTTTATCATTATTCATTAGTTGTTAATGATAAATAGATACATGGAAATATTTATGCCAATATTGCTGAATGGTCAGGCTTACTTGATAGTATTTATGTTAATTTGAAAGTTGGCATTCATAATTTTTCATAGATATTAGATGCATTTATAATTGAATTAATGCTAATATAAATTTTTTTTGTCTTATGTGATTTTGAAAATATTTCATACATAATCATATGTTCAAATGGGTGTTCACTGTCATAAGCTATTTAATAAGAGGTAGATTTGTGCTTATTTGTTTTCTATAAGTTTTGGTTGGTGCTATGCATTAAAGAGTGTAAAAAATTAAGAGTTTATCTGTTTATGAATTTGACTTGTATGAAATGTGTTAGCTATCTTTTGAATGAAGAGGCAATTGAGAGGATAATCATCTATTCAGATTGAGTAACACTCCCTTTAGTTATTTATCTATTGAGCTGTGGGTGATGGTATATTTCCTTATTTGATAGTATATGATGTAATAATTATATTTCTTAAAGTGAAGTAGTAGATGTCCCATTTATACATGATAAGTTGGCTGGCTTTCACATCATTTGTGTCAGAAAAGTTCATAGCTACTATGTTGATGAATTAAGTTGATGTTTGGAGTCTTGTTAACCCTCACACCCATGTATGTAAAAATTTATTTGTTATTATTTTGCTCTCCCTTTTCATTCCACATAATTATCATCATGTAGTCTATGTTAGTTATTTCAGATAAATGTTTTAGTGATTTCTGTAATATACTTGAAGTTGGATTAATAATTTAATGATTAGCTCATTGTACCATCCATATTGTGAAGTTTATTCATCCCACAAGTAAATCCATAGAAAATATAATCTATATATGCGTATGATTGTTAATTTATAAATTGCACACATTTGGAGATATGATAAACTCAAAGATATGGAGGGAGAATATCGCTGGAATTGTAAGTTCTAAGTAGCTTGTCAAATCGTATCATCCACATTATCGTTATTTCATTTATTATTATTATTGGAAATTTACCCTCCTGGTATGAATGTAACATTGGATTACAAAATTATACTTTATTTAATGCTAATTCTAATAAAATGGTTACTTAATTTTATATAGTAAGTATAAATTTATTGACATATGGAAATAATTTCAATGGCATTAGTTGATTATTTGATACCACTTTTCTTAATTCACTGAGAGCACAGAATGAGAATAGATGACATAAACATTGGTACATAAGTATATAATTATTTTGTATTGTTAATAATTCAATAAATAGAGTTGTAAATAATATTGAAATAACAGATAAGATGAAGAGTCTCCAAATATTAAGTGTATAGGATTTATGTAATTTAAATGTTATTTAATCAAGCTTTAGTTAAGGTGAAATTAGTGTTAAATCATCATCGGTATGTTTGTAAAAAAAAATGTGTCTTGTAATAAATTTTTGTGGAAGTAAGATTCCCTCTGAATTATTTTGTTATGTATGCTCGATTCACCATTTCAACACTAGCATATGTTCAATATAATATGATTGTAATACTTATTAGTTTAATAATATATGCAATCTATCTAGATAACCCTGAATTAATTGATCCAAACATTGTATAATGCCAAGATATAGATTTTACTTTGTCAAAAATAGATAATGATGTGTGATAAAATGCACCTGATCTCTATCATAGTCTATCCTTTATTTCATTGTAAGAATTGTCAGTTTCACAATAGTTCCTCATTACTTAATTATCATCTTATAATAGGATTGAATTATTATTCATATAATAGATCCCTGATATTATTTCATCATTTAAATAAACAGTGGTATAGCTATGCAATCTAAATCAAATCTCTGTAGATTGATTATTGTTACAGTGATCCCCAAACATATTAGATATGTGGCTTGATTAATCTGGCATGTACTTGGATGGTGGAAGAATTGAACATATCAAGATTCTTGGTTTAATCCATGGATTGCTTTCTTCTGATAATTTAAGTAAGTACTTATTCAACTAAATAAACGTTATATAATTATTGTTTATAAATACTTCTCTTACCCCTTTTGCATTCTAGATGACTATGAGACCCTATAACCACCAACTGAGCTAAGCTGTAGATTAATACTATAATAAGAGTCTTATCCATAATTAGAGACACAACCTAAATTATACATTTTATTCTATCTTGTGTGTGTGTATATATATATATATATATATATATATATGATAAACAAAAATGCAAGTTAAAAAACTTGCTAACGCTTGTATTTAATGTCCACAGATGGCGTCCTACCAAAAACACCTATCAAGTGTATGTTTTCGTTTACATAAACGTCAGAGTAGTTAGTATTCACTATCTCTAACTATAATTCCACTTTCAGATCATGATTTCAAGCTATTTGCTATCGTCAGTGAAAGACAGGAATAAAGAAACTAGATCTAAATACAAACTCTGAGCGTTTATGAAACAATTTCTATTCAGCTTGCAAGCGTGAATTTTTTAGACACATAATGTCTTCAAACTCAGCATAGCAAACCAGATAGCTATATGGGTCTGATCTCAGTTCAGCATCACCATATAGTAGAAGCCTCTGCAATCTATATCATTGCAAGAAAGACCTCAAAGGTACATTTATGATAAACAAAAATGCAAGTTAAAAAACTTGCTAACGCTTGTATTTAATGTCCACAGATGGCGTCCTACCAAAAACACCTATCAAGCGTATGTTTTCGTTTACATAAACGTCAGAGTAGTTAGTATTCACTATCTCTAACTATAATTCCACTTTCACTGACGATAGCAAATAGCTTGAAATCATGATCTGAAAGTGGAATTATAGTTAGAGATAGTGAATACTAACTACTCTGATGTTTATGTAAACGAAAACATACGCTTGATAGGTGTTTTTGGTAGGACGCCATCTGTGGACATTAAATACAAGCGTTAGCAAGTTTTTTAACTTGCATTTTTGTTTATCATAAATGTACCTTTGAGGTCTTTCTTGCAATGATATAGATTGCAGAGGCTTCTACTATATGGTGATGCTGAACTGAGATCAGACCCATATAGCTATCTGGTTTGCTATGCTGAGTTTGAAGACATTACGTGTCTAAAAAATTCACGCTTGCAAGCTGAATAGAAATTGTTTCATAAACGCTCAGAGTTTGTATTTAGATCTAGTTTCTTTATTCCTGTCTTTCACTGACAATAGCAAATAGCTTGAAATCATGATCTGAAAGTGGAATTATAGTTAGAGATGGTGAATACTAACTACTCTGATGTTTATGTAAACGAAAACATACGCTTGATAGGTGTTTTTGGTAGGACGCCATCTGTGGACATATATATATATATATTTCTACTTTACCTTTCAAGTATATATATATATATATATATATATATATATATAAACTTGAAAGGTAAAGTAGAAATAAACACAAACAAAAAAAAATGTAGATATTTTCTATATTACACTGGAATAAGTTGAGGATTAAATAATTTTGAATTTGAATTAAAATATTATAAATTAAACATTTTAAACAGATCTAATTATTATTTTATTAATTCTGCTTTTGAAATTAAAATAGGCATATTTTTGTGTTAAAATATATATACTGTTAATGATAAAATTCCACTATTTATTTTGATTAAAGACTTTTTTGTTACAGTTTGCATAATATATTGTGATAAAAATCCTACAAAGGTGTTTTTCAAAGAATTAAAGTGAATTGAAAAGAGTCATTATTTTTTTGAAATCAAGATAACAAAACTTGTTTTTAATTAATATTTTTTTATACAATGACTATAAAAAGGTTTGAAAAAAGAATAGAAGGAAGTTGTTATTTTTTTACAGATTGTATCAGCCTGATGACCATGATAACTAAAGACAAGAGGCAATATGAATCCAGATCCTGCTATTAATTCACTATGATAGAGTTTGGATTCACATGGAAGCAAGGCCCAGCAATTTTATGCTTCATTATCATTGTGTACTAGCTAATATGCTTCAAATTTACAAATTATTGACTAAATGGGGATTGTTGAAGGGCAACAGTTACCAGATTATATCTTTTCTGAAGAGGACAATAAGCCAGTCTTCTGTTTAGAAGAGATCAGCTTACCCAGAAACTCCATCAGATTTCTCTACTACCTTATACTTATATTGTTTTATCTATCTATTTGCATACAGGACCAGATAAAAGTATTGCATAACATAGGTAAAGTACAGCAGGTGACTAATTGTAAATAATTTCTTTAGTAAAAAATGACAGTTGTAATATTTAAATTACAATTTTTTTATGTAAATAATATTAGTCAACAAAAATTAAGAGGAATTTCCAGTATATTTTATTAAAAAAAGAAAACTCTAAAAATCTTTCTTGATTAGGGAATAAAAGAACGTGATGGAGTATTTTTAAAAATGTTTACAATTAGTCAGAAGTAACTATTTTACAAGAAAAATAAAAATTTTTTGAAGGATTGTCAAAAAAATAATATGATATTTTTAAAAATGTAAACAAAATGTATTTTTCATTAGATTATGAATTAATTAATAACTTTTATTCATACTATTTGTTTATATACACATATTATATTTGTGCATTTAAGAAATATAAAATTAATTTCATTTATAGCTTTATGAACATATTTGAATTGTTATAAACCTATAAATTATGTTCATTTAAAAAATACATAAATGCACACATATGATATGTGTATATAATAAAAATAGTATGAATCACAGTTATTAATTCATTCATTATCTCATAAAAATAATATTTCTTTTCACTTTGTAAAAAAAATATTAAATTTTTTGAGAGTTATCATAAAATATTTCTTTTCCCTTTTTAACTGATTACTTTTAATTAATTGTAAACATTTGTAAAAACACTCCAGAAAATTATTTTATTTTCTAATCTAGAATGATTTTTGCAGTTTTCTTTTTTTAATAAAATATACTGGAAATGCATCTTACATTTTGTTTAATAAAATTGTTTACTTAAAAAATTGTAATTTAAAAATTATAACTGTCATTTTTACTTAAAGAAATTATTTGCAATAACTTAATAGCTGTACTTTATGTATGTGATGCAGTATTTTATCTATGCCAGTATGCATATAAATAAACAGTATACATATAATACATTTCAGCAAGCTTATGGAATTTCTGGGTAAGCTGGTCCCTTCTAAAGAGTAGACATCAATATTGCCCTCTTTATCAAGATATAATCCAGCAATGTTTGACAATCAATTATCTACATTTAGTCTACAATTTAATAGACTTCAGACAAACTGGTTTCTACACAAAATATATGAGCTAATGAATCACAGATAAACTGTTTTTACTTCCATATGAATCCAAACTATAGCTTAGTAAACTAATATTAGCAGTTGAACACGCATTCTCTTTCTTGTCTTAAATTATAATTTCATAATCTTCATGCTGTCACAATTTATAAAAACTAAAATCTTCTATTTTTTTTACAACCTTTTTATAGTCAGAATGAAAAAATACAGTAATTAATAACAACTTTTCTCTATCTTAATTGAAATTAATTTATGACTATTTTCAATGCACATTGATTCTTTGAAAAATAACTTTATAATATTTTTATCACGATATGTTATAAAAGCTTTAATAAAAAAAATATTTAATCAAAATAGATAGTAGAATTTTATAATTACCAGTATATCTATTGTAACCTTCTCCCTGGTCTTACTGGTTGTAAGCGAATCATGCCACACATTTTAGTGACTAAATTATCCTATGTAACTTATCATACTCTCATTATCAAGAATATAGCATAAAGAAACAAAAATCTAAAACTAATGAAATGATTCCAGCATTGAATAAAACTAGCATGAAACTATAGATCTGAAGAAGATCACAATGTGATTAATAAAGATAATAACTTCTGGTCAAACCAGCTTTAAAATCCACACAAACAAAAGATGATGAGTTAAATTTGATATTCAGCAAACTAATAAATAATGAATAATTATATCTCTGGAATAATTATGAAATTAAGCTTATAAATGAAATGATAAGTAAATTATGTTGTAGATTACTAAATGGATAATGGAAAGAAGTAATAATTAAATAGTAGAATGAAATGAGTCTAAGAATAAAGAGAAAAGAATGAAGATGTATGAGAATACTGAATGATTAAGATGATAATAGAATAAGAGTGAATGAATATTTAAAATGATAAAAGAATAAAATTAATGTATGATTAGTTAAGTATGATAATGAATTAATATCAAATGACAATGAATAAATAAAAGAATGATCAAGATGAAATGGAAGAACCATGTTAATGTTGGAGACTGAAATCTTAAACTATAAACTAATATGGTCTTAAATGGTAAAAAATATCAGATAAATAAAAATAGGGATTTCAAACTTGACACAACCAGAATATTTATCATGAAGTTAAAACAAGCTATACTTTTTACAACAAAACAAGTAATTTCTACCTTAAAGTTTAGTTGACTTTCATAAAACAGTGAAAGTAATCTATTTCAAGTCCAACTATAATAATTAACTAGATATAAAATTTATTACAAATTTAAATTCTACCTTGATACTTAACAACTAATTCTTCTCAGGAATCAAAAACTCAAAATTGTTATACAACATATATTTGGGTCAGTAAGAGGGATTTTGCCACTACCCAAACATAATGCACAAAACAGCTCTTAATATAAACTCAAATTAAGAACTATATTTAGCAGTTACACATAAATGTGATGAATTCAATAACTCTTATTACTTTAATATTGAAAAAATAGGAATAACTTTCTAATAAATAAATACAATAACTTACCAAATTCCTTTTCTCAAATAATTATAACCCATGTGATCAAGACCAGTGAATGACAGCTCTGTGTGTTCAACTAAACCAATTAAATAAATATTATATTTATCTTTTAATCTATTACTTAAAATAATCTGTACTCTAAGTTATTAACATTTTGATTATTGTGTGATGATGCATTAGATGCACTAACAAATTATAAGGCTTAACAAAATTATTATGATATAGCATAATGTAGTTAATAGTAATATATTGGTCGATGATGATTTCAATTGATAATCTTCTGATAGGTCTATAGCAATAACAATAATAGTGTATATGTGTGGTAATTAGCAATAATACTACAGGCAACTAAATAAATTTTTAAACAAAACAAACTTTATTTACAATATTTACAAATTTTAATTCAAAGACATGACATGAAATGAAGCCAATATATTAAATTAAACTCAGGGATATAAAAATACTCAGTACCCCATTGATCATATTCTTAGTCAATACGACCAGCTTATACAATGATATTCAGTATCATTTATTACTATTTAGCCTATTTTAAAGATAAGATAATGAAACCTTCTTGAAACTAAACTAGTACTTAAATTACAAAATAACAGTATATTTAGGACTTTAGGGCATGCACAAATTTTAAATTTAGAATTCAAAATTTATAATGTAGTGTATTATACCAAAGCCATTTCTTTTATCAAAATAAAAAAAAAGACAATTATCACATTCTGCACAATTAATAACTGATTAAAATTTGAAAGGAATAGGTCTGGTGCATTAAAGTAGGAACAGATATCAAAAGTCAACTATATATATATATAGAGCGTATATATATATATATAGTATATATATATTTATATATATATATATATATATATATATATATATATATATATATATATATATATATTGTGCCCTTTTGTATGGGTCTCCATAAATTGTTGTATCAATCTATTAAAAAAATTTTAAATTTAAGATATATTTAGCCATATGATGTTAATTTTGTTTATAACAATCTTTTAAAAAGTGTAATTAAAGTAATCTATGAATATTTGATATGTGAAAATTGTGCTGATGTTTGAGAGAGACGTTTCAATAGGGATGATAATAGTATATGGTTGGGAAAACTGGCCATGATCAATACTGCATTAATAAATTTAATAAATAAATGTTTTAAGCTAAAAGTTTTTAAAAAGACAAGTTAAAATTAAATGCATATATTTATTGTTGATAAAGATTAATATTTAATAAGTGAATATAAATATTTTAATTATTAGTAGTACATAATAGAAGATTAATATTTGATTTTAATAATATCGAATTATTATTTTAAAAATTGTTATAAGATATTATTTATTTTTAAAATATTTATTTTTAAAAATGAAATTGTTAGTTTATTTTTAGATTATTACAAGCGTTTGTAGCTGTGTTGTAAAACAGATGTTAGTTAGACACATACACACATGCTTGTGAGTTTTTTTTTAGTAAAGTTGCAAAACTATTTTAAAATTCTGTTATAAAAATTTATAAATATTATATTGGCTATCACGAGATAAAAATAAAAGTAGTTAATGTGAAATATTAAATCTGATTTTTAAAATACTGTTTAAAAAAATAACGAATAAATATAGACTTAGTTTGTTTATAAAAATAATCTTATAAAAGTTAAAAGTGAAATAAAGTAAGAAAGTATATTTTAAAAAAAATGTTTAATGGATTTAAATAAATGATAAAGATTAATTTAAGAATTTAATAATGTGATAAATAATAAATATTAAATAAGTCATTATTTATTTTTAATTCTGTCTTGTTGGTAAAATATGTAAATAAGCTAGCAAGTTGATTGTTTAATTTACCAATCAAGTGGGGAGTTTCTTCCGGTATAAAACCAAGGTTCAATTGTTCGGAGGGGGATTGTGATTGTAATTTTTAAAGTAAAATGTGCTATTAGAGATAGCTAAGTAAAATAATAGACGCTCTCATAATCGTTTTAAAATTATAAGAGAGTAGTTTTAAAATAATTTATAAAAGTTTACCGATAAATATGCAGTGTTAATTTAATTATAATTTCCTATTGATCATTTCTATTGAAGCTCAATTTACTATCAAATAGTCATGAAGACATCGTATAAGGATAAAATGTATTGGAGACTTTATACTAAAAATTTAACAAATGCTGGATTAACTAGGAGAGTTACTAGATGCATAAAAGTAATATGTTGGACCTTATATAAATTTAAAAGCTGATGGTAATTAATTTTTATAAAACAGATATTTAAAAGAATGAGAAATACTTCTTTATGAAGAAAGTATTTGTAAATTATAAATTTAAGTATATATCTTGGTAAAGATATGATATTTAACAGTACTTGTATAAATATTTGCCTTGTTAAGTCTTTATGGTTTAAAAGACTAAATTCTGACAGTTTTAAAAGGCAAATAAATTGGAAATTTAATAGGTAAAGAAATACTTATAAAAAAATTATTATATTAGTAAAGTCTGAACGCTGGTCATACAGAAGAATCTAAAAGTAATCTTACCTAAATATTTGTTAAGGAATGCGCAAATAAAATATACGTGGATATCCAAATCAATTAAAAATAATTAAATAAGAACTTTGTAAATTATAGAATAATTCTAAAAAATAATAACTTTTAAATAATAATATTTTTTTTCCTTAAAAAAGTGAATCCGGATTCCATAAACTATTTTAATTATTATTTTATTCTTATGGTGGAACTGACTCTTATTTTTATTTTATTTTAAAAAAAAGAACGTTTTCATTTTTTTTATAAAAAAACTTTTAAAAAACACGTGATGTACCGGAAAAGGAAGTAATGTTTGGTGAAAATTTGTGCCTAGGAAAAAGAACAATTATGGGTGAAAGAAGACACCATTGGATTTTATGTAATATGTTTTTTATTTATTAACTAACATAAATATTTAATTAATTATTGATTTATTAAAGATAGGAAAGGTACATTTACATTTTTTTTTTAAAAAGCTAAATATTAATATAACATTTCATTGCATAAAGTTTATTTTATAATCATACAACACGTAATATTTTAAAGAATAATTGTTGAGTGTAAATGTGAAATTATTTTGTAAAACTGTAATCCTGGAGGACATCGTGTGACGGACTGTACATTAAAGTATCATTTATGGTAAAAATTATATAATAGTAATAATTTGATGTATTTGCTATGTTTTCTTTAGATCAACGAAATGTTATTTGATTGTTGAATGGATGGATAAATATTTAAAGAATATACACGCATAAGATTAGTAATAACAGTTTTATTTTAATATGCATACTTTGAATTTATGATGTTAATTTAATACAACGTAATATGAGAAATCTAGAAACAATTATATGATTCTTTCGTGAATAAATTTTAATGTTTTTGTTACAATATTAGGAAATAGATTTATTACATTAGTGTAAGTTATTTATTTTTCTTTTCAAGTTAGTAAGAGGTATATAAAATCTATATTTTATTTTTTTTAATTTTATTAGATAAGTAAGTTAATTTTATGTAGAAATTTATATTTTGATTGAAGGTTTATCGTATATAGATGATGAGGTATAAGAGAGTTTAGATAATTATTATTTTTTTTAAAATTGGTCATCTATTTTTCGGAAGTTAAATAAGGTTAAAATGATATTTGTAGATAGAAGTTTATTAGGAAGAAATAGGAATAACAAGTAAAAAGAGTAATAATTAAAATAGAAAAGAATCATAGAATTTTATTTGATATAATACTTTATAAAATTTGAAATTATTGAATAAATTTAAATATTATTTTAAAAGAACATATATGTATTGCATATTTTGTTAAGACATGTAGTATGAAATTACATCGGAATGACATAAATAATTATAATCAATAATTGTTATTATATTACAAAGTTATATCAGTTTATACATTAATTAATATTTGAGTAATACTGATAGTAAATGTAATACATACTAGTACATTATAATATAAATAGCAGTAAGACTTAAGTGAAGTAGCATTTTAATTATTAAAGTCTGTTTATTTACATATATGCTACATGAATGATATTTCACATAAAACCTTTCTTGTATTAATTGATGACAAATGATGTTTATTAAAATTAAAGTCATAAACTTAATTAAATGTTATTGATAGAACATTTAAGAAATGTATAAATTATCTATTTATGATTATGGAAATAGTAACAGTGTAAAAATCTTGTATTATTATTTTTCTTATTTTTGTTTTATTTTCTTTAGTTCCATTTGTAATGTAAATAGTGTAAATAAGTAATTTATTAAAGTTGATGTAAATAAATTTGTTTAAGTTGTTTAAAAGTGTGTCGAATTCATTATTTTACACCACAGCATTTGACAACAGATAATTTGAATGTACATAATATTTATACAATATGAATTTATTATTTTATTATTTGAGAAAGAAACACAATATTTTCTTAATATAATTTATAGAAATTGATTGACATTAACATATAATATTACAATGGTCACAAAGTAATTATAATGCACAATATAAGAGTATAATATTATTTATTGCCACAAATTGTTAAATGATAAGATTTTGGTCTATTTTAAAATTAAGATACTATATGGAAATGAAAGACATGTATATAATTTACTTATTTTCTTAGTGATTAATAGTATAATAAAATGAATAAGATTAAGCTATACACTAAAGATTATTATTGTTAGTTATTATTATTAGAATAAGTTAGGTGTATTTAGGTTTGATATTAAATCCCTTATCATTCCTATTTGCACGAATTATTATTACTTTAAGATAATTAGAAGAACCTGAGATTATTTAATTATATTTCATTAATAAAAGATTGAGATTTATTTATTTATTATTATTAAAGATAGTTCATTTATTAAAGTCATAAGAGTGCTGTAGAGTCAGTAATGAGATATTAAAGAGGTAATAGTATTCTTATGCCATTGAAACAGTGTCTTGGAAAGACATTAATTCAATGTAAATTCAATTACCAATTGTAACTTCACTTCATAGTCTCATGATTTTAGTAAATACTTATTTAATTAGTACATTATATTGAACTATATTAATTTTGGATAAGTTATAATAAATCTAATAAGATATAGTATTATAAAAAATATATTAAAGATAGTTATATATATTTAGCCGAGCATAATGATTTAATTGAGCTAGTCATATTTTAAATTATATTATATATTGAGAAGTGAGGGTACAATATATATATATATATATATATATATATATATATATATATATATGTATCACTAAAACATTACCTATGTTCACAACCTAATTATTTAATACTTAGCTAATCTTACTGATCCATTGTCAAATCACTAATTAATAAAGATAAAGTGCTCACATGCATCTTTTGCTCTTACATCTATAAATTCCACAATCATTAATAGATCTTGGTTTGGTCTGTCTATAACTGATGATGATCATACAACATCATAAACACTATTTCAATTAGGCCAACACTATAGCTAGATTAGTGTTTCTAGAACTAACATTATTTTATCCTTGCCAGATGATTTTTGAACTACTATACTTCCACATACATGGTGGAAAAACTAACTCCATATCATCATGAGGGATTTAACACTAAAAATGGAGGCTCTACAAAATAACATGATGGTTGTATAATAATATGGCTAATTCTACTACATCTCTATGGGTATACACATGTGGGCATTGCCTCATCATAAAAAATGAATTCAGACAATGGACATCCTTTTTTTGGATTATTTAGGCTATCAAGCATTAATTACTACTCAGCCTCTACCAAAATCTCTTCTCATGGGATCAGCAATAGGTGAATCTCCATCAACCCATGCTCAATATTAATATTATTCTATTGGATGCCATTCTAATGGAACATCCTATCAGCTAAAAACTGTCACAAATCATTCTCAATATTATTGCAAGGTAAAACAACACTACCAATAACATTGGAGATATACATATTCTATTTCACAATGCAGAATCATTAATGTATCAATAGACAAACCAATATATATATATATATATATATATATATATATATATATATTGGTTTGTCTATATATATATATATATATATATATATATATGATATATATATATATATATATTGTGCCCTTTTGTATGGGTCTCCATAAATTGTTGTATCAATCTGTTTAAAAAAATTTTAAATTCTAAGATATATTTAGCTATATGATGTTAATTTTGTTAATAACAATCTTTCAAAAAGTGTAATTAAAGTAATTTATGAGGGTTTGATATGTGAAAATTGTGCTGATGTTTGAGAGAGACGTTTCAATAAAGATGATAATAGTATGTGGTTGGGAAAACTGGCCATAATTAATACTGCAATAATAAATTTAATAAATAAATGTTTAAAATTAAAAGTTTTTAAAAAGACAAGTTAAAATTAAATGCATATATTTATTGTTGATAAAGATTAATATTTAATAGGTGGATATAAATATTTTAATTATTAGTAGTACATAATAGAAGATTAATATTTGATTTTAATAATATCGAATTATTATTTTAAAAGTTGTTATAATATATTGTTTATTTTAAAAATATTTATTTTTAAAAAATGAAATTGTTAGTTTATTTTTAGATTATTACAGGCGTTTGTAACTGTGTTGTAAAACAGATGTTAGTTAGACACATACACACATGCTTGTGAGTTTTAGTAAAGTTGCCAAAAACTATTTTAAAATTTTGTTATAAAAAAATTATAAGTATTATATTGGCTATCACGAGATAAAAATAAAGATAATTAATGTGAAACATTAAATCTGATTTTTAAAATGCTGCTTTAAAAAAAAAACATAACGAATAATAATAGACTTAGTTTGTTTATAAAAATAATATTATAAAAGTTAAAAGTGAAATAAAGTAAGAAAGTATATTTTAAAAAAATGTTTAATAGATTTAAATAAATGATAAAGATTAATTTAAGAATTTAATAATGTAATAAATAATAAATATTAAATAAGTCATTATTTATTTTTAATTCTGTATTGTTGGTAAAATATGTAAATAAGCTAGCAAGTTGATTGTTTAATTTACCAATCAAGTGGGAAGTTTATTCCGGTATAAAACCAAGGTTCAATTGTTTGGGGGGGATTATGATTGTAATTTTTAAAGTAAAGTGTGCTATTAGAGATAGCTAAGTAAAATTATACACGCTCTCATAGTCATTTTAAAAATTATAAGAGAGTGGTTTTAAATAATTTATAAAAAAAATTTACCGTCAAATATGCAGTGCTAATTTAATTATAGTTTCCTATTGATCGTCTCTATCGAAGCTCAATTTACTATCAAATAGTCATGAAGACATCGTATAAGAATAAAATGTATTGGAGACTTTATACTAAAAATATAACAAACGCTGGATTAACTAGGAGAATTACTAGATGGATAAAAGTAATATGTAGGACATTATATAAATTTACAAGTTAATTGTAATTAATTTTTTATAAAGACAAATATTTTAAAGAAAGAGAAATACTTCTTTATGAAGAAAGTATATGTAAATTATAAATCTAAGTATATATCTTGGTAAAGATATGGTAAATAATAATGATTATATAAATACTTGCCTTGTAAAGTCTTTGTGGTTTAAAAGACTAAATTTTGACAGTTTCAAAAGGCAAATAAATTGGAAGTTTAATTGGCCGAGAAATACTTATAAGTAAAATTATTATATTATTAAAGTCTGAACGCTGGTCATACAGAAGAATTTAAAATTAATCTTACCTAGATATTTGTTAAGGAATGCGCAAATAAAATATACATGGATATCCAAGTAAATTAGAATAATTAAATAAGGATTTATAAACTATTGACTAATTCTAAAAAATAATAACTTTTAAATAATTTTTTTCTTAAAGAAATGAATCCGGACACTATAAACTGTTTTAATTTTATTTTGTTTATGGTAGAACTGACTTTTATTTTATTTTTTTTAAAAAAAAAAAAAAAACGTTTTCATTTCTTATAAAAACTTTTAAAAACACATGATGTACCGGAAAAGGAAGTAATGTTTGGTGAAAGTTTGTGCCTAGGAAAAAGAACAATTATGGGTGAAAGAAGACACCGTTGGATTTTATGTAATATGTTTTATTTATTAACTAACATAAATATTTAATTAATTATTGATTTGTAAAGATAGGAAAGGTACATTTACATTTTTTAAAAAAATAACTAAATATTAATATAACATTTCATTGCATAAAGTTTATTTTTTTATAATTATACGACACATAATATTTTAAAGAATAATTGTTGAGTGTAAATGTGAAATTATTTTGTAAAACTATAATCCTGGAGGACATCGTATGGCGGACTGTACATTAGAGTATCATTTATGGTAAAAAATATATAATAATAATAATTTGATGTATTTTGATATGTTTTCTTTAGATCAACCAAATATTATTTGATTGTTGAATGAATGTATAAATATTTAAATAATATACACACATAAGATTAATAATAACAGTTTTATTTTAATATGCATACTTGGAATTTATGATGTAAATTTAATACAACGTAATATGAGAAATCTAGAAACAATTATATGATTCTTTCGTGGATAAATTTTAATGTTTCTGTTACAATGTTAGGAATAAAATTTATTATATTAGTATAAGTTATTTATTTTTCTTTTCAAGTTAGTAAGAGATATAAAAATCTATATTTTTATTTTATTTTATTAGATGAGTTAAGTTAATTTTACATAGAAATTTATATTTTGATTGAAGGTTTATCGGATATAGATGATGAGGTATAAGAGAGTTTGGATAATTATTATTATTATTTTTTTTTAAAAAAAATTGGTCATCTGTTTTTCTGAAGTTGAATAAGGTTAAAATGATATTTGTAGATAAAAGTTTATTAGGAAGGAATAGGAATAACAAGTTAAGAAGAGTAATAGTTTAAATAGAAAAGAATCATAGAATTTTATTTAATATAATACATTATAAAATCGGTAATTGTTGAATAATTTTAAAGATTATTTTAAAAGAACATATACGTAATGCATATTTTGGTAAGACATGTAGTATGAAATTACATTAGAATGAAATAAATAATTATAATCAATAATTATTATTGTATCACAAAGTTATATCAGTTTATACATTATTTGACATTGGTGTAATGCTAAGAGTAAATGTAATACATATTAGTACATTATAATATAAATAGCAGAAATACTTAGGTGAAGTAGCATTTTAATTGTTAACATTTGTTTATTTACATGTGCTACATTTTAGGATATTTTACATAAAATTTTCTTGTATTAATTGATGACAAAATAATATCTATTAAATTTTAAGTTCATCAACTTAATTAAATGTTGTTGATAAAACATTTAAAGAATGTATAAATTATTTATTTATGATTATGGAAATAGTAACAGTGTAAAAAAAACTTGTATTATTATTTTTCTTATTTTTTATTTTCTTTGATTTCCACTTTTAATGTAAATAGTGTAAATAAGTTATTGGTTAAAGTTGATGTAAATAAATTTGTTAAGTTGTTTTAAAATGTGTCGAATTCATTATTTTACACCACAGCATTTGACAACAGATAATTTGAATAAACATAATATATTTGCACAATATGAATTTATTATTATTATTATTTAGAAAGAAACACAATATTCTCTTAATATAATTTATAGAAATTGATTGACATTAACATATAATATTATGATGGTCAGAAAGTAATTATAATGCACAATATAAGAGTATAATATTATTTATTGCCACAGATAGTTAAATTATGAGAATTTAGTATATTTTAAAAATTAAGATGCTATATGGAAATGAAAGACATGTATATGATTTACTTATTATCTTAATGATTAATAGTATAATAAAAATAGATAAGATTAAGTTATACACTAAAGATTATTCTTGTTAGTTAATGTTATTGGAGTAAGTTAGGTGTATTTAGGTTTGATATTAAATCCCTTATCATTCCTATCTGCACGAATTATTATTACTTTAAGATAATTAGAAGAACCTGAGATTATTTAATTATATGTCCTTAACAAAAGATTGTGACTTATTTATCTATTATTATGAAAGGTAGTTAATTTATAAAAGACATAAGAGTGCTGTAGATGTAGTAATGAAATAATAAAGATGTAATTAGTATTCTTATGCCATTGAGATAATGTCTTGGGAAGACATTGGCTCAATGTAAATTCAATTACCAAATGTAACTTCACTTCACAGTCTCATGATTTAGTAAATACTTATTTAATTAGTAGATGATATTGAACTATATTAATTTTTGATAAGTTATGATAAATTTGATAAGATATAGTATTATAAAAATATATTAAAGATAGTTATACATATTTTAATTAAGCATAACGATTTAATTGAGCTAGCCATATTTAAGTTATATCATATATCGAGAAGTGAGGGTACAATATATATATATATAGTATATATATATATATATATATATATATATATATATCATATATATATATATATATATATATATATATATATATATATATATATATATATATATATATATATATGTCAAATGATCATTAATTATTTTTAAATGACAACTATACTTTTGTTAGAGAGAGCACAAGATATTTGTATTCAAAGTGGACAAGTTCATTTCTATGTAAAATTAAGAAATGAAAAAGGTTTAGATCAATTCTTTTTTTATATAAGTAAATAATTGGAACTTTAGTATACCTTTGACAAAAATGTCTGTATGTTCACCCTTTAATAATATACAATAAAATCGGTTTTAAACTGCAAGAAATAAATATTTTTCTCTCTCTTCAGATCAGTGAAATTAAGATTATATTTTCCCCTACTTGTGAAAATAACAAAAATGTGTGTAATAATAAATGTATTTATCTTTATACATTTTCATATACCTTTGACCAAATATATTTTAGACCATATACACAATAAACACACACACACACACATATATATATATATATATATATATATATATATATATATAATGTTTGTATATATATATATATATATATATATAATTCCCAAATAAAACATGATGTAAGTATTATAACTAGCACAGCAATAATAAAAAAAATAAAAGAACATTTTCTTTCACTAAATTTTTATCCTATTCATCCAAATCATTTCATCATTGTGAGTTAAAATGATAAGAACTGATATTGTGATGGGTAAACATTCCAAATAATACATATCTATTTTATTATCCTGTTTGATGCATAATAAGACAATATTCAATACTTCACCAAAGGCAAAAAAAAATATTTAATGGTTTCTGTACTGATAATTATTAAGACAATTATAATTCAAGTAGAATGTGACTAAAATCAGTTTATTTATGTTTTAATCTAGATGATTATCCTTGAAAATGACTTTATAATTTTACTGCAATTAATATCCTTAACTTGTTTTTTTTAAAAAAAATTGTTTATTGATTCTGTTCTTTCATTCATGGTGATATATATGTAACAATCTTTAAGTAATTAGGACACTTATTAGACATTTTTTAAAATCTTATTTATACATGTTGCACTGTAAAAGTTTTAAAAGTAAAGATTTATTTTATTATATTTCCCTTGACAAAGTAATAATTGTTTAGCACTATTAAAATTTTTTATCCAATTACAAGTACGATACCTTGAGCATTTTTAATGACTCTCTAATCGTTCATTTCTATCATTATATATGTTCGCACCAGAAAAAAAAATCAGCAGATGAGTGTTTATTCCTTAAGAAAGAATTGAGAATAAAACCACTTGCAATTATCTTTTAACTTTATTCAAATTATATGATATAAAATGACTTTTGATATTATTTATAATATATTCTGAAACCTTTCTTTAAAATTGTTTTGAATTATTTTCTTGAAATTACAATTTTCAAATGAACATCTGTTCTGCTTTATGTTTACTAGTGGTGTGAAAATACAAACATTATTAGATCTTTAGTTTAATAGTAAATAATTTGTGCATCATTTTTAAATATAAGATTTTAAACATATGAACAAGATAAGAGCAAATGCTTACTTCTTCAATTTTTCTGTGTTTGTAGTAATATTTATGGGAAACAGGAAGCACAAGGTTTCCATTTCTCCTCCAGTATAACTTTTAAGAACTATCAATCGATGGAAAAGGTGTTTAAAATGATAGCAAGGTTTGACGATTTTTTTACTCCATTATTTTAGATAGCAGTATATTATAATCCATTCAATTAAATTCCCATTTTTTCCTGATTTTTAGCTTTTTTCCTCCTTATTTTAGAAGATCAGAGTTGAAGTATGTGGTAGTCTAGTTTTTTTTTTTTAATCAACCCCCCTAAAACTTTGTTAAATTATATATATATATATATATATATATATATAATTTAACAAAGTTTTATATATATATATATATATATATATATATAGCTTTTATCCCAATGCACTGTGGTAAGAAATTCACCAATAATCTTAGTGTGAATAGTTAATATTACCTCCTCTGGCTTCAATTTTAATAACTACCCATAGTTATTCAAGACAGCTTTAGATTCATTACATAAAAATATGCTTAAGAAATTGACTATAACCATTTATTTTACAAGTTTTAATAAATTTAATTAATTAATTTATTTATTTTAATTGCTATTCAACAATAATAAAATAGCAATATATTTATCTCCCAATTAATACCAATATTATTAAATTGTTGTTTAATCCCTAGTTTCAAACCTACACTGGGTTTGAAATCTCATCTCTACTCAAGAAATTTCCTAATGCATTCAAAACAGTCTTTATTGAAAGCCACTCATTAAGATTTTCATGCTAGATATATTATTATGTTTTAAAATTTTGGATTATTTAATACAGGGACCTAAATAAAAGGTCACACTATTTAAACAGAAAAAAACATGCTTGCTTTAATTAAAAAATCAGAATTAACAAAATATTAATTAGACCTTTTTAAAATGTATAATTTATATATTTTTTTTTTTTTCAAATTTAAAATAATTTAATCCTTAACTGTTATTTCAGTGTAATGTAGTAAATATCTGGAAAATTTTGATTCTGTTTATATCTAGTTTTTTTTTCCTTTATATATATATATATATATATATATATATATAAACACTATTTTGACTGGTACATATATATATATATATATATATATATATATATTGTACCAGTCAAAATCGTGTGTTCATTCAACAAGACCTAGAATCCAAGCAAACTATAGCAATCTAGCAATGTGGGAGATACACAGGTCTGGAACAGTACTAAACGCTAACCTATTTGCCTGTGCTCCAGGGTCTGACTATATGGACAACACTTTTCAGAATACTAGTAAGCTTTCATTTCCTCCCATCCCAGTAATGAAATCAGGGTGAGCAAAGAGGCTTGGAAATTGATAATATTTAAACAATTAGCCAATGATTATCACAAAATATATTATTTAAAGTGTGAGGTAGGCTATACTTTAATAGATTAATGATTATATACTTAATATCGCTCAAGGCAACTTTAAATAAAATGAATTAATTAATAATACCAATAAGATCTTTAATTGAATTTGAAATAATTTAACTTAACCTAAACAGTCATACGACAAAGATTCGGGCAATGAATAACAAATGTGAGAATATAGAAAATAATATAATATAAATTTATTAAACAATTAAATATGGTAATAACAAAAATAGCTGTATAGAATGTCTGGACAATGAGAGTTATAACTTTAATTTGCAATCACGCACTTTAGAGATGAGTCGATAAATCATACTATTTATATAAATACTTAAAGTGTTACTACATACAGTTAGTTGGTGCAATTATTACATATCTAGAACAATGGATCATTCGTGCGGTTGCTCAGATATTGTGGTGCGGTTAAAATGCCAAGAATCAATAAGTCAATTAGGTAACCAAATACCTTGGAACTTAATCCTCATCTAAGATATTATATATTCACATTAATAAGCTGTATTGGTCATTATATATAGATATGAATAAGAATTTGAGTTGTGTGATTTGAAAAATGTGTGATACTTTGGAGATTACTGAGATGCATGGGAGCAAAACTATTCAGCTTGAAAGAAGGTGTAAAGCATAATCTGACTTAGAATTAAATGAATGGATGGTGAAAGACATGCAATTCTGACTAATAAAGAGCATTGCAGGTGAATAGAAAACAATAATAATAATAATAGTAAGGTGGTATTACGTTATCACTTACCTAGAGAGGTGGTCGTTTAAGATGCTCTTGAGTGGCTTTGTCATATGGGTGCGAGAGGAGTATGCCTGCACAATGGCCAAGGTCATATCTCAGAAGAGTAATGGCACAAATGTGTGTTGGGATGGTTCATCCGTATATTTCCCGTACACTGATTCACTGGGGGTGCCTGGAGAAGATCCCGAGTAGGAAAATACATCTACTTTTAGAGGGATGATGAATAGTGGGATTGGTCATTCTGAAGATCCCAAAATAATGACAAAGCAGGAAAATTTATATAATGATTGCAATGATACACTTATAATGCCCCAAAACATATAAAATAGTTTGTCACTAACGACCACGTTAAATTAATAAACACCTGACTTTTATAAGATGCTCTCCTGTGCAATGGAATGATTAAATGCAAATCATCCTGGGCAGTTAACTAACCATCAATAAATGCACATAAAGGGGTCAGAGTTAAAACTAAAAGGGATAAATTGCTCTCTCCCACCACTTAGAAATATTTCCACATTTCTACCAGCAGTCATTACACAGATAACTGTCATTACTTATAAAATAACAGCCTTTCACATTACAATTATTAAAATAAAATTAGAAATTACATATTAAATTCATTGCTGGTGAGATGTACTTAGGTAATATGATAACTTTTAATAATGAGATGAGGATTAAATTTTATAGTTAGGTGTAATAATTTAATGTAAATATCAAAACCTTCTGATCATTTATAGAATGACATTATTGAAAATAATTTGTATAAACCGAGTAAGTTTATAACAACAAACTTTAAAGGAAATGGTACTTGTGACTTTTGACCCATGTGGCCACCAGAGGCGCTGGTCAGGGCCAACCACAGAAATAATTAGAGTAGGGGCGCCAAATGCAGCATTGCACATTCCAGCCGAAATATGGCACTGTTCACAATTTGTAAGCACAGGGACACTCCACCAGCTGGCTGGAAGCAAAGCTGCCCACTTGGTGGCGCTGGTCACAGTGCATAAGCCCATTTATCTTATATCATCTGCTACCAGCAGATACCAAGTACCTAAATGGCGCTGATTGCCATAAACACATTTAGCTTATGTGTCATCTGCTAACAGTGACTACCAAGTTTCTAGCCCACTATGTGGCACTGTTTCTCCATGGTTACACATGGAAAAACTATGCACTGATAGAATTTATGTACATTCTACTTAAAATATGATTGGTGTATAATGTGCAGGTGTGAATAATTAAGAAGCTACAACTATTTAAATATTCTTTCAAACTTAATAGTATCACATGCTATTTCACAGTTTTTTAAATGAATGTATTTTTATTTTTATTTTTTTTTTTAAATCGATCTTTCTTTTTTTTAATTATTTATTCTATCTCAAAATGTTATATATAAGTTGAGCAGTGAAATTTGCTATCATGGCAGCTTGAAAATGCTAAAATTATCACGTAGAAATCCTCATAATTATTCATAAAATATTTTATTAATCTATAAGTGAATTCTAAATTTAAAAATCGATCTTTTTCTTTAATTATTTACTCTAAAAGTGGTTGTTTTTATTTTAAATTTTAAAAAAAATGTAATTTTTATGACAATCGGGTTTTTTTTTTTTAAAAAAAGCTAATTTTTACCACCTTCTTTCAATACTAAAGACATTCCAAATATAAAATCTAATATATTAATAAGGGCTTTACTAATGAATAGCTATGGTCAATTAGTGAATTGGATTCATTTAATGAGACAGACACTGATATATGATGAATTAAATTTATTGACAATTTCATATATACTTGATATAACCCATTGCTTAGCATTGGATAATGCACACAGGCATTTTATTAACTAAACAACATTATTCTAGGGTAGACCATTTAGCAAAATAAATTTGTGGCTATTATTTAATTGCGCTAATTTTATACTATATAATAAATCACTACATTCCACTTATTAGTTATGCCCTTTCATCTTCAGTTCGAATGGCTATTATACATGTAATCAAACCAAGTCTGGAGTGAAGTTTAATAATACATCCGATTATGATAAATTTATATATTAAATATGGGCATATAAAGCCTCACAGATAGATTTAGATTGAACAGGTTTTCAAGAATGCTTCTGTTCAACGCCGAAGATTGCATATTATGGAGGTAGAGTTGGCTATAAAGATTTTACTAATACGCTACACACAAGTAACATATAATAATAAAGTGGCTCCATCTTATATATATATATATATATATATATATATATAGATGTGCTATATATATATATATATATATATATATAATAGCACAATGATAAAATATTGATAAATTTCACATCCGCCAAGCTGAAGTATATTATAAATTAAATTCCATACATTAAATGAACACTAGTTTTGTCAGCTTGATTAAGAGAGCCAACTCTTCTGTAGCATGAGAAATACATATATGCTACTGATAGGAATATATATATATATATATATATATATATATATATATATATATATATATATATATATATATTATAACGGGACAGCCTATTTGATAGCCTTAGTTGAGGCATCAAATATAACGGAACGGCATTTAATCATCCCAGTTGATGTATTAATTGTAATATAATCAATTATATTTAATGTTTAGAAATCATTAACTTAATGCTTCATAGTTAGGTTCGCCAAATATAACAGAATGGATTATATTTAAAATCTAAGTTGGTCTTGTTAAATATAAAGAGATGATTAAATTCCTTAGAAAGAGGATACGCATTTCACTACAATCGGACTTTGGGTCTTCAAGTAGAATGCTAGAAATGAATCGATGAAATACCAAGTCCATGATTATATATACCTCTATTATGCTAGCTCATTAATCTTTAAATAAGTTTAAATACAATTTAGACCAGGACATCCATCTTTCATCCCTCTTTCAGTCACCATTATGCCACGATATTTAAACTCACGGAGAATTTGCAATCAGCTCTTTTCAGGAATAATTTCAAAAACAAGTTATTTCATATGCCTCTATATAAGCATTAATTATAACTATTATTCATATGACATTTATAATACTAGCATATATATAATATAATTCAATAATGATTAGACAAAGAGATCACGTTAACAAATCAATATTTAATAAACAATAAAAAATATAATAGAATAGATAATAAAATATTAATAAATAAATACGGATGAATTTTATCATTTTAAAAGAATATTAATAAATGATATTTTTTTATTTAATACCCTATGATAAAACTCAATACTATAATAAACTTTCAAAAATTAAAGAAAATAGCTTAAATTAACAGATATATAAAAACAATATCTGGGTTCAAAAATTAATAATTTATGTAACTTATTAATTTATTTACCGTTCTTATTTATATGCTTCACAATTACCCATATATAAGTATTATTTGCCATTGTATAACTTATATATTATATGTATTTTTAATAAATAAAAATACATTAAACGTTTACAATATTACGTAATAAACACAATACAATCCTGTTTAAGATATCTGTCAAATAATAACTATTTTTTATATCCCTCATCTAATTTAATGAATTATGTTAAGCTTTCAATTAATTATATTTAATAATAAATATAATTTTACTTTTAAGATATATATGATGCGATGCCAAATTTGAAATAAAGATAATAATAATAATAATAAACCTATTAAAATAATATAAGCATTATTATAATATATGTAAATAAATATATAAAGGGAACTTAGTTATAAGAGAGTTGAGAGTAGGTATTGAAGTCTATAGTTCATCATCCCAATGAAGATCTCTTACGAAGCATATCACCAATCCATTTGTACAATGATGATTCCATTTATCCTTAAACGATAAACTGTTAATAACATCCAATGACCGGATTAATGTGAAATAAAATAAATATTCTTCGAATGTAGATGTTCTTAATCTTCATTTTTCTATTATCACTAGACGTTCTATATATTCAATATTTCAAAATATTTTAAAATAGCATGCAAGGTTGGTTTCGAAACCTTTTACGATATAATGAGTGTACTACTCAGTGCACATTGTTTTATCCTTAATATATATAATTATCTTAAATTTATATATATCCGAAGAATAATGGAAGAGTTAAAACAACGTAGTTTCACGAACAGATCGGACGTTCTTTTCCTTTATATTGCTATTCCTTTAAGATTAAGTAGAAAATTAAATATATTTTCCTTGCAGACTTTGAATCCACAAATTATTTTAATTTAAAAAAGTTAATATTTAAATTCCAATCGCTAAATAGTAGTATTGATAGAAGAAAAATGATATTTTTAAAGAGAAAAGATTTTCTTTTTCTTTCGTTTTTTTTATTTTCCAGAGCACGAACGAATCTGCTCGTGTGTTATATAAGTTCATGTTTAATTCAACTATCAATTGTTCCACTGACATTAAGATTTAATAATAAAATAAAAAAAATATATAAGTATTTATTCTTAACTTCAAATCTGGCATTTTACTCAAAAGCTTAAGGTATATATTATTTAAAACTTAAATGTATATATAAATAGTACATATATGTTACATAATAAAATAGTCAAATAAAAATTTATATTTATAAATAATTTCACAAGAGATAAAACACGCTAGACTAATAATAACAACTGTAAGTTACTATTATATTTCCCCTTCCCTTGGGAAATTTAAAATTTTAATTTAAGTTAAAATTTTAAACACTTACAACTATTTTAGTATATTCTTATAGTTTAATTGCATTTATAGTTGGATTTTATGAAGGGTTGCATTTTTTTTTTAACTGTTATATCTTCCTAATACTTGGGCTATTTTATTTTTGTGATAATGATCAAAAATAAAAATTAAGGACTTTGATGGGTTAATTTTTTTTTTTTTTATAAAAAAAAAATAAAATAAAAAAAAATAATGTGTTTCCTTCTTGGACCACAAATATATTTACTAGCCTTATTCCTGCTTCTTTAAGACTTATGGATTTGAAAAGGACTAAATAAATACTAGAGTATCCATCTATAAATATGAATTGACTCTATGGTTTTAATTATTTTAAGGCATTAAAGAATACCCTCACCAAAGCTAATGTTTTTAACTATACTTCTCTTTACATTGATCACTATTATTATTATTTTTTTATACAACCGTATGGTTTACACTGCCCAATTCTTATCTTGGTCTTCACCTCATTTCTTTATAAAACATTATAAGCAGCCAAAATATGGTTTTAAAATTCGTGAATTGTATGTACCACGAATCTCTCCTTCTTGGTTAATCCAAAATGCATTTGGACCTGCCCTTTTAACGATAGTATAAGGTCCTTCATAGGTATTGAAGAATTTATGGTATTTATTCTCCAATGGTTTGCTGGGATGGAAAGTCTTTATCAAAACTTTATCTCTGACTTTAAATTCATAAATACATTTTTTTTTATTTTGACTTCTATTATTTGCCATTTTAACAAGTTGTTTATGAGCTTTTACTCTATCTTCTCTTGTATCCATATATATATCCAGAAAACACATGTGCATTGGCTTAATGCTGATTGCTATTATAGTTAAACAACATCATGCTATATAATATAAATGTTTGATTTATATATATCCTTATCAAAATATATAATAATGGACTTACATTTTATAAGTGGTGTCAATATCAAATTGCATTATCGTGATGCTTAACTGATCTACCATTATTACTTATTTACCAACAATAACTTGAACTCTAATAAACCTATAAGTATTTTTTTATACTTTGGTTAACTTGATGCATTTTTATTGCTATTAATATCAACTTCAATTATTTATATACATATATACATTTATTCTCTTAAAAGAACAGCCTAATGGGTTCTATTATTACCGAAAGTCCATTGTCACATCCCAAAGTCGTAATCTATGAAGTCCTTCCTTATATGTGTGCTTTACTTTTTAAGCACATCCATTAACATGTTCAATGAATGTGAAGGGACCTTCATAAGTATTACACAACCTATGGAATTGTGAACCTTTCTGTCTTTTAGCTTGTATTATACATATCTTTATTATTGTCTGAAGACTTTTTATAATTTGTTCATCTTCAGGATTATGGTGATGCTTCATACACCATAATTTACTTTTAAGACAATTAAATCTATTGCCTTCATTCATATCTTCTAAATTAAACTTTCTATTATAACAACCTTCTTTTCCATTAAATATTATCATTGATAATGATATTATCAGATGGTTGTCATACAATTTATCAACGCCTTGTTGATGAAATGTTTTATATTTGTTCTGGGAGTAAAAAAAAATATGATGGGATGACTCAAAATACATTTCACTGTTGTATTCATCTATTATATCTTTAGATAGTGGAGTCATCTCAAGTTTCATAAGTTCATGATTTAACTTGTTATTAATATAAAAAATCCGAAGTCTTAATTTATCTAGACATTCAGTATTATCATTTGATTGTGTTTCTCTCAATTCCTGAGACTCGGAATTTAATTTATATTTCACATGATCCATATCCTCTTCTTTTTCTAAGTTATTTGGATCAGATTCAAACACTTTAGTAATGCTGCAATGATCTTCGACTTCATTGCTCTGCTGTATGAGAAAATGATAGTCATGACAGTTTTCTTCTGAAATATTCATTTGAACTAAGAGTGATCTGTTTTGGATGCTATCATCATATTCACATATCTCAAGCTCAGGGTAAGTTTTGGATTCTTGGCATTTAATTGCCATCAATATTGTTGATACTTTTGTGTCATGAAGTCTTTCTACTTCATTGGCAGTTTGTTTCGTTTCAACAACTTTGATTTCTTCTTGCATCTTTTCCTTAACATTATCAACATCTTTCTTTAAATCATTTAATGCTTGTTTAATTTCTTTGTTATCTTTTTTAACATTATCCACATTTAAATTTAATTGTTGGATTTTTGTAGATAGTTTATTTTCAATTCCTGTTATTTCAATCTTCAAATCATTTTTTAAACTATTAATATTATCATCCAATTTTTTATTAATATTATCAAGTAATTTTTGATTATTACTGTCCATTTTAGTCATAAACATTTGTAACATTTGCTGCATTGTATCAACATTAAATGATTGACTAATTCCAATTGTAGATGATTGATTTAAATCTTCTTCAACTATATTTTGTGTTTGAGATAACACTTGATCTAAACTCGGTGTTTGTTGAGGGTATTCAATTATGGTTGTAGAACCCCCAGGTGCTTGTACTAATGATGATTGTTCAATAATAATATTATCATCATTTAGTTCACTTTGCAAATCACCTTGCATTTGACTAGAGCATTTAATATCTTTGTTTGAATACATTTTCCCACTTCGCAGCATAACAAATTTTAACTTAATTCAAATATTACTTAAGTGTATATATATTTTTATAACCAAAATATTATATCGTAAAGTTCTCTACCACCCCATGCTATTTATATATACTTATGATGTTCTAATAATATATGTGTATATTTTTAAACGTCTATGTCTATATAAAACTTTATCCCACTCAACTCTTGTTTAAAACATAATTCAATAATTAGTTATTCAAATATTGATCTGTCTAAATTATATTATATATATTACCATTTTTTTTTTTTTATATTAATCTTGCAATTATAAATACCATATATAATGAATCGAAATTATAGATTCAATGCCTAAAACGTCGCACACCAGATAAAACGCAGTCTACGGGGTATAAGATTTAATTAATCGAAGCCCTTGACGTTTTGGTCGCCAGATATAACGGGACATGGTTCAGGGTATGAGATTTAAATGTTCAAAGCCCACATGTTTGGGTCGCCAGATATAACGGAATGTATCTTTATATGATCTCAAATGAAAATTTTCTTTAAACTATACATCTCATATCAATAAATATACTACACATCTCTCAGGTATGTGGGGTATTTCAAGCCCTAATTAGCTTATTTCGAGCCCTAGTTGTTGCGCCAGATATAACGGGACAGCCTATTTGATAGCCTTAGTTGAGGCATCAAATATAACGGAACGGCATTTAATCATCCCAGTTGATGTATTAATTGTAATATAATCAATTATATTTAATGTTTAGAAATCATTAACTTAATGCTTCATAGTTAGGTTCGCCAAATATAACAGAATGGATTATATTTAAAATCTAAGTTGGTCTTGTTAAATATAAAGAGATGATTAAATTCCTTAGAAAGAGGATACGCATTTCACTACAATCGGACTTTGGGTCTTCAAGTAGAATGCTAGAAATGAATCGATGAAATACCAAGTCCATGATTATATATACCTCTATTATGCTAGCTCATTAATCTTTAAATAAGTTTAAATACAATTTAGACCAGGACATCCATCTTTCATCCCTCTTTCAGTCACCATTATGCCACGATATTTAAACTCACGGAGAATTTGCAATCAGCTCTTTTCAGGAATAATTTCAAAAACAAGTTATTTCATATGCCTCTATATAAGCATTAATTATAACTATTATTCATATGACATTTATAATACTAGCATATATATAATATAATTCAATAATGATTAGACAAAGAGATCACGTTAACAAATCAATATTTAATAAACAATAAAAAATATAATAGAATAGATAATAAAATATTAATAAATAAATACGGATGAATTTTATCATTTTAAAAGAATATTAATAAATGATATTTTTTTATTTAATACCCTATGATAAAACTCAATACTATAATAAACTTTCAAAAATTAAAGAAAATAGCTTAAATTAACAGATATATAAAAACAATATCTGGGTTCAAAAATTAATAATTTATGTAACTTATTAATTTATTTACCGTTCTTATTTATATGCTTCACAATTACCCATATATAAGTATTATTTGCCATTGTATAACTTATATATTATATGTATTTTTAATAAATAAAAATACATTAAACGTTTACAATATTACGTAATAAACACAATACAATCCTGTTTAAGATATCTGTCAAATAATAACTATTTTTTATATCCCTCATCTAATTTAATGAATTATGTTAAGCTTTCAATTAATTATATTTAATGATAAATATAATTTTACTTTTAAGATATATATGATGCGATGCCAAATTTGAAATAAAGATAATAATAATAATAATAAACCTATTAAAATAATATAAGCATTATTATAATATATGTAAATAAATATATAAAGGGAACTTAGTTATAAGAGAGTTGAGAGTAGGTATTGAAGTCTATAGTTCATCATCCCAATGAAGATCTCTTACGAAGCATATCACCAATCCATTTGTACAATGATGATTCCATTTATCCTTAAACGATAAACTGTTAATAACATCCAATGACCGGATTAATGTGAAATAAAATAAATATTCTTCGAATGTAGATGTTCTTAATCTTCATTTTTCTATTATCACTAGACGTTCTATATATTCAATATTTCAAAATATTTTAAAATAGCATGCAAGGTTGGTTTCGAAACCTTTTACGATATAATGAGTGTACTACTCAGTGCACATTGTTTTATCCTTAATATATATAATTATCTTAAATTTATATATATCCGAAGAATAATGGAAGAGTTAAAACAACGTAGTTTCAAAACTCAAACAGACGTTCTTTTCCTTTATATTGCTATTCCTTTAAGATTAAGTAGAAAATTAAATATATTTTCCTTGCAGACTTTGAATCCACAAATTATTTTAATTTAAAAAAGTTAATATTTAAATTCCAATCGCTAAATAGTAGTATTGATAGAAGAAAAATGATATTTTTAAAGAGAAAAGATTTTCTTTTTCTTTCGTTTTTTTTTATTTTCCAGAGCACGAACGAATCTGCTCGTGTGTTATATAAGTTCATGTTTAATTCAACTATCAATTGTTCCACTGACATTAAGATTTAATAATAAAATAAAAAAAAATATATAAGTATTTATTCTTAACTTCAAATCTGGCATTTTACTCAAAAGCTTAAGGTATATATTATTTAAAACTTAAATGTATATATAAATAGTACATATATGTTACATAATAAAATAGTCAAATAAAAATTTATATTTATAAATAATTTCACAAGAGATAAAACACGCTAGACTAATAATAACAACTGTAAGTTACTATTATAATATATATATATATACACACAAACTTTACTTTATCCCATTCAATCTCTTAGTTATGTATAATTAATAAACTTTTAAAGGGAGAAATTATATTTAAGAGACTTACAAATACTTTAATAATAAAAATATACTTATGATTACACTCCAGGCTAGCTTAATCTTCAGTAACATAATAATTAAAGGTTGAAAGTTTGGATTTATATGCCACATTTTATATTTACATTAATTATTTACTAAATGACAAAATAATAATGAGCACAAATGGTTGCCATTAATTATAAATTAGGGGTTCGAAACGGAGCGCTAAATGATGCTATAATTAATACAATACGAAGATTTTAAATAATATCTTCAAAAAGTATATATTTTGTAACTCGATGTGCACCGTTTCGAGACAGGCATAATTTACAATAACTAAAATAAGCAAGAGAGAAATAAATATAACTGCAGTGATTAAGTTATATAGCAAAACAAGAAGTTAATAAAGGAAATTAACAAAAGTATGTAAATTTATAGAATTGAAATATTATTGATAAGACATTTTATAGAAAGAGTTTACAATATAGTTAGCTAACCTGATTTTGAAGCAATAATGCTTATTTTGAATTTTACACAGAGCTCTGCGATTTCAATAATTTTAAAACAGATACTCAAGCTGGAACGAAGGTGAGTTTTTTGGCGGCTTATGGCATCTTCTCTTTAGTTGAGAGACAATTTAACATGGTAATCCTATAGCTAAAGTTGGGGTAGTTGAATTTGAATGAAGGTGAGTTCTTTTAATGGTTTATGACATCTATTTATTATAAGCTTGTTAAGGCAACGTTGGTTGTTGCTCTGGCCTTGGATGGATCAAATTCCGACATTCCATCATAGCAAAGGCAACAAATTCTTGCCTGACTAGCAGACCCTAGATAAATTAACAAATTTTCAGCTTCTCATAGTAACAGCTCTTCAAAAGCAAGATGAAGTATCTTTTCTGCTAGCCTATTTATATATTTCCACCTTTTTGGAATTACGTTTGCCTCAGGACCAATCGACTTTTAATTAAACAAAATCATATAATCTAATTTCTACTACTGATAAAGTCTCCAAGGTGTTATTTTTAATTTAATTAAAAAAATTATTAAAATATATAAATTATATAATTTTGATTCCGATTTCGTTAATTAAATTTATTTTTAGGTGTTACAAAATGTTATGGCTTAGCAGATAGTAACAGTATTATGATTTTTTGATAACATCTTTTGTTGAAACAAATTCAATCAGTAAACTAGATTTTACTTTTACTCCAGGTGCAGTCATCAATTGATTTCTTGTTTACACAAAATTTCCATTTTTAATTATAAACTGATGACTTTTATTTTAACTAGATATAAATAACTTTTAACATATTTTATTTATATTGTTTATTTTAAAAAAAGCAAATTTGACAGATCTTATAAAAAATACTTTAGTTTCAGTTATATCTATTAAACTTTAAATCAGAAAACCATAAATATATTATAAAGAAAACATTTTACATTATTTTTATTTAATCTTAAATATTATATGTACAAATCATTATGCCATAATTTCATGGATTAAATTATCCATCCACATACGAATATAATACAAATATAACATACGAATATAATACAAATATAAAATTTAAATTATCCATCTACATACGAATATAATACAAATATAAAATTTAGAATTGACTTAGTCAATTCTAAATTTTTTATTTGTATTATATTCGTATGTGGATGGATAATTTAAACCATGAAATTATGGCATAATGATTTGTTAGTCAATTCAATTCTAAATTTTATATTTGTATTATATTCGTATGTGGATGGACAATTTAAATTTTATATTTGTATTATATTCATATGTTATATTTGTATTATCTTCATATGTGGATGGATAATTTAAACCATGAAATTATGGCATAATGATTTGTACATATAATATTTAAGATTAATTAATAATAATGTAAAATGTTTTCTTTATAATATATTTACGGTTTTCTGATTTAAAGTTTGATAGGTATAACTGAAACTAAAGTATTTTTTTATAAGATCTGTCAAATTTGCTTTTTTTAAAATAAACAATATAAAGAAAATATGTTAAAAGTTATTTATATCTAGTTAAAATAAAAGTCATCAGTTTATAATTAAAAATGTCATTTTTTGTGTAAACAAGAAATCAATTAGTGACTGCACCTGGAGTAAAAGTAAAATCTAGTTTACTGATTGAATTTGTTTCAACAAAAGATGTTATCATTAAATCATAATACCATTACTATCTGCTAAGCCATAACATTTTATAACACCTAAAAAGAAATTTAATTAATGAAATCGGAATCAAAATTATATAATTTATATATTTTAATCATTTTTTAAGTAAATTAAAAATAACACCTTGGAGACTTTATAAGTAGTAGAAATTAGATTATATGATTTTGTTTAATTAAAAGTCAATTGGTCCTGAGGCAAACAGAATTCCAAAAAGGTGGAAATATATAAATAGTCTAGCGGAAAAGATACTCCATCTTTATTTTGAAGAGTTGTTACTACGAAAAGCTAAAAATTTGTTAATTTATTTAGGGCCTGCTAGTCAGGCAAGAATTTATTGCCTTGACCATAATGGAATGTTGGAATTTGATCCATCCAAGGCCAGAGCAACAACCATTAACAAGCTTATAATAAATAGAAGATGCCATAAGCTGTTAAAAGAACTCACCTTCATTCAAATTCAACTACCCCTACTCCAGCTATAGGAATACCATCGTAAATTGTCTCCCAACTAAAGAGAATATGCCATAAGCCGCCAAAGAACTCACCTTCATTCCAGCTCGAGTATCTGTTTTAAAATTATTAAAATCACAGAGCTCTGTGTAAAATTCAAAATAATCATTATTGCTTCACAATCAGGTTATCTAACTATATTGTAAACTCATTCTAAAATGTTTTATCAATAATATTTCAATTCTATAAATGACATACTTTTGTTAATTTCCTATATTAACTTCTTGTTTTGCTATATAACTTAATCACTGCAGTTATATTTATTTCTCTCTTGCTTATTTTAGTTATTATTAATTATGCCTGTCTCGAAATGGTGTGCATTTAGTTATGAAATATATACTTTTTGAAAATATTATTTAAAATCTTCATATTGTATTAATTATAGCATCATTTAGTGCTCTGTTTCAAACCCCTAATTTATAAATAATGGCAACCAACTTTGTGCTCATTATTATTTTGTCATTTAGTAAATAATTAATGTAAATATAAAATGTGGCTTATAAATCCAAACTTTCAACCTTTAATTATTATGTTACTAAAGATTAAACTAGCTTATAGTGTAATCATAAGTATATTTCTCCTATTAAAGTACTCGTAAGTCCCTTAAATATACTTTCTCCCTTTAAAAGTTTATTAATTATACATAATTAAGAGATTGAATGGGATAAAGTGAAGTTTGTGTGTGTGTATATATATATATATATATATATTCCCGTCAGTAGCATATATGTATTTCTCATGCTACAGAAGAGTTGGCTCTTTTAATCAAGCTGACAAAACTAGTGTTCATTTAATGTATGGAATTTAATTTATAATATACTTCAGCATGGCGGATGTGAAATTTATCAATATTTTATCGTTGTGCTGTTTTATATATATATAAGATGGAGCCACTTTAGTATTATATTTTACTTGTGTGTAGCGTATTAGCAAAATCTTTATAGCCAACTCTACCTCCATTATATGCTATCTTCGGTGTTGAACAGAAGCATTCTTGAAAACTCGTTTGATCTAAAGCTATCTGTGAGGCTTTATATGTCCATATTTAATATATAAATTTATCATAATCAGATGTATTATTAAACTTCACTCCAGACTTGGTTTGATTACATGTATAATAGCCACTCAAACTGATGAGGAAAGGGCATAACTAATAAGTGGAATGTAGTGATTTATTATATAGCATAAAATTAGCGCAATTAAATTATAGCCACAAATTTATATTGCTAAATGGCCTACCATAGAGTAATGTTGTTTAGTAAATAAAATGCCTGCATGCATTATCCAATGCTAAGTAATGGGTTATATCAAGTATATATGAAATTGTCAATAAATATAATTCATCATATATCAGTTTCTGTCTCATTAAATCAATCCAATTTACTAATTGACAATAGCTATTCATTAGTAAAGCCCCTATTAATATATTAGATTTTATCTTTGGAATGTCTCTAGTTTTGAAAGAAGGGGGAAAAATTAGCTTTTTTTTTTAAAAAAAAAAAACCGATTGTCGTAAAAAGTACTTGTTTTTTTTAAATTTTTTTTAAAAAAAAAAAACTTTTAGAGTAAATAATTAAAAAAAAAAGATTGATTTTTAAATTTAGAATTGACTTATAGATTAATAAAATATTTTATGAATAGTTATGAGGATTTCTATGCAATAATTTTAGCATTTTCACGCGGCCATGATAGCAAATTTCACCACTCGACTTATATATAACATTTTGACATACAATAAATAATTAAAAAAAAAAAGATCGATTTTTAAAAAAAATAATTTAAAATTACATCCATTTATAAAACTGTGAAATAGCATGTGATACTATTAAGTTTGAAAGAATATTGAAATAGTTGTACCTTCTTAATTATTTACACCTGCACATTATACGCCATTCATATTTTAAGTAGTATGTACATAAATTCTATCAGTGCGTAGTTTTTCCGCATATAACCATGGAGAAACAGCACCACATAGTGGGCTAGAAACTTGGTGGTCGCTGTTAGCAGATGACACATAAGCTAGATGTGTTTACAGTAATCAGCGCCACCTAGGTTTTTGGTATAAGTCTCCTTAGTTTTTAATAGGAGAAAACTATTGTGGGGCGAAAGTTCACTCCCTAGATTGTATTCTTTCATGGCATATCAAATTAAATTAGAATAATAAAATAAAACAGTCAATTAATTTTAAATTGCCACACCAAAACAGAAAATTGATATAGCATTATAATAAATCGCACAGACATTATTAGCATTTACAGTTATGTGACAGCTTTAAATTTAAGAAGGAAGGAAAGGCATACAATATAATCAAAACAAAATATTATAATAAATTGCAGGCATTATTATTATTTATATGTTAACTTTAACATTAAGTAAAGAAGGAATGATGTACAATGTAGTTTAGAATTAGGAGAATTATTAATTCAGAGTTCATAGTTGGCGGCAAGTTAGATATTACATTGGACTTGAAAATACACTGATGTAGATAATTGGTGGATCATGATCATGGGCTAGCTTGGGTTTGAAACAGGCATTTGTAGAGATTGCAGAGTCTTTTAAGCACACATTTTCTGGACAGTTTGCATATTAGGTTTAGATGTTTTTCACTGGGCACAGTGAGCTAGATAAGCTTCCCAGAGGCAGGAGGCAGACAATTTCTTTTCACCCCTGCATGATTTTGCTGCACAACGCAAACTTGCGTGAAGTATCTTTGACTGAACACAAAACAAAAATTAGACCAAAAAATATAAAATATTAGCTATTTATACCAGTACACATTAAAGAATCAGCTGCTGCAGGAATGAAAATATTAGAGCACTGAAATGACCAGATAAAATAATTAAGAACCTGACATCTATGACTTTGTGTATATTTTAAGAATGATACAAAGTTCCGTGAATTTTTAAAATAAAACTAATTGTATTGCTTAACTATTAAATATCACTCAAACTCACAAACTGCTAGTAATAAAATTTCCCAGCTAAAGCACTTTGTCTTCCAAATGACATTTGTATTTCTGCATAAATTAGAAGCAATAAAACTTCAAGAATACCATGGTTTGTCTCTCAATGGTAATTGTATTTCTACATTAATTAGAGGCAATAAACCTTTAAAAATACCATGGTTTAAACCCTTAATTGGCCATTCTATTTTTTATAAAATTACTACATGCAGATTTACAAAATATATATAATATAAATTGTTTTATATATAATATAAATTGGTTAGAAAGTTATTGAATAAAATTAGAAAATTCCATAACTTTCAAATATTACTTTTCATACGCACATACCCTTGTGTGAGATAAATGGAAAAACAAACTAAATGTTTTTGTATTCATACATCTCACTATATATATATATATATTATTGCCTATTAAATATATATAATTTCGGTTCAAACCCATTCTAGTGACTATATAATTGGCACTAGGTAAAGCGCAAATCTGCAGTGCAAATTTCCAGCTTCAATATATATATATATATATATATATATATATTGAAGCTGGAAATTTATATATACAAATTTACATATATATATATATATATATATATATATAAATTTGTAGTAATGTGCATGTAAGAAAATGTAAAACAAAAATCATCATCACATTTTATATAGTAAATGAAGCTGTAGGGCATCCAAGTTCAAACCCTACAAGATCCAGTTTTAAAAGTTTAAGACAGAAAGAGAGTGGAGCAACAATTACATTGTTTATTTGTTTGTGTGTTAATAAATCTCAAAAAGAGTAGTACACACATTGGGTTATTCAATGGTTATTTTTTTAAATCAAATTATAACACATATAGGCAGTAGGTGTTATAAAAGCTATTTAGTTAGTCACTTTTAAATTACACATATTAACTTTCTTTAAAATTAACCTATGCTTGATCAATTTTAATATTTTAATCTATACTTCTATTTTTGCTCTTCTATAATTGTAATTGGGATTTAAAAGCTAAGGATTTAATTTTAAATATTAGAGTTATAATTACAAGACTAGCAATTAGATTATTTTAATGTCACTTTATAAATAATTTTAATGAGTGTGTGTGAACATTGCATACATAAACTACCTTTATATTTATTAAATATTGAAAGGAAGAAGGATTAAATCTGTCAAATTATTATTTTTTTTATAATTTTGTGATAAGGGAGAATATCTGTTGAATCAGATATATATTTTTGTAGCAATTTTGTTTTTATAAATGATTGTTTGTCATTATGGAGTTTAAGCTTGGTGAGAACTCTAATTTTGAAGTGTCTCATCTTAAGATCAAAAGAAAGAAGCTCAAAATTTGAGATGTTACATGGGTGTAAAAAAAGGATTAAGTCTATTTTTTTCCTTCAATACAAAAGTTTGTCTGAAAATCAGGTGTGTGATTTTTTTAATGTTCCTAAAAAAGATTGCACCTAAAAATGAATTGGTCAAAAATAGCAAGTCACACTATCACTCTAATTGGGTGAGTTAACTCAAAAATCGGATATAAAAGCAGTCTGGATATTCGGTTGGATTATTATTATAATATTTGTTATAGAGAAGACTTTTTAAAAATTATTGAAACTAAAGCAGGCAAACATTTTTAATTCTGCTAGATAACCTTTTTTTAAAATCATTTTATATCAAGTTTTGAATGTTGAAAATATAAAAATGGCAGGGTAAGAAAAATTAATATATATCTCATCTGTTGACCAGACCATCGAACTAGCACATCATATAGGAAAAAAAAATGTCTTGTCTGAAAAATTATATTCTACACCTTTCAACTGACTGAGAGAAATAAGATGTTTTAAACAGAAAGAAGAAAACATTCACCTGCATTTAAAATCAGAAGAAAAGAGTAATCTACTGATAAATATTAAATCATGAAGTCCAATTAATTGTTCCAGTAACTGAGTTTAAACCCAGAAAATTTATAAACGTGAAAACAACTGCTGTACTTCATCCACTAAAAGAATCATGCTTGACAGGAAGAGAGAATATAATGATTTCAAAACTGTCCACTAAAGCAAATAACCTCAATAGGATCATCATCATCAAACAAGTATACACCTCTAGAAAGAGATTATTCCAATGTAAAATGGAAATGGTAACTGCAGAAATATAGACATTATACAAGATAAGTTTGAGCCCTTGGAAGTTTGCCACAAAACAAAGGCTCGGTAATATGACTTTTTATATCTATTTTTTTGATATCAGATTCTTAATAAACTTTTAGCAATAAAGTGGTATATTTTATTTAAAGAACTTTTAAAGACAATTCAGATTGATTAAAACCAATAATCTCTTACTAATAATATCCTTGAGCTTTGTTTATTAATTTACAGTTATGAAGTATTAATGTGTAAAATAATTTTTTGTAATATTATTTTGGTTTTTACGGGGTAAACACACACATACATGATAATACTTTATCAGTATATAATTGTGAGTGAATGTGAAGGAATAAGCAGTATTAAAATATTAAATTATTTTGTTTTAAGAAAGTATAGGTTTCAGAGTGTAGAAGCGAGGGAGAGAAAATGATTTAAAACTTGTTTCTAAAACTTTCTCTTTCTAATTCTACTAACATTTTTTTTAACATTCTGCTTACACGTTAGATTATAAGGTATATGTGCCAATGAGTGAGTTTTTTTTTTATGAAATACTTTTCTTGTGGATGGAACATTTTAACAAATCAGTTACACAATTTATTACCATATACATTTGATGGGAAAGGGGGAAGAACTTGAAATTAATCTGAAGATTGCAAGATAATCAATTATTATTGTTATTATTATTCATATCAATTTTCATGTTTATCTATAAATTTTCATGTAGATATTAGTAATGCGTTAATAAATGTTAATTTGTTTTATTAAACGAGGTGTATATATTTCATTAAGAATAGTCTTCATTAAGAGTGATCATTCATCATCAAGGTGAATATTAGTCATTTAAGTTCCATTTAGATATATTAAACTTAGGCAATAATTATGAATTTCTTTATAAAAATTAGGTTTATGATTAAGCTTAGTCCTAAAGCTGTGGTTGAAACCATTGTTGTTATCGTTATCATTATCATCATCATCATCATCAACGTTTTAATTAATGAGCTGTTTAACTGTTTAAAGGCCATAAATAAATATTGATTTCATAGTATTTAATGATTTCTTAGTATTATTATAACCACCATCCCATCATCTATTTCATGCATGGATGAGTGAATTGCCATCCTAAATTAATAGTAATCTGAGTTAGTAAAACTTTTAAAAAAATATTGAAACACATTTATTATGTTAAGATCTGGGAAATGATTTATGTCTAATGAATTTTATATACTCCTCTTTGGTTTAAAGATGTTTTATGTTTACTTAGATATTAGTGCATACAGTGATATGGCTCTAAAAAGCAAAATCTTCCATGTTTATTAGAAATAAAGTACCAAAAAGGGATTCAAACCCGGTACAAGTGAAAAGGTTATTAGATATAACTGTGTCTAGATTCAGATAATTTAGTGGCGCCCTGATAGACCATATTCACTTGTTGTTCATTTAGACATTTACTTAACATCAAACCAAGAAATGAAAGTGGATAAAATCTACAGTCTGTATATCTGAGAAGATATTTTATTGAGTTACTAGTGTACTCATCTCACTTGATTTCCATATACCTGAGTTATAATAGTTGTTATTAATAATTTGTTTATAATTATTGATATTGTGATATCTTGAGAAACTATTTATAGAAATATGTTTCATTTAATCCAATGACCCTTAATATGATTGATGACTCAGTGTGATCTTTATTTAATAGCAACTACTCAGGTTAAATAATTCTTTTCTCTTTGATATAAAAATTCAATTACAATTTTTTTTCGTTTATTAAGCCAAATATTTATATTTGATTTTTTTTTTAATTATTGAAGTTACAATGACTTCTTTTGATTACTTTATTTTGGTTACAATATATATATATATATATATATATATATATATATATATATATATATATATATATGTGTGTGTGTGTGTGTGTGTGTGCGTGCGCGCATGTGTGCACTGCTATATAATTGTTTGTCATAAGACACATAACTGTCTCATATCTATTCTGATGAGGAAATGGAAAAAGAAATGAAACACCATGCTAATATTTTTTAAACAACAAAGTTCATTTCTCAAACTATGTATTCATCAAACTTTAAGAGATTCGACAGGCATGTCACAGTTAACAGTATAAATAATTACCTGAAATTCTGAGATGAATAATTCAGTCACTGTACTATAGGTACACAATGCACCATGAAGATAAAAAAAAGTTATCTCAGTTTAGATACTATAAGCTACCACAACCCTAGATATAAAGTAAAAATGCAAAACCTTTGTGAAGCCCTGTTTCTTTTAGTCTTAAGAGCCATAAAGTACAAAACAATGTTCTCTTTGTATCTTAGAGATTGAAAAATATAAAACTTTGCCTTGCTCATTTTTTGGAGACTTAGAGGCTTGAATTGTGGCAGCAATATGTTATTTGCACCATGATAAACAACAGTAAATCAGAAAGTAGGTTGCAGCAATACCTGAGAAAAAAACACTCATCAGAGTAGAGTGTATTTTCATGCCTATGACAAAATCTTCCATCCATCATCAAAACTGATACTCCAACACTCAAAATACAAATCTAATCTCCAGAATCATATATTTTCTATTCTGTTCTAAATATGAACTCTTAAATATATATTAAAATTACTATTTTTATAATTTATAATCATCAATACTCTTGTGACAATTCACAGTAATTTTTAAAATTAAATCTGCATAAAATGTATACATTTTTCTTTGTCAGATATAATTGTATTTGTGATCAACTTGAGTGACAATTTTGTAATGATGGCAATCGGTACATGATTATCATTAGTCCACAGTGGGATAGCCATTTATAATAGTACAGATTCAGGGGTGAAGTTACGGTGATACCATTCAATCATCATGAATCCCATGTAAACACAAAATTTAAAGTAAATATAAAAGGTATGCGAATACATATGAGTATGATCATGAGAAATCAGCACACTACTAACTAAGTAACTATAATTAAGTATAATTTCACCTGCATTATATAAAAGCAATAATTATTATTCATCAACATGAATTATCAACAATAAAAATTAATCAACACTCAAACTTGCAACTGGAAAATTGAAATGAGTCTATTATAGACCAACCTAATTATTTAGCCATTACCAGCTTCAGGCAGATTATTTAAACATTTATTTCAATGCACAAACTTATGTGATAATCCATCTGAATATATAACAATAAAAACAATAATACTAGAATACTAAAACTTGCTGACAATGATCAATGCTCTCGCCACTTAGTACATTTAATGTACTGGCCAAATATAAACTTAATTTCTAATAAAAACTAAAGTGAATCAAATACCATCCATGGACTTTAAAGAATATCTTCTTTGTCTTGATCCAAAATCACCATAAACTGGATGTCCATAAACACTAAATATAAACCCATTTTATATAACAGACCATTATGCATAAAATTAACTCAGGAACAAAAGTCCTATAACTGTTACTGTTTGAGCAAGAGATATAATTCTAACTTATGTTTAAATCAATTCTAGGCTTAATTAAGTTTACTGAAATAATTTTAACAATGAAAAAAAAAGAAAAAAACTTTTATGAAGGACTGTCAAAGAATTAATATTTTTTTTATAAAAAGTGGTGGGTCATGTGAAAGTCTGTGCTCATATACCCCATATTACATATAAGACACATGGTATATATTAAGCCTGTGTTTCAGTTATTACATTGTAGAGATGTCTGCCCATCCTTGCATATGTATTTAATGGATTATGTCCTGTACATGTGAGGTTGAGATTTACCTTGTGTCAACATGGGTGTGACAAGAATCTCATGGCCTTCGAGCATTCCATTATCAGATTTTCAATTGGATGGATGTTTGAAGGGTTGGAGTGTGTAGTAGATTGAAGCCAGTCCATTAAAGTATGAAGATTGTCTATCTTAATATAAATATATCTGAGCACTTATAGTATATATGTGTGGGAGATGATAATCTGGACAAACTAATGATTGCTGGTTTAGCATGAAATACTTATATTGGTGATAATTTATCTTTTCAGCATATATGTGCTTGAGTGTATCAGTGTTATTAGATAGAGTGGAGAGTGATGGGTCATGTGAAAGTCTGTCCTCATATACCCTTCATATAGACACATGGTATATATTAAGCCTGTGTTTCAGTTATTACATTGTAGAGATGTCTGCCCATCCTTGCATATGTATTTAATGAATTTTGTCCTATACATGTGGGGTTCAGATTGACCTTGTGTCAACATGGGTGTGACAAGAATCTCAGCCTCTGGGTCACCTTCAAGGATTCCATCATCAGAGTTTCAATTGGATGGATGGTTGAAGAGTTGGAATGTGAATAAATTGGAGCCAGTATATTAAAGTAGGAAGATTGTTTATCTTAATATACATCTGAGCACTTATAGTATATATAGTGTGGGAGATGATAATCTGGACCAACTGATGTTTGCTGGTTTAGCATGAAATATGTATATTGGTGATTATTTATCTTTTCAGCATATATGTGATTGAGTGTATCAGTGTTATTGGATAGAGTGAGAGTAATTGGTCATGTGAAAGTCTATGCTCATATACCCTTTATTACATATATAGACACATGGTATATATTAAGCCTGTGTTTCAATTATTACATTGTAGAGATGTCTGCCCACCTTATATATGCATTTAATAGATTATGTCCTGTACATGTGGGGTTCATATTGACCTTGTGTCAACATGGGTGTAATAAGAATCTCAGCCTCAGGGTGGCCTTCGAGCATTCTATCATCAGATTTTCAATTGTATGGATGGTTGAAGAGTTGGAGTGAGTAGTAAATTGGACCAGTCCAATAGAGTATAAAGATTATCTATCTTAATATATATATATATATATATATATAATATATATATATATATATATATATATGAGCACTTATAGTATATATGTGTGGGAGATGATAATCTGGACCAACAGACGATTGCTGGTTTAGCATGAAATATATATATTGGTGATTATTTATCTTTTCAGCATATATGTTCTTGAGTGTGTCAATGTTATTAGATAGAGTGGAGATGGTAGGTCATTTGAATGTCTGTGCTCATATACCCTTTATAACATATATAGAAACATGGTATATATTAAGCCTGTGTTTCAATTATTACATTGTAGAGATATCTGCCCATCCTCTCATATGTATTTAATGGATTATGTCATGTGCGTGTGGAGTTTAGATTGACCTTGTGTCAACATGGGTGTGACAAGAATCTCAGCCTCTGGGTGGCCTTCGAGCATTCCATCATCAGATTATCAATTGGATGGACAGTTGAAGAGTTGGAGGGTGTAGTAGATTGGAGCCAGTCCATTAAAGTATGAAGATTGTCTATCTTAATATATATCTGAGCACTTATAGTATATATGTGTGGGAGATGATAATCTGGACCAACTGACGATTGCTGGTTTAGCATGAAAAACGTATATTGGTGATTATTTATCTTTTCAGCATATATGTGCTTGTGTGTGTCAATGTTATTAGATAGAGTGGAGATGGTAGGTCATTTGAATGTCTGTGCTCATATACCTTTATAACATATATAGACACATGGTATATATTAAGCCTGTGTTTCAGGTATTACATTGTAGAGATGTCTGCCCATTTTTGCATATGTATTTAATGGATTATGTCCTGTACACGTGGGGTTCAGATTGACATTGTGTCAACATGGGTGTGACAAGAATCTCAGCCTCAGGATGGTGTTCGAGCATTCCATCATCAGATTTTCCATTGGATGGATGGTTGAAGAATTGGAGTGTGTAGTAGATTGGAGCCAGTTCATTAAAGTACGAAGATTGTCTATCTTAATATACATCTGAGCACTTATAGTATATATGTGTAGAAGATGATAATCTAGACCAACTGATGTTTGCTGTTTTAGCATGAATTTCGTATATTGGTGATTATTTATCTTTTCACCATATATGTGCTTGAGTGTATCAGTGTTATTAGACAGAGTGAGAGTGGTGAGTCATGTGAAAGTCTGTGCTCATATACTTTTTATTACATATATAGACACATAGTATATATTAAGCCTGTGTTTCAATTATTACATTGTAGAGATGTCTGCCCATCCTTGCATGTGTATTTAATGGATTATGTCGTGTACATGTGGGGTTCAGATTGACCTTGTGTCAACATGGGTGTGATAAGAATCTCAGCCTCAGGGTGGCCTGCGAGCATTCCAGATTTTCAATTGTATGGATGGTTGAAGAATTGGAGTGAGTAGTAGATTGGACCAGTCCAATAAAGTATGAAGATTGTCTATTTTAATATATATATAATATATATATATATATATATATATATATATATATATATATATATATATATATATATATATATATATATATATATATATATATATATGAGCACTTATAGTATATATGTGTGGGAGATGATAATCTGGACCAACTGATGATTGCTGGTTTAGCATGAAATATGTATTTTGGTGATTATTTTTCTTTTTAGCATATATGTGCTTGAGTGTATCAGTGTTATTAGATAGAGTGAGAGTGGTGGGTCATGTTATGCCTGTGTTTCAATTATTACCCTGTTATTAGATAGAGTGAGAGTGGTGGGTCATGTTATGCCTGTGTTTCAATTATTACATTGTAGAGATGTCTGCCCATCCTCTCATATGTATTTAATGGATTATGTCATGTGCATGTGGAGTTTAGCTTGACCTTGTGTCAACATGGGTGTGACAAGAATCTCAGCCTCTGGGTGGCCTTCGAGCAATCCATCATCAGATTTTCAAATGGATGGACAGTTGAAGAGTTGGAGGGTATAGTAGATTGGAGCCAGTCCATTAAAGTATGAATATTGTCTATCTTAATATATATCTGAGCACTTATAGTATATATGTGTGGGAGATGATAATCTGTACCAACTGATGATTGCTGGTTTAGCATGAAATACATATATTGGTGATTATTTATCTTTCCAGCATATATGTGCTTGAGTGTATCAGTGTTATTAGATAGAGAGGAGAGTGGTGGGTCATATGAAAGTCTGTGCTCATATACCCTATATTAAAAAGTAAAAAAATGATTAGATAATGAATGAATTAATAACTTCCATTAATACTACTTTCTTATACACACACATGATGCATGCACATTTATGTATTATAAAAATAAATTTCACTTAAAGGTTTATGACAATTCATAATTTATTATATCACATGTCTGTGTGCTGATATATATGTTATATGCAAACTTATTGGAACATATTGGAAAACCACATTGTGATAGGTTATGGTATTAATCAAAATCAGAAAGTTTAATTTATATGTATAGCCATAGTCAGCAGACATTGATTTCATTTTTATTGTTATTAATAAATTTATATTTCATTTTTAAAGTTATTCCAGTTAATTTATTCATTCTTAGAATATATAATAATTATTGTACATTGTATTACATCTCTTGTTTCATAGGAGTAGTTATAGAGTTTTTGTTCCTGAGCGAGAGTCAGGCATAACAATCTGTTATATAAAAGAGATTTATATTTAGTTTATGGACATCCAGTTCCTTATGATATAATTTAATTCTGTATGGTGCAAAAGGGATATCCTTAAAGTTTATTTACTATATTTCATTTTAATTATTTATTTAGAAATTACATTTATAGTTGATCAGTACATTAATGGTACTAAGTGTTCAGAGAATTGCTAATGATTAGGATGTTTTAGTATCCCGGCATTATTATTTTTTAACTATTATATTTTTAAAGGTTACCCCATAAGTTTGTGCTTGCAAATTATTGTATAAATAACTTGCCCCAAGCTGAATGGGTAAATAATTAGCCTGGTCTATAGTAGACTCATTTTAAATCCAGTCACAAGATTGATTGTTGATTTATTTTTATTGTTGATTATCTATGATGATGATGAATATTGCTTCTGTGTAATTCTGGGTAAACACACACACACATATATATATATATATATATATATATATATATATACTTACTATAGTTAATATAGTTAGCTTTGGTCTTGTTAACTTCATTGTAATGGATGGAAAATTGTCTGTGGACTACAATATAATGCAGATGTAACACTCTGGAAACTATGGTTCAATGCACCATGATTGGTATACCCAGATGACATGGTCTGCAGAGATCTACCAGGCTAGGAAAGGGAAAAAGTTGCATCTATCTATTGTCGGACTGTGGGTCATTGGGTAGGTGCTGATGAAACTTGTGAAATGCCTAACCAATGATTATATGTACTTTTAATTGACTATCTCTATACCTATTTATTAATATCATGTATAATTTAGATTAGTTCATCCCCCTTTTTCTTCTTTCTGATTGTGTTATGCCCTCATATTTGAGCCCAGGGACAATATTGCCTTTCACTGTTTTAAAAGGGATAATCAGATTCACAAAACAATCTCAACACCTCTGTATAAGTTACAACTAGCAATAAAATCATATAATTTACCATAAAACTATTATATGACAATGGAATAGGTGAGTGCATGTTATGATTATTGGTGGACAGTTTAATGCAGTGACAACACAATAAACCAGAGACTGGAATAATGTAAACTATTTAACATTTATTAACAATGATAAATGAACTTAGAAATAAAGTATTTCAATCAATAGTAATATATATATATATATATATATTATTACTATTGATATATATATATATATATATATATATATATATATATATATATATATATATATATATATATATATATATATATATATTAATACCTGGGTTTCGATTTATGCAGTAGATAGGTTTCTCAGAAAATGTGCACAAAAGAAATCACACAAAAATAAATGTAACTTACCTTGAAAAATGGGGGATTTGTTCCAGTAATTTTCAGAAGTCGCATAAATGCAAAGCAACAAGGAAAAAATACTTTAAAATTTGCATTAAAAAAATAAGGAAATAAAGTATGACTAATAAAAAATTTCAAATATTTGAAAAAAATTAATACAAGATAAACTTTTTTACTTCTTTTATTAACTACAGTATTTAATTTTACATTTTTTCATACATATTTTAATCATTACCGCTGTTTGACAATATGCGTTCATTTGTGAACTAGTAAGAAATCAGATTCATGACATGATGTACAACTAGTGACACTTTCAGTCTTGAGCTGTGTTAATGGTTTTTTGTTTCTATATTAAAAAAATGAGATTGCAATCAAAGCAAAAAAATTAATTATCATTAGAAAGATTATTTTCAGTTTATAAAATCAATAAAATCTTCAATATTATTTATTTTAAAAAATCTAAAGAAATATTTATTTTTGTTAATAGGTGATCTAACAAAATACGTTTTAAAAGTTTAAATTTTTTGAATATTTATTGTGATATTTTTATATTTATGTATAAATCTATTATTATTGGTTACTCATTAGTATAAGCAGATTATTTACATAGAAGCTAAGATTCTAAATACTTCTTTACACCATATTCATATTAGCTGATAATATAATGTTATATTTTTGAAAAAAAAAAGCATTTCAATTCAAAATAAGTAATAATGTAAATTTTATGATATCTAAGAAATATAGTGAAATATGAAAGATATTAAGAAGAAACATGAATCACATAACTTCAAAATTGCATTAAAATAATCTGCATAAAATGAGACCCAGGTGTATATATATTTACATATGTCAAATATGAATTTCTACCATTTTGTCAGTTAATAATTATATAGATCCATAACCTTTTACCTTATGGTAGAAATCCATTTATGATGTTCATTCCTTACACAGTCATGAATTATACAAAAATAATAAATGAATGTAAATGATTTAAAATGATTACAATTCTGACTTACTAAATGAAACATCTTTTGTCTTACTTATAATATTATTGTGATTTATACCTGCAGAAGATGATCTATTTGATTTAATTCCCCCCAATCTTTATTTGAATACATATATGATATATAAAATAATTTATACCAGTTAATTAGTCATTCACACCAAAATAACTTATAACAATGGTTAGTCAACAATATATAACATACAAAATGAATTCTATAATTTTTACCAAGTGTTGTAATTTAATCTCTGTAAAAATAGTTGGGAATCTTATCTTAATATATGTACATAGTGAATCTGATGTTAAGCAGCTAGAAAATCGATGAGCTGAGGCTAGATTTTCTTTACAATTATAAAATAAACTAAAATAATTAATTTAACCATTCCCCCTTTTCTTCTCTGGTAACTCTAAAAATGAAATTTTCACAACATAACCATAAAGTTCCCCATCAAAGTATAAAAATAAAACACAGATAAAAGAAAAATCAAACAAAATTTACAATAATAATCTCTTAATCAAAATTGATAGTTGAGACAAAGTTCATAGAATTATCCTAGTAGTAGTAGTTCATGATGTTTAGGCATAGTAATTCCCAATAATCAGTTTAGCTCACTAAATCATTTTCTTTTTGCTAAAGATTGATCACACAGTGATATCTCTTGGCATCATTTAAAATTAACACATCGATCCTTAGCTGACTCATTTCTAAATATTCTTGTGCATGCTTCTTTTTGGATCACAGGCATCTTCTTGGGTGTTATAATAAAGTAGGAAAAATAAAATAGATGTCTCAAGCAAGCATGTTAGGGAAGAAAGTGATCATTCTATAGCACATTTTCCCTTACCCCATTTGCATCTCAAAATAATATTAGATAACTATTTATAATCATAAATTGTTTTTTATATATAGAAGAATTATATATATATATATATATATATATATATATATAATTCTTCTATATATATGTATATATGTATATATACATATATACATTAAAAGAATTATTCCATATTTGCTTTAACTATTAGCAGAATTAGATTTTGTTTTCTAACAAGATTTTAAAATATCGAAATTCTTTTACTCATGATCAGAAAATAATTTAATTGTCATGAAAACCTGCAAATTATTCTTAATTTTCATTTCATAGCCCTTTATGCTAAATTTGACAAAATTTATAATACATTACTTGATTTAAAGAAAACTCCTGTAATTCAAATAAAAGACTCCATTTTAGTGTTCAAAATTTTAACTCAATTGCTGTTAGTTCATGATAACAGATGCTTGTTGTCAAGAAGAAAGATTTTAAAAGATTTTTGCTTTTATACAGTCTGTTCTTATGTCTCATGATACACAAAGATTTTCATTTCCAGTTAGATTGACATGGCTGCCCATTGTTAAGTACATTTCATTAATAAAACAAAATAATTAATCATAGTTTTATTTTTATACTGTGTTTCCTAACTACCTAACTTGACATAAAGTCATCTCCAAGTCATTTAATTTCAAATTACATCACACTATTGTTCAGTTTAGAGTGTATAACAATCTACTAATGCTTATCAAATAGTGTATATATATATATATATATATATATATATATATATATATATATATATATATATATATATATATATATATATATATATATATATATATATATATATATATAGTCCTCTGGTTGAAATATTATATTATTTATTGGATTTATAAGTCTTTATTTTTTTGTTTTTATATGTATTTCCTTTGGTTAGTTTGTTATATATTAATATTTTGATATATATATATATATATATATATATATATATATATATATATATATTGTAACCCTCTATCTCGTATGTTGTCCCAACTCCATAACATAAGTGCACTGAGAATCATAACCTCGATCACTGATCAATTCCTGCTACGCATTGTCAGCTATTAAGAGCTGTATCCAAAAGCATATTATGCTATCTATTTTATGCACCAAGGACCACAACCAACATCTGTAACAACTTACCACAGACCAAACCAATGATCTAACATAAACTTTTATGATTTAATTTGATCGCAGCCAGGATGTACCGCGATGACCTATCATAGTAGTATGATAAAATACAGTAAACAAATTATAAGTGCAATGTTATTACTCTACAAAACTTAATTTGCGATTTTTATTTGTATGAGACCCGATGGCCGACCATGTACAAGATGGCATAATTTGTGAAACTACATACGATTATGAAATTTTAAACCATCTATATGATTTCTAATACAAATGCTAGTCCAGGTAAAGCTTTGCAATAAATAAACATAAATAATTGGGTTCTTTTTATAGTTTAACTATATCACTGAGACTCTTTTTATACTGACAAATGACAATTTAAAATGTTAAGTAAATATATTCAATCATATCATTATTTGGAAAATCTGTTTACAAGTTTACTAATCAATTTGTATTGTATACTGGTTCAACTACGCGAAGCCAAAATGATGGAAAAGGTAAATGGGATTTTATTGTACCTCACACATCATAAACTACCAAAGACGAAAAGCATCTAAATGTTTTCTAAAAGTATTACTAAACTCTTATATCATGTTGACGACAGTACGTACTTCAATGTATGCTCTATCCAAGGTTTATGATTTCTGATTTAAGAATGACACATAGCATCGGCACAGTAAGTTTAATTATAAATCAACATTTATTTATAAATTTATGAATAATAAGTAATTAATTCTAATGTTATAATTAAAGACATAAATAAACAAATAAAATAAATAAATTCTAATTCCATCGACTTTCTTCACTAACATATCATAGGTACGGTTTTAAAAACCTAATCATACCTTATTTCAATTTGATATAATGAATCTTGAGCAAATTATACTAAATTCAACATCAACTCATGAAGTATTTAACGTCATTTCCAGATTCAATAAATCCATACCGTAAACTTATAATAATATAATAAATAATATTATATCTGTAGGATTTAGCTATAATGCAATCATTAAATAAAGTGAAAATTTAAACTTACACTCCGGTAAATAATAATCAACCGACAGTTAATTATTATGAAGTAACTTGAATAGAATGTCCTGCTACAATTTGATGATCTAACTTATAAATTATACTTACGAATGGAAGAAGATGATTTAGCAGATTAACTAAAATACTTTGCCCAAATTATATCTATGAAGTAAAACATATTCCTGTGGATGCGTTCATCTACACATAGGAATTAAATAATACTAAACGCTTTGTGGATTGATACACCATCATAAAGTAATACGTATAATTACACAATTTCGCGGATTAACCACCAGCGCTGGAATGAGTGTAAAATACAAAAATGGCAATTAAATAATCTGTGGATTAACCACCGGCACAGATTAATGCCTTTCAACATTATAAAACAACCTTACTATTTACTTCACATTAAAGTGCAAAATCATCCTCCTCAGTTACTCTGATCATTCGGAAAACACTAACACTTTAGCAAATGTGGGTTCTTGCATAATAAAATGTTACACTAATCAGGACAACTAATGTACTAACTTATCTTGTTTAAAATAAAACATGTGTAATGCAATATAAGTAATATTAGTATAGGAATATAAATCTGGAAAGACTCACAAAATACCTCACAAAGATTGATACATCTCATGAATTCATTTAGTACTTTTCAAGCCCTTTCGCAAGCGCTATTCTCTTGAAAAAGTATTTTATTCAACCCCTATTAGTTTAAACTTAATAAAATATAACTTATGAACTTAACATGCAAGTTCATATAACGATAAAATTAAAGTAATGAATTATTCATCAAATACATAAAATCTAATGGGTGTGTGTGATAAAAATTAAATGTATAGCATTTTATAGTTCAATATATGAATTTTAGCAGGTGTGTGTGTCACAAATTAGATTGTATAGCATTTTATAACGATAAATATGATCCGTGAAATCCATGTACGATGTGTCGAACAATAAATATACGAAGTAATAGCTATAATTATAGTTGAATTTTATACATGCAATTTTATCCATTTGTGTTAGTTATTATAATCACTATCAGATTAATGATTTTACGTGGCTCCATAAACGTGAAACAATTTCAAAAATATGACTCACAGAATTTAAATGAAAATGTTTTTCAAAAGTTATTAATTTCTACATTTCTCTAATAAAAATGTTCCAAGTTTATTACATCCATGCTAATATTTATTTATCCACGCTTAAATCTAAGAATATTAATTATAGCAATTTATTTAATCATTCCAAACTGACGATAAAATTATAAAAAATAGCCTTGATCAATTATTTGAAGACTGTTTATTATTCAAATGGCAAACATATTAATTAGCAAATATATTCCTGGCATTATAAAGTTAAATATCAATCAATACTATATTTTTATTAGAATTAGAAATGGAAATATTAAACTATGTTGATAACTTTAACATTTTACTTTAATTTAAACTTCTTCTTTTTTAAAAAGCAAATTTTCATATTTATAAAACTTCTGTAATTAAAATACTTATTTAATTTTTCCAAATTGTAGAACAATAAACATTTTAAAACATACCAAACTCTTGCAATTAATTCTTTTAAACTGGGAAGCTCCGACATTTCAAATGTAATATTGAGAAATTATTACCGGTGATTTGATCCACTTGGCCAGCCGACTTGAACAGACTTTTAAATTTAGCAATTCATCTTATAATTAAATACCACAATGTTATTTTTACGTTTATAGAAAATTTGTGGTAATCAGTTTACTTGTTAACTATTTTAAAATAAGCTTATCAAAATTACAACATTTGCCTTTTACCATTTTTCTTTTCTTTCTCCTCCCTCCAAAAGCAAAACTAACAGACGATCTGCTCTTAAATTTGCGCTTTTTTTTTTTTTTACATTGAGACGCTTACGTAATTACTGTATTTATTTTTAATAATTTATTTTAATTGAACAAATGGTTTTTTGTTAATTCAATATAAATAATTTTTAAGATCATTTTAAACAAATAAAACAAAATATTATATTTTAATACTATTTTACCAAATTAAATGTGTTGTCAAAATTTTTAAAAAGTTAAACATTATGATATGAATTAGCATATGGAACGAAGCAAATTTAAATTTATTAAAATAATATAAGAGAGTAATCTGTTCAAAGTGCAAATCAAGCCAATCAAATCACCAAAGAAGATAGAGAAATTTTTATACTAGTTACATCAATTATTATATTTTATGCTAAAATATATGGTTACAGTTTACACCCCCCTATGGAAAAAAATTATCTTTCTTCAGAATTTTATTTCATCAAACTCTACTAAGGTACATCATAAGTCACTATTTTTTATCATCCTATCTATAATTTATCATCAATCTGAATATGGTATAACATTTACACGATATAAATCCCCTAATTTATTGAAGGTACAGGTTTTAAACTATGTGCATTGTAGGTGCCTCGGATTCCTTCAGGGGTTGAGAGCATAAATGCGTTCTCTCCCACCTGGCTTTCAATCATGAAAGGTCTATTATATAAGCTTAAAAATTTTCTAAATTAGTTTTTCTTTAAGTTGCTAACATGAGGAACTTTTCCATGAGGCCCCTTCTAGTTTAATGCACTACTTTTAACATTTGTCTTAATATCCTTTGTGTGAAGTAGTTTAATTCCACTAACAGAAGGTTGATCTCTATCTTGGGTCTTATTAATTGGACTAAGTTGACCATTAACTCTATGATAAAATTTTGGTCGTTTATAACTGCGACTCCTACTCTGGTATCTGTTATCACGATAAGGACCTCTTATGGGAGCAACATTAACATTAGCAATGGAACAGTTATGAGAAGCTCTAGCATTCTTTCCACTTCTATATCTGTTTTCCAGGTCACATTCACTTGTCACTAGTGTATCTAAGATCTCTGACACCTCATCAATTGTATACTTATCTGCAGCAATCAAAACTTGTTCAATCTGTCGAGGTAAGTTATGTCTTAAGATCCTGACTATATGATGCTCAGATAATGGAAAAGCAGTTAAAGTTTTAAGTTTGACCACTTGTCCACGAAAAAATTGAGTATAGCTACCTTTATTAGCATTGTACTTTCCTCGAGTGATTTGATAATGCATGTTATCCTGACGATCTTCACCCCAGAAACTTGACATTATTAAATGTTTAAAATCTCCATATGTTTGAGGACAATCAAACAAAGACTGCCACCATTCTTTTGAAGCAGCATAAAGATGGTTGCTGGAGATAGCCAGTTTTTCTCTTTCTGAAAATGCACATAAAGTAAACAATTCCTCCAGATTTTGAAGAAATTCTAGAGGGTTTTCCAAATACTCCCATTTAAATGGCTTGATCTTTAGAAATTTAAGAGCTGTAGATCCACCCATAGACATATCTGTGTTCTTGACATCATTTGCCACAGATTCAATTTCTAATGGTTTTTGGAAAATGGGAGTTGTGCGGATACCAGTAAAATTACCATCTGATACAACTACTTCTTTAACAGAGGTCTCTGCCCCCTCTACATAATACTTGGTGTTTTGACCAATGAAATTATCATTTTTCTCTTGAGCCCTTTGAATTTCCAACATTTTTAGCTGAAGATTTTCAATCTTTGCTTCTAGTTTCTGTCCTTCTTTAAACTCATTTGATTCATTTGGCCACTCTTGACATTTATCCCTCATTTCCTTTCACTCTTTTTGCATCATTTCTAAATCTCCACTAAATTTAGCATTAGTCTTTTTCAATTCTTTATTTTCTATTTTAGACCTATTGATAGTTTCCTCCAAAATCTTTTTAATGCTACCCAATTCTGCTTTGCTCTCTGTTACAGATTCACTCATGGATTTAAATATGCCTTGTTCAAAAGTTGAATGACTCTCATTCATATTCTGAAGTTTACCTTCCATTTCAGTTTTAATTTTATCAATAGATTTGGCAGATTGAGACTCTACTTCTTGAACTTTATAGTTTATTTCACTAACTATTTGTGCCAACTGACTCCTTGAGTCTCCCATTGCCACATCAAGCACCTTGAGTTTAGTGTCCACATTCTCCTCGTGGGTTATAAACTTATTTCCAATTTCTTCTATCTGAACTTCCAAGTGCTTTTTATAATCGAAGAAATTAGCTTTAATTTCTTCTAATTTAATATCGGACTCCCCTTTAGCTGCCTTACAACTATTTTCTAAGGATTGAAATTTTTGATTAAATTCCTCCATTGTTTTTACCCTAGCAGCTTCTATTTTTTCTTTCACAAACTCCTGAACTTCAGCCATTTTATTCTCAAAATTATCTAATTTTTCAGACTGTTCATTTAATTTTTCAGTCATCTCTTTTTGAGAAAGAGACTGTTCATTCATTTTTAGAGACTGTTCATTCATTTTTTCAGTCATCTCTTTTTGAGAAAGAGACTGTTCATTCAATTTTAGAGACTGTTCATTCAATTTTTCAGTCATCTCTTTGTGAGACTCTAACATCTCTTTTTGGCAAAGAGACTGTTCATTTAATTTTTCAGACTGTTCATTCATTTTTAGAGACTGTTCATTCATTCCAATCTCTATATGTTGTAGCATCAACATAAACCATTGTTGGAAATCAAAATCAGGAACTTCTTGGGTTCCTTCAGGATAACTAATTTCTTCAGAATCACTCATTTTGGGTATTTTATAACAACTATTTCAATATTTTGTGAAACCAAATTTTTACTTTCCTAAAATATGTGTTTTAATAACAATGATCAATTAAAATCTTGTTCAAGCCGACCAACCACTAAATCCTCACCACCAACAATCTATCCCAGATGGTATATATCACATTCACACTAAAATAATCTGAACCCCCACTTCGAATATTTGCAGTATTACAACAACTACTTTATAAACCCTTGATAATTTCAACTTCTCCCAATTCAATCATAAATATTGGTATATCTTGGAATACGATTGCTATTGTCATCAGAAATCTATATAATTAACTTGGAGAAATATATAGCAATAAAACATAAAATATTTTATCACCATGATAGAGCATTTGTCACATGATAATATTCTTGTAATATGGGAAATTAAAATTGTAATCAACAATCATTAATTAATTCAGTTCACACATTACCATATTGTACTCTGCAACAATCAATTAATCAAGTCGCATGTTTATAAAGTGCTAAAAACTGTAATTGCACACTTATAATGACTGTATAACCTAACATATTGGGCCGAACACATTGTGGCGCCAAAAATTTGTAACCCTCTACCGCGTATGTGGTCCCAACTCCGTAATATAAGTGCACTGAGAATCATAACCTCGATCACTGATCAATTCCCGCTACTCATTGTCATATATTAAGAGCTGTATCCAAAAGCATATTATGCTATCTATTTTATGCACCAAGGACCACAACCAACATCTGTAACAACTTACCACAGACCAAACCAATGATCTAACATAAACTTTTATGATTTAATTTGATCGCAACCAGGGTGTACCGCGATGACCTATCATAGTAGTATGATAAAATACAGTAAACAAATTATAAGTGCAATGGTATTACTCTACAAACCTTAATTTGCGATTTTTATTTGTATGAGACCCGATGGCCGACCATGTACAAGATGGCATAATTTGTGAAACTACATACGATTATGAAATTTTAAACCATCTATATGATTTCTAATACAAATGTTAGTCCAGGTAAAGCTTTGCAATAAATAAACATAAATAATTGGGTTCTTTTTATAGTTTAACTATATCACTGAGACTCTTTTTATACTGACAAATGACAATTTAAAATGTTAAGTAAATATATTCAGTCATATCATTATTTGGAAAATCTGTTTACAGGTTTACTAATGAATTTGTATTGTATACTGGTTCAACTACGCAAAGCCAAAATGATGGAAAAGGTAAATGGGATTTTATTGTACCTCACACATCATAAACTACCAAAGACGAAAAGCATCCAAATGTTTTCTAAAAGTATTACTAAACTCTTATATCATGTTGACGACAGTATGTACTTCAATGTATGCTCTATCCAAGGTTTATGATTTCTGATTTAAGAATGACACATAGCAACGGCACAGTAAGTTTAATTATAAATCAACTTTTATTTACAAATTTATGAATAATAAATAATTAATTCTAATGTTATAATTAAAGACATAAATAAACAAATAAAATAAATAAATTATAATTCCATCGACTTTCTTCAATAACATATCATAGGTACGGTTTTAAAAACCTAATCATACCTTATTTCAATTTGATATAATGAATCTTGAGCAAATTATACTAAATTCAACATCAACTCATGAAGTATTTAATGTCATTTCCAGATTCAATAAATCCATACCGTAAACTTATAATAATATAATAAATAATATTATATCTGTAGGATTTAGCTATAATGCAATCATTAAATAAAGTGAAAATTTAAACTTATCCTCCGGTAAATAATAATCAACGGACAGTTAATTATTATGAAGTAACTTGAATAGAATGTCCTGCTACAATTTGATGATCTAACTGATAAATTATACTTACGAATGGAAGAAGATGATTTAGCAGATCAACTAAAATACTTTGCCCAAATTATATCTATGAAGTAAAACATATTCCTGTGGATGCGTTCATCTACACACAGGAATTAAATAATACTAAATGCTTTGTGGATTGATACACCATCATAAAGTAATACGTATAATTACACAATTCTGCGGATTAACCACCAGCGCTGGAATGAGTGTAAAATACAAAAATGGCAATTAAATAATCTGCGGATTAACCACCGGCACAGATTAATGCCTTTCAACATTATAAAACAACCTTACTATTTACTTCACATTAAAGTGCAAAATCATCCTCCTCAGTTACTCTGATCATTCGGAAAACACTAACACTTTAGCAAATGTGGGTTCTTGCATAATAAAATGTTACACTAATCAGGACAACTAATGTACTAACTTATCTTGCTTAAAATAAAACATGTGTAATGCAATATAAGTAATATTAGTATAGGAATATAAATCTGGAAAGACTCACAAAATACCTCACAAAGATTGATACATCTCATGAATTTATTTAGTACTTTTCAAGCCCTTTCGCAAGTGCTATTCTCTTGAATAAGTATTTTATTCAACCCCTATTAGTTTAAACTTAATAAAATTTAACTTATGAACTTAACATGCAAGTTCATATAACGATAAAATTAAAGTAATAAATTATTCATCAAATACATAAAATCTAATGGGTGTGTGTGTGATATAAATTAAATGTTTAGCATTTTATAGTTCAATATATGAATTTTAGCAGGTGTGTGTGTCACAAATTAGATTGTATAGCATTTTATAATGACAAATATGATCCGTGAAATCCATGTACGATGTGTCGAACAATAAATGTACGAAGTAATAGCTATAATTATAGTTGAATTTTATACATGCAATTTTATCCATTTGTGTTAGTTATTATAATCACTATCAGATTAACGATTTTACGTGGCTCCATAAATGTGAAACAATTTCAAAAATATGACTCGCAGAATTTAAATGAAAATGTTTTTCAAAAGTTATTAATTTCTACATTTCTCTATTAAAAATGTTCCAAGTTTATTACATCCATGCTAATATTTATTTATCCACGCTTAAATCTAAGAATACTAATTATAGCAATTTATTTAATCATTCCAAACTGACGATAAAATTATAAAAAATAGCCTTGATCAATTATTTGAAGACTGTTTATTATCCAAATGGCAAACATATTAACTAGCAAATATATTCCTGGCATTATAAAGTTAAATATCAATCAATACTATATTTTTATTAGAATTAGAAACAGAAATATTAAACTATGTTGATAACTTTAACATTTTACTTTAATTTAAACTTCTTCTTTTTTTAAAAAGCAAATTTTCATATTTATAAAACTTCTGTAATTAAAATACTTATTTAATTTTTCCAAATTGTAGAACAATAAACATTTTAAAACATACCAAACTTTTGCAATTAATTCTTTTAAACTGGGAAGCTTCGACATTTCAAATGTAATATTGAGAAATTATTACCGGTGATTTGATCCACTTGGCCAGCCGACTTGAACAGACTTTTAAATTTAGCAATTCATCTTATAATTAAATACCACAATGTTATTTTTACATTTATAGAAAATTTGTGGTAATCAGTTTACTTGTTAACTATTTTAAAATAAGCTTATCAAAATTACAACATTTGCCTTTTACCATTTTTCTTTTCTTTCTCCTCCCTCCCAAAAGCAAAACTAACAGACGATCTGCTCTTAAATTCGCGCTCTTTTTTTTTTTTACATTGAGACACTTACGTAATTACTGTATTTGTTTTTAATAATTTTTTTTAATTGAACAAATGGTTTTTTGTTAATTCAATATAAATAATTTTTAAGATCATTTTAAACAAATAAAACAAAATATTATATTTTAATACTATTTTACCAAATTAAATGTGTTGTCAAAATTTTTAAAAAGTTAAACATTATAATATGAATTAGCATATGGAACAAAGCAAATTTAAATTTATTAAAATAATATAAGAGAGTAATCTGTTCAAAGTGCAAATCAAGCCAATCAAATCACCAAAGAAGATAGAGAAATTTTTATACTAGTTACATCAATTATTATATTTTATGCTAAAATATTTGGTTACATTATATATATATATATATATATATATATATATATATATATATATATATATATATATATATATATATATATATATATATATATATATTGTACCCTCACTTCTTGATATATGATATAACTTAAATATGACTAGCTCAATTAAATCGTTATGCTTAACTAAAATATGTATAACTATCTTTAATATATTTTTATAATACTATATCTTATCAAATTTATCATAACTTATCAAAAATTAATATAGTTCAATATCATATACTAATTAAATAAGTATTTACTAAAATCATGAGACTTTGAAGTGAAGTTACAATTGGTAATTGAATTTACATTGAGCCAATGTCTTCTCAAGACATTATGTCAATGGCATAAGAATACTAATTACATCTTTATTATTTCATTACTACATCTACAGCACTCTTATGTCTTTTATAAATTAACTACCTTTCATAATAATAGATAAATAAATCACAATCTTTTGTTAAGGACATATAATTAAATAATCTCAGGTTCTTCTAATTATCTCAAAGTAATAATAATTCGTGCAGATAGGAATGATAAGGGATTTAATATCAAACCTAAATACACCTAACTTACTCCAATAACATTAACTAACAAGAATAATTTTTAGTGTATAACTTAATCTTATCTATTTTTATTATACTATTAATCATTAAGATAATAAGTAAATCATATACATGTCTTTCATTTCCAGATAGCATCTTAATTTTAAAATATACTAAATTCTTATAATTTAACTATCTGTGGCAATAAATAATATTATACTCTTATATTGTGCATTATAATTACTTTCTGACCATCATAATATTATATGTTATGTCAATCAATTTCTATAAATTATATTAAGAAAATATTGTGTTTCTTTCTAAATAATAATAATAATAATAATAAATTCATATTGTGCAAATATATTATGTTTATTCAAATTATCTGTTGTCAAATGCTGAATTCAACACATTTTAAAACAACTTAACAAATTTATTTCATCAACTTTAACCAATAACTTATTTACACTATTTACATTAAAAGTGGAAATCAAAGAAAATAAAAAAATAAGAAAAATAATAATACAAGTTTTTTTACACTGTTACTATTTCCATAATCATAAATAAATAATTTATACATTCTTTAAATGTTTTATCAACAACATTTAATTAAGTTGATGAACTTAAAATTTAATAGATATCATTTTGTCATCAATTAATACAAGAAAATTTTATGTAAAATATCCTAAAATGTAGCACATGTAAATAAACGTTAACAATTAAAATGCTACTTCACCTAAGTATTTCTGCTATTTATATTATAATGTACTAATATGTATTACATTTACGATCAGCATTACGCCAATGTCAAATAATGTATAAACTGATATAACTTTGTAATACAATAATAATTATTGACTATAATTATTTATTTCATTCTTATGTAATTTCATACTACATGTCTTACCAAAATATGCAATACATATATGTTCTTTTAAAATAATCTTTAAAATTATTCAACAATTACCAATTTTATAATGTATTATATTAAATAAAATTCTATGATTCTTTTCTATTTAAACTATTACTCTTCTTAACTTGTTATTCCTATTCCTTCCTAATAAACTTTTATCTACAAATATCATTTTAACCTTATTCAACTTCAGAAAAACAGATGACCAATTTAAAAAAAAAAAAATAATAATAATTATCCAAACTTTCTTATACCTCATCATCTATATCCGATAAACCTTCAATCTAAAATATAAATTTCTATTAAAATTAACTTAACTTATCTAATAAAATAAAATAAAATATAAATTTTTATATCTCTTACTCACTTGAAAAGAAAAATAAATAACTTATACCAATATAATAAATCTCATTCCTAATATTGTAACAGAAACATTAAAATTTATCCACGAAAGAATCATATAATTGTTTCTAGATTTCTCATATTACGTTGTATTAAATTTACATCATAAATTCCAAGTATGCATATTAAAATAAAACTGTTATTACTAATCTTATGTGTGTATATTATTTAAATATTTATACATTCATTCAACAATCAAATAATATTTGGTTGATCTAAAGAAAACATATCAAAATACATCAAATTATTATTATTATATAATTTTTACCATAAATGATACTCTAATGTACAGTCCGCCATACGATGTCCTCCAGGATTATAGTTTTACAAAATAATTTCACATTTACACTCAACAATTATTCTTTTAACTATTACGTGTCGTATAATTATAAAAATAAACTTTATGCAATGAAATGTTATATTAATATTTAGTTATTTTTTAAAAATGTAAATGTACCTTTCCTATTTTTAACAAATCAATAATTAATTAAATATTTATGTTAGTTAATAAATAAAAACATATTACATAAAATCCAATGGTGACTTCTTTCACCCATAATTGTTTTTTTTTCCTAGGCACAAACTTTCACCAAACATTACTTCCTTTTCCGGTACATCACGTGTTTTTAAGTGTTTTTATAAAAATGAAAACGTTCTTTTTTTTTTTTTTTTTTAAAAAAATAAAAGTCAGTTCCACCATAAACAAAATAAAATTAAAATAGTTTATAGGATCCGGATTCATTTCTTTAAGGAAAAAATTATTTAAAAGTTATTATTTTTTAGAATTAGTCAATAGTTTATAAATCCTTATTTAATTATTCTAATTGACTTGGATATCCACATATATTTTATTTGCACATTCCTTAACAAATATCTAGGTAAGATTAATTTTAAATTCTTCTGTACGACCAGCGTTCAGACTTTAATAATATAATAATTTTACTTATAAGTATTTTTCGGCCAATTAAACTTCCAATTTATTTGCCTTTTAAAACTGTCAAAATTTAGTCTTTTAAACCACAAAGACTTTACAAGGCAAGTATTTATATAATCATTATTATTTACCATATCTTTACCAAGATATATACTTAGATTTATAATTTATATATACTTTCTTCATAAAGAAGTATTTCTCTTTCTTTAAAATATTTGTCTTTATAAAAATTAATTACAATTAACTTTTAAATTTATATAATGTCCTACATATTACTTTTATCCATCTAGTAATTCTCCTAGTTAATCCAGCGTTTGTTATATTTTTAGTATAAAGTCTCCAATACATTTTATCCTTATACGATGTCTTCATGACTATTTGATAGTAAATTGAGCTTCGATAGAGATGATCAATAGGAAACTATAATTAAATTAGCACTGCATATTTGACAGTAAAAATTTTTATAAATTATTTAAAACCACTCTCTTATAATTTTTAAAATGACTACGAGAGCGTCTATAATTTTACTTAGCTATCTCTAATAGCACACTTTACTTTTTAAAAATTACAATCATAATCCCCTCCGAACAATTGAACCTTGGTTTTATACCGGAATAAACTTCCCACTTGATTGGTAAATTAAACAATCAACTTGCTAGCTTATTTACATATTTTACCAACAATACAGAATTAAAAATAAATAATGACTTATTTAATATTTATTATTTATTACATTATTAAATTCTTAAATTAATCTTTATCATTTATTTAAATCTATTAAACATTTTTTAAAATATACTTTCTTACTTTATTTCACTTTTAACTTTTATAATATTATTTTTATAAACAAACTAAGTCTATTTTTATTCATTATGTTTTTTTTTAAAACAGCATTTTAAAAATCAGATTTAATGTTTCACATTAATTATCTTTATTTTTATCTCGTGATAGCCAATATAATACTTATAATTTTTTATAACAGAATTTTAAAATAGTTTTGGCAACTTTACTAAAAACTCACAAGCATGTGTGTATGTGTCTAACTAACATCTGTTTTACAATACAGATACAAACGCCTGTAATAATCTAAAAATAAACTAACAATTTCATTTTTTAAAAATAAATATTTTTAAAATAAACAATATATTATAACATCTTTTAAAATAATAATTCGATATTATTAAAATCAAATATTAATCTTCTATTATGTACTACTAATAATTAAAATATTTATATCCACCTATTAAATATTAATCTTTATCAACAATAAATATATGCATTTAATTTTAACTTGTTTTTTTTTTTAAAAAACTTTTAGTTTTAAACATTTATTTATTAAATTTATTAATGCAGTATTAATTATGGCCAGTTTTCCCAACCACATACTATTATCATCTTTATTGAAACGTCTCTCTCAAACATCATCACAATTTTCACATATCAAACACTCATAAATTACTTTAATTACACTTTTTGAAAGATTGTTATTAACAAAATTAACATCATATAGCTAAATATATCTTAAAATTTAAAATTTTTTTAAACAGATTGATACAACAATTTATGGAGACCCATACAAAAGGGCACAATATATATATATATATATATTATATATATATATAAACTATATATATATAACAAATATTATAAAAAACAATATTATATATATATATATATATAATATTGTTTTTTATAATATTTGTTGTAATAAATGATCCATTATAAAAACAGTAATTTATTGTGACTTCTTTGATTAACTGCTAGTGTAAATAACATATGTGTTGAACATATATATGTGTGTCAATAATAATTAAATAGCATTCCCATTATTAGTGCAAGTTTCAGGTTGGACTTGATTCAATAAGTGGGTTAATCTTGGCAGGAATGACTGTGTTGTAAGATACCCCTTACATCATGTTTAATAAAATCATGCTCATGTTCCTCATGCTCATTTATAGTTACTTTTATAGTTTGTTTATTTGGTGATAATGTTTTCTATCACCCCTGGTATTAGTCTTTACCATTACAGTTTAAATGTCGGTGTGTATTAAATAAGTTTTATTGCTTTGGTAAATAAATTATATTTATTGATATGAATTCACAATAAGAGCAGACATTTTATTTTTCCTTTCTCGTATACTATGCTAGCACTATACTTCCCAGTTATATCACTCATAGTCAAATCTTTGAGATAATCTTAATAAATAAATGTAGTTGCTTTTTGTTAAAGAAAAACTATTGTGATAACGCCCCCTACCGAATAAGGCACAATATGTAGCAAGTTGCAATCTATACCAATTGATCATATTGTAAAAATGTGAATTAAAGCATTTTTAAATAACGTTTTAATGAGTTTATTCTACATTTTAGGCTTCATTTTTAGAATATATTTTGCGGAATAACTGTCCTATTAATAATTAATATAAATGAAGTAGTTATATAGTTATGATAAAATATCCTCATTTCTTTAACTAATTAAAAGTAACTTTAATAAATTGATTTATAGTCTCAAATTATGAGTTATCCACATTAACAGTTGCTGAAGACTTTATGTTACATTAATTTTTGACAAATCAGTTAAGCTCTTTTCAATATTTATTATTTAAAAAAAAATCATTCTAAATTTTATTTAAGATATTAATATTATATATAGATCGTTTTCGAATTGACAAGAATCGTCAGATTGCATATAGATTAAAATATCAAGAAGATAAATATGTTATCTGTTAATCATAATCTAACAAAAGTTTGACATGAAGCTCTTATTTTGACTCCTGTTTTATGAAGATCTGCTATTATTATAAAACTATGAACATTTAATTAGAAGTATTATATATTTCTATTTAATACCAATTAAAATTTTAAATGCCTCGGATTTTCTACCATGAATAATAATTTTTCATCCTACTTTATATATAAACTTTATAGAACGAATAAGCTTGAAGAGATAGCAGGATAATTCTAATTATTGCTATAAACGTTTTTAAATAACTGATTGAATTTCATTGATAAAATTGATAAAATATATATAAACTATCTTATTGCTTATGACAGAATATTTTGCATTTGCCTGGCAGCAAAAATATATCCGTTATTTTCTAAAGCCATATTAAACTTCTAATAACTATTTTTTAATGGGTGAACAATTTATTTAATAAACAAATTCTAAAAAAAAATTATGTTGTATTGAATAATAATTAAAGTTTTTGAATGTATTTTTGATATAGAGAATCAATGTATTTTGCAATAAATATAGCAGCGTTTTTTTTTTTTTTTTTACTTTTTTAATTTAAAATAAATAAATAAATAAAACAATAAAAGTTTTATTATAATAAACTGGAATATTTGTAAGGATTCATACCTTAAAAAATAAAAAATAATTTATTTTTAAAGTATTATACTACTACTGTAGATATTAAATGAGCAGTTAAAGTCTTAATTAAACTATATTTAAAAAGATTGTAAAAGGTCTGGTGGATGAAATAAAGCAGTTTGGTTGTGATAGAGAGACAAATAAATACACATTGGAAAAAAAAACTGAATTAAATTTGGTAATACTTCCATCAATAATCATTGAAAGTGATGATGATAATGAAAATATTTTTAAACTTCTTTAAGTTTTTCTTCAGGTATCTTCTTTTTTGGGACCTTAGGATTGCAAAGAGCAGTGTAACTTCATAAAAGTCGATATTATAAGGATGTATATGACATTAAATGTTATTCTCTGAAATTTTTATCATTTTGAAAAGTTATTCAAAATATTATCTACTTTTGTTGGACATATAAACAATATTATATATTAAAAGGTATATGTCAAATTTACTATCATTATGATGCTATATTTTATGTTCTAAGATTAAGTTCAAAAATATATAAAGTATTTTTTAAGTTAGAAATTGATTGTGCTTTTAAGGGTTATAATCCAGAAATCAATTGAATTAAATATTTATTTTATTATTCTGCCAAATAAATAACATCATGTATTTTTTTTAAAATTAGAATTCAACAGTTTTCAAAAAAAAAAAAATGGTCTTAAGTTTTTTTTTTTTTTTTACTGTAAATCCAAGAACAAATCACAATATATTTTCTAACACAATTTTATGTCTCAATAATGCAATAATATAAAACAATTAAATTAAAAATTTTTGTTGTTTAATAGCAATTGCTTTTAAATAATTTATAAAAATCTATTCAAATACTTTGAGATAAGACTTACTTTAATTAAATTATCATTTCATTTGGATACATATTAATCCATGGTATTGCCAATAATACAAGAAGTGTACATGTAGTTTTAACATGTTTATATACTGACTCTTGACTATAACATAAAACATAAAATGCCATAGCTTTGAAGGTCTATTCTAGTTACAGCTATATTTTTCCACTTGAACTAAATGTTCATAATTATTAAGCTATATATTGTTCAAAAATTTTAATAATAACAGACCATTCAAATTTATAAAAACAGTAACATTATTTACATAGCATTTAAACCATAGAATACTTTTTACAATAACCAATACATTAAATATCAGCCTTTTACAGCTATTGTACATGCGCTTTTATGAGTGTTAAATAATAAATGAATACTTTCACTGCCAATACAAGATATAGCATTTAAAAAAGAATAAAATGAATCCACTTATTCTTTCCGAACCCAAATGTTTATATATGGGCAAATCTTAAGTACTGGCAAAGAAAGTGTGAAGATAGATCATTCACTTTAAATTACAGTTCACGTTGTCTGACTGAATGACATCGAAAAGTGCATGTACAATAGCTGTAAAAGGCTGATATTTAATGTATTACAATTATAAACATCATGCTATATAAATAAATGCTTATTTATATATATTTAAGTTTCATTTGAAAGTGACATTTAGTAAATTCTAAGTAATTTTGTCAACGCCATTCAGTTGAACAATGCGAACTGTAATTTAAAGTGAATGATCTATTTTCATGCTTTCTTTGCCATACTTAAGATTTGCCTATATATAAACATTTGGGTTCGGAAAGAATAAGTGGATTTATTTCATTCTTTCTTATATGTTATATATTGTATTGGCAGTAAAAGTATTCATTTATTATTTAACACTCGTAAAAGTGCATGTACAATAGCTGTAAAAGGCTGATATTTAATGTATTAAAATAATAAACATTGCGCTATATAAATAAATGCTTAATAACCTATACAGTAAAGTTCATACAAACATTTTAATGGTATAAGTAATATTACTCATGTCAGAGTAAATCACTTTATCTCTCTGAATGTTTTGATTCTAAGATTGGCATATATAATGTACCAGTCACATGTTACACATTAACAACCTAACCCGCGGTCGGATTGCAACCCAGTTAAACCAAAGAATTAAACCCAAGACCAAGCTGAATTCAAACCCAACTCACAAGGTCAGATCAAATCAATGGATAACACATGTTGATGGCACATGACTGTGCATGAAGGAACTAGCTCAATGGATGATGATGATTTCTGAGACCCCTGATCTGATTTTACTAATGACTATGGATATTTATAAATCAATCAAATCATATATGTATGTTAGGTTGCCAATACAGACAGTCAGCATGAATATTAAAATAATTAATAAATAATGAAGAAAGTCAAAACCAAATATGTTGTATAAAATATTTAATAATATGTAAATATTTTGTTCAAATGTTTAAGATTAGCATTATATGTTACCTCTAGTCTTTAGAAACGCGAGTTACAATTCATAATAGGTAATGGCAGTTGTGCTCATACACCAATAATTAATATGCAATTATGGGAAAAATATACATCTATGCCCTGATAAGTAAACAACGGTAAATAAACATATTTTACTGGGAAAGAAATTATGATTCAAATTTTATAGATGAAAGATGTGGGATTCATTTCCATACATCCATAAATCAACATATGAAAAGCATGATATATTATTTAGGGCATAACTTTAATATCTAACAAAGAACTTATTTAATTATAGATGAATATGAAGTTGTTTGACTTTAATAAAATCAATTCATTACGATTTATGAGCATGAAAGTGGGGCTTTATGGGAAATGAGAAATAAACAGTACTAACGATTTATGAGCATTAAAACAAATATGAAATATAATGGCTTGTTGGTGATTTAAGAAGTAAAAAGGGCAGCTTGTGTTCTACAAGTTTTTCTGCCCTATAAAGAATTCGTTAAATACAGGGAAGCCAGGCTGGGACATAGCCACGAACCTTTGGTGTTCCAAACATAATAATGAGTGAGGGAGGAAGTGATTTCTTCCTAAGTAATTAAAATAACAATACGATCACTGATGACAAGCCTATGAAGCAAGGAGGTGGCTCGCATTAGCAACATTTGGAAAGTGATGATTCATTGATCATCAAATTTAATTAAGAAAGCCCAAATTACATAAGGAATGCTTTATGTAATGATCTGATCATGTCAGCTTAAAATCAAATGTGCTTAATATAAAAGTGCTTAATGCAGTTATAAAATTATACCACTCATACCCTAAATTTCAGGCCCTCCCTCAATATTAATATAAAATACAAAATTCGAACTAGAATACATTTATTTTATTTCCTTTATTAACCTTTAGCAAACATTTTAATATTAGGAATATGAATAAATAAATATTTGTGAATTCAATAAAATAGCCAATAAAATTCTATAAAATGGGCTAAAAGTTATTATCAGCCATTAGTAGAAAAAGCAAACATTTAATAAATTCTTCAACTCAATAATTAATAGAACCGTATTAAATTAGTTCTAATGGGCAATAATTAAACTATAAAATCTAATGCAATATTATTTTCATGAGGTAAGTTTAACGAAAGAGATTATTATCGAGTTGAAGTATTATTGGCATATAATCAAAAATAAATGATATTAATAATCATTCAATTAAATGTATAAATAAAGTTAGTTAAATGAACCACCATTGTAAGAAAGGAAAGTTAACAAAATATTAATTTTAAAGACTAGAGATAAAAATAGAGAATTACTACAAAAATTAAGACATTATAAAATAAAAACAAATTTTAACAGTAGTTAACTTAAATGTGATTTAAAGTAAAGTTAAAAAACTGGCCAGAAAGTTATGGGTTCAGAAAAGAAAGATATTACCAGTCCTTCTATGGTTTGTTCCTTAATTTACATGGCAGAGTCCAATTGGGTTGAGACGTAGGTGCACATTTTAACTTATATGAATATCATTTTTGGATTGATTTCTTTAAGGTTTCGGCAGCTCACGATTGATATGGAAAAGTTCTGGTAACTTCAGGGTCCAGCAATCAGATCCTCAAAGTTAGCTATGTACCATGCTGACAACACTGTAAAAAATCATAATTTAAATTGGCGTAGCTTCAGGTAGCAATTCCTTAAAAAACATGGTGTCTTTCTTCTTGAAACTTTTCTGGACTATTTATGCCTTTTCTGTGGTTTCCACCCATTCTGACTCTGGATGCCTTTAGGCTGAAGCTTTTTACATTATCACAAGTGAAAAATTTTGCTAATTGATTTCAGATTCATTCCCTCAATAAGCCTTCCAAATCCATTAACTTTGAATTCATTTTCTAAATGAATTTGTAAATCTGAATAAATGATTTTAAATGAGAACCATCCTTACATTTTAAATTATCATTTTCATTAATTAATAAAAATTCCCCAGTGTCTTTGGGATAGGGCAATCTGAAAACTTATCGAAAGAATGTAGCTTTTAATCACAGAAATTTGAATAAACTGATAAAAGTTAAAATAAAACATTCCGATGTAATGAAACTTTATAATATATATATATATATATATATATATATATATATATATATATATATATATATATATATATATATATATATATATATATATATATATATATATATATATATATATATATATATATATATATATATATATATATATATATATACTTACAATCCATGCAATTACAATATATATGCTTTCATGAATAATTTTATCATGAAGTTATTAATAATATTAGTTAGTTTAAATGTAAAATAATTGGTTTTAACAACTGCTTAAATAATACTATTTTAATCAAAACTAGCATGTATTGAAAGTATAAAGCCCCTTTACATTCGGAAATTCACTGTTACTGATAGGGTTTGAAGTAGGCTAAAGGTGAGATCTCATGAAGCTTGGATCGAACTTAGATCTGACCACTTCAATAAATTTATAGATATAGATACCATTGTATAAATCAATGTAATCAGCTGTTCAAAGACACTTCTACAAATTCCAAAAATACATCCCATTATACATTATAGCAAATCCAACATACTAGAGACATCCCTTACTTTATAGTCAATCCTTTCAAAAATAAAATATCATTTGTATTTTTATTAAAATTTTATTTTCCTAAAAGTTACAAATCACTATGGCTACAGTAATCCTAAACTTTGACATCTTCTTTGTTACAGATGCAAATACATTCAGTCTTTTCTAAAAAAAAAAAAATGTTTGTTATTACCTCCTGATTTAATGTTATTACCATTAACTGATACTCTAAATATTCATTTGCTTAAATTTAACATCAGCCAAATCTTGTGAGAACAGCATCATTAGACAATATTTTATAAGTTAATTCATATTTGGGTGTAACAAAATGATATTTAAATAAAACTTTGTGGATATAAAATGCATTAATGAGAAAACTTTTTATTTTAAATTAAGTTTTAAAGTGAGATCATATTAATTGCATTGCTTTATAAAAATCACAATTATTGATCCTCACTCTGTTCAATAAATATCTATCATAACTTTCTCATTGATGACATTTTCAGATTTACACAGTTGAATACATAATACCAATCTAATGATACAGGTATAACAATTAATCATAATGACTGAATGTTATGCAGAACACAACTCTTTCTGTATCCTGCATTTCACACTTGAACATAAATAGATTTATTATAAATATAGATATGTGTTTGTCATGTTCAAAAGTGTGAACTTCTAAACTTTATTTGTAATTTTATTTGTAATTTTAAATCAAATTTTAAATGTTTTATTACATGAAAGCTCCCGGAAATAATACTATGAATTTATGTATATATATATGCTACATAAATTTTATTTTAATAATTTGCATATGATTTTATATAATTTAATTACAGATTTAAAAATATTGTAATAAAAAATAACTGTTTGGTTATTGTTATACAATTTTGTGTTAATTAAAATGCTAATAAAACAACAAAAAAAATGTTATAACAATTTTACTTCCTTTTAATAAAAAGTTTTTTTAAAAAAGATTTTTATTTATTTAATAGAATGAATTATAAAAAATAAAAGAATTTTTATTTAATTTATTCTTTAATTAAAATAACAGACTTTTTATATATATAATTCTGAAAAATTGAACACTAAATCTCAGGATTTGTTGATAACTATTGTGAGAAAAAATCATTTAAAGTCTTGAATTAAATAAATTAATAAAGTACTATAGAAATATGCTTTACAAAAAGGTGTCAGTAGAAAACAAAAGCTTCCTATATATACATAGCAAACAAACAATTTGTTTATACATTTTATTTCTAAATTGGAATCATTTTCATTTTTTTGAAAACTAAAACTTTATATAATAAATAAAGACATGTAATTTTATCTTTATTTATTTTTGCAACAATTGAAATGTTAAAAAAGTATTGTTGCTATATGTTCTTTCTTTATATTTTTGCAAGAAAAATATATTGATAAATTTGAGTGGTTTTTTTTTTTCATTTTATTAGAATATTTAATATAAAATCAATACTAATAAGTAAAAAAAGCATTATTGTGTAAATGGGAAAATAGTATGTATTTATTTACATATCTCTATATATATTTATCTACCTAGCTACTCGCTCACCAATAAATTGTCTATTATAATAAAGACATTACTAAAGATATCTAAATAAAATATAGACCATATTCCATGAACCCTAAAAACATAAATGATATATCTGTATTTCATTGTCAGAAAAATAGCATATAAATGGAAATGATAATTCAAGAGTTGATGGGACCATAAAAGAAATAATATGGTGAACTTTTGATCTACATTTAAGAATGGTTCAATTTTTGTTATTTATTTGGTATCTTTTTTGTTCTAAAATCACTGTCATAATAATGTTTATTTGAGCCATCAATTTTTAAACAAACATTTTAAATGGATATATTATTGACAAAAGGCTCTTAATACAATATTTTTGATATGTTATATTATTTTTTGAAACAAGATTATTATTATTTTATTTAGTTTTTATAATTCAAAATTAATTATATTTTTCTTTAACTACTTGCTTTATCAAAGTAAGAAATTTTGTATGAAAAATCCAGAAAAGGCACTGAAGTTGACTTGCTTGTACATCTTTCTATTGCGATATTTCACTATTTTTTGAATCAATAAATTCACATATAATTCTGATATTTTAATTCCAAACTAAAATTTAGAATAATTAAAAATGTGGGGACTTTAATGATTTGTAAATAATTCTTGTTGAGTTTAATTATTTTTACTCATTGCTACTGGATTATATGTTTGTAAAATTATTTTGAAAAAATTGTTACAATAATTAAAAACTTGTGTTTGCATATTTGTGAAATAGTTATAAAAAATCAAAATTACACAAATTGTGTAGTGAACACATTTTTTAAATTGATCACTAATATATCATGACTAATATTTTATTAGTTTATATTGTGCAATTGTAAAAATGATAAAAAATATGAATATTTTAAAATATAATTTGATAGATTTTACAGATCTTAATAATTTATTCCTATTTTAAATACAATGTCATTAAAAAGACTTTATTAACTTTTGTGAAATCAAACTGTTCTGTTTGATTATTGAATGACAAAAAATATTATTTGATTTTATTGCAATCTTGCTTTTTTTTCATTATTTGTAAAATTAAATATAGATTTTTAGAATTTCATTTGTAAATGTATATTTATATCAAATTGCATCTAATTTATTATATGTTGATATAGAATAAGTGTTTAATCCTAATACCAAGTGTTGAAACCTTATAAAACTCTGACTAGAGTGAGCTATTAAATCTGCCTCCATGTCAGACCATTAATTAAATAAGAAATATTACTTTTAATTGCTTATCAAATTAATCTTGTACTTTTAGATAATCAGGCATAAAGTTAGGGAAAAATGAATACTTTCAATTTATTTTTAATTTATAAAATTGAAACAATAAAATAAATTATATTTTAGAACAAATTAAAAACTTAGATAATTAAAATTATTTACTATAATATTAAGCATTATTTTTTGAATATATATATATATATTCAAAAAATATATGCTTAATATATATAGTCAGTAATTATAATATATATATATATATATATATATATATATATATATATATATACATAATTACTGAGGTATTGAAATTATATATATATATAAACAAAAAAAGACTTATAAATCCAATAAATAATATTATATTTCAACCAGAGGACTGGTTTTCATCAGAAAGTAACAAAAAAAATACACAGTAAAATGGCGATAATCAAAAATTACAGATTTGGTAAAAGATTAAAAATTTAACAAAACCCTCCTGATTGGTCACAAAATCTAACACAGAATATCTACCCAATCAATGACAAAATTAAAAAAAAAAAAAAAAAAAAAAACTACATTCCCTCCTAATCAAGCTTAAATTCTATTTAAATTAAAATAAATATAAAAATAAAAAATCCAAAATTAAAAATTAAAATATACATATGTGCATACATAGAAAAATTAAACTATGCTCACATACAAAAAATAGTTGTGCTCACATTAATATTCATTAAAAACTAAAATACTTATACATTTTAATCAAAAATTATAGTTAGTGCAAAGTACAGTAATTTATAACTAATTATTTATCTATAAACCAATTAAACACAGATATTAAACATCCATGTAACCAATCTTTACATAAAAAACCTCATATAAGAAAATTTTCACATAAAAAAACACACATATAGAAATCATTTAGGAGACCAGGTAACCCAGAGATGTAATAGTTCCAGTGTTCAAATTCAATCCATGTGGTTCTAAGGTCTTGAATTTAAAAATAAAAAAACTCTCCTTTTGTTTCCTCTCCCTTGTAGAAGAAAAACCTTCCTGAAGAATCACTACTTTTAAGTCATCAATTGAATGATTCGGTAAGTTAAAATGTTTTGAAACTGGTCTATCTTTATTCTTATGCAAATTGTCAAATCTATGATTAGTCATTCTGACATGTAAACTATTTGCTGACTCACCTATATACTGGTTTAAACATCTACTACACTCTATCAAATATATCAAATTAACACTTTTACATGTAACATAATTAGGAATATACCATTTGAAATTACAATTCTTAGTACTAAAGACCACTTTTGTCACAACAATATGTTTACATGTAAAACATCTTTTATCTTTACATGGAGAACATCATTTTTCCTGTACAGATCTACTAATAAAATTTGTTTTGACAAGTATATCTCTAAGTGATCTATGTTTTCGATATACAGCCTTAGGTGTATCAGAAAAAAATAGATTTTAAATAATCTGTGGACTGTAATATGTTAAAATGTTTTGCCAATATCCGGTTAATATTAGGTAAATCTCTATTAAAAGTAAGAACCAATGGTGGAACATCTAATTGTTTTTTACTCTTTTCAGATAAAAGAAGTTTATTTCTATCAATTAAAGAAGATCTCCTTACTGCATTATCCAACAATGTCTTAGGATACCTCATATTGAGCAATCTATTATATAAAATACTATTATTTTGTTGAAGAAATTTCTCATCATTACAAATCCTCTTCATCCTTAAAAATTGACTATAAGGAATATTGGCCTTTAAATGTTTAGGATGGTTACTATAAAATGTAGATAGTGGTTATTATCAGTTGGTTTCCTATATACAGTAGTAGTAAGAACTCTATTAGTGTAAATAACTTCAACATCAAGAAAATGAGCAATTGATTTTGAAAAATTCATTGTGAAATTAATATGTTTATTAAAATTATTTAAATAACTTAAAAATTATGAAGTTCAACTTCACTATGTGGCCATATCATGAAAATGTTATCTATATATCTAAGCCAAGTGTGAGGTTTCAGCTTAGCATTATCAAGTATAGAGGACTCCAGTTTTGACATAAAATATTCGCATAACTTTGTGCCATCTTTGTACCCATTGCAGTACCTTGTTTCTGTAAATAGTATCTAGAATCAAAAGTAAAAAAAAATATTTCTTAAAACCAAATATATTAATTCAACCATAGTAGTAATAAGACCATGATCATACTCTCTATCTTGTAAAGCACATTTAATAGCCTCAACTCCATCATTATGAGGTATATTTGTGTATAATGATACAATATCCAAAGTAACCAAAAACAATCAATTGGTAATTCAGATTTAATATTTTCTAACACACAAAGAAAATGAGTAGTATCTTTAACATAAGAATTAAATGATGGTGGAATAAATTTAATAATATTATCAACATATGCTGAAATATTTTCTGTAGGACTACCAATACTAGCTACAATAGGTCTGCCTGGACAACCAGGTTTATGAATCTTTGGCAAAATATAAAAACTACTAGGATTAATTTTGGTTGGTACTAAAAAGTTATATACATTATTATTTATAAGACCCCTAGCTCTCATATCTTTTAAACTAAAAAGTATACCCTTGAATAATGAATTAATAGTGGTTAGTGAAATAGGCTCATAAAAAATTTTATCATCTAAAAGCTCCAGAGCTTTTTTAATATAATCATTTTTATTCTTACTTATGGATCTGAGACTTGGGCACTTAATAGAAGAGCAATACAGAGACTTCAGACCACTCAAAGAAGTATGGAAAGATGTATGATGGAAGTAACAATAAAAGATCAAAAACACAATGTTTGGGTAAGAGAACAAACAGGTGTTACTGACCTCATTGCAAACATTAAAAGATTGAAATGGAGTTGGGCTGGACATATTGCTAGAAGAGATGATAATAGATGGACAATTGAAATTTTAAACTGGATTCCAAAAGACTGTAAAAGACCCAGAAAGAGACCACATGTGAGATGGATGAAATAAAAAAGTGTGCAGGGATGATGTGGAGAGGAGAAGCTAAACATCGAAGAAGATTGATTAAACTTGGAGAGACCTTCATCCTGCATTGAATTGATAATGGTTGATGATATATATATATATATATATATATATATATATCATGAATATATATATATATATATATATATATATATATATGCTTCACACATATACCAAATAATCAAATGGCTCAATAATTAAAAAAAAAAAAAATCACAATTCTATGACTACAATATATTGTACAGAATATTTTGCAAATACTAGATAGAAAATATTTTGTTTCATAATATCTCATTTAAAGTTGCACCTGAATTAAATGTAATAGTCATGTTGTAATTTACATGAATAGATTATTAACAAATAATTGTTCAATTATTTTTGACTATAATTTTTAGTAAATTTTTGATACAATAGTTTTGTACACCTAGTGTTAAATTTTTTCAGCATTTTAAAAAATAATAAGTTAGAAATTCATTATATATATTGTGACTCTGTGCTGTTGCCATTGTTCTATTCAGCTGTTTAATTTAGGTGTTCATGCTATTTTTAAAAAAAAATAGATGATAAAATTTATTGTGAAAATAAAATATGTATAAATTATGCTAGCTAAGTTTTAGTGTAATTGATATAATTAATATTCAAGTAGTTATTAATACTAAATGTAAAATTTGTAATAACTTAAAAGTTATTAGAATATGTAGCTTTTATAATTAATTAATAAGTATGCTTTTAAAATAAAAATTAAAGCTAAATTTATGCTTAGTTTTATAGAGAATAAAAAATAAATAAAACTAGATTTGACATCAGTTTGAATGAAGTTACTTTCATGCTTAAATATTGTAAGCTAGTCAGTGTATTTAGTTCTATTATAATATCTTTGTTAAATTTGTTTTTCAAGTTAATAATAATTTATTTAAGTTATAATAGTAATAGAGTTCAACAAATTTAAATAAAGTTAGTGTATTTAAAATAAATGTTGAAGTTAATTAAAAATACACAAATTAACCATTAAATATAATAAATGAGAAAGTATGCAGGGTAATTTCTTGTCTGATTCTGATAAATTAAAAGTGATAAGTTAACTATAATAAATGTGTTATTTGTTCTATTGTTTTTATTTTTTATTAATTAAATAAGTAATAAAAGTAAATTTCAACTTCTAGAAAATTTAAAATATCATGTGGTAATTAAAAGTAGATCATTATTACATAATTCTTAAATTAGTTCCATATTGTTATTTACATATTTTTATAGAGGTCATATATTTTGTTGATGTGACTAATTAAAATGCATATCAAAATAAAAGGTAAGTGAAGCTTACATTTGACTGAATCCTTATTCCAAGAATCCTCAAAAAGAAGACAGTAATATTTATTTCTAAATTTAAAAGTGTTATTTTTTTTAAAAAAAAATATTTTTTCTTAATTGACAAAGCATTGCTGAATAAAATGTGTTGAGTTCTTTCGATATCTTATCCTAAAACTTCTGAAGAAAGTAACAAAATCCCTAAAAAAAATGTTGTCTTTTATTAAATCATTTTATTCAACCATTTCAGTATAAAAAGTTACAGAGTGGAAAGGTAACATATTTTGTATTACCTTTTAAAACCATAACAAACATTGTTTGGGACCATTCCTACTTAATATTTTTTATTGTTAGTGAAGTAAAATTCAAAATATATGTTGAGAGACATTCAAAATTTAATTTAAAGTTAAAGAAAAAAAATGTTCCAATGGAAATTGACATTAGTTAATGTTAAAATGTACAACTCCTGACTATCTAAGTGATTATTTAATTTTTAAGAGTTACCTTGATAAAGACTTTTCAATACTGTTTTGCCTATTTGATAAAAGATGAATTTTATTTTGAGATAACTATATTATTTTTTTTCAAGAGAACATTTAAAACATAAAATCAATGAATATTAATATAAAGTTTTATAGAAAAATATATAAATTCAATGTGTTTCAATATTATGAAATATAAAAAAATTAACTATTTAAATTGTGAATTTTTAAAATGAATAGTAATTTCTTAATTGATGTCATTACATGCTCTTGAATGTATAGAGAATATGTTTAAAATTATTTAAAATGTGAATTTAAACATTAAAAAAACTGTTCATTTTTCAACATATGACCACAGACCAATTAATGAAAATTTTTCTGATAATATTTGCTGTTAGAAGTTAAAAATATATTGAAACAAGCTACATCTAATTCTTAAACATATTTTGTGCTAGAATAAGATATGGTGATCATGTGTTGTTTAATGGTTTATATCTAATTCTTTGAATAAACATGTGAGTGAATAAATGGATCCAAATCTTTTGCAGAAATTTTTTGTTAAATGTTGCTATTTTGTATCAATTGTCTCCAAAAGGTCATAAGTGCTTTATTGTTATAAAAACATGATAAGATATGAATGCTTCACTCTTAAACATAATTCATCAGCAAGAGGACATTGTTTTTCCATGTCAGATAGCTAACAACAAAGAGACTCAAATGAAGGACTACAGGTGTTTAAAAAATAAAATAAAAAATTATTATTTTTCTTTTATTATTATGCCAAGGTATTTTTTTAATTATATGATATAATAATGCATTACCTCTTATGATATAGAAGGTAAAGTTATACTTTTTTGTTGGCTTAAATTATTTTATGTAGTATACAATTTCCAGTTAAAAATATACATCTCTTTTTTATGAATAGTATTTGTTGATAATTTCTTTATTTCTTTATGGGTAAACAGACAGTATATGATTTATCAGAAGCTTGCAATATTTTTTTTAATATTATTATATAATAATTTTATTACAAAGTTTTTCATTAGACAAGGTATTTATTACTATTATATTTAAAAATATTTTTTTATGCTATTTATGTTCACTTTAGTTTGTAAAATTTTATGTTGTTTATTGAATACGTGTGTTTTTTATTAATTGCAAAAAATTATTATGCGACTTAAAATATTTTATAGTCATTTGACTTGCAATTATTTGTTGGTTGTATACATTGTTTAATGGATAAATATTTTAGAGTTTGAAAATATATTTCTCTAGATTTTTCAGTGATAGTTTTTTATCTTGTCATGATTTTGTCTAGCATATATGCTAGTCCATTTTAATATGTGTAGGATGCTTGTGGCTTTATTAAAAATTGTATTTTACTTACATTGTACTTTGGAGGATTGAAACATGCTCTTCCATGTTTAGTAGTTATTTTTCACGAGGATTGTATTTCAATATTTTGTGACTATTTTCATGTTTAATTATTTTAGATTGATCCATAAATAGAATCTCCATTGTATATAATCCATTTTCATGTGTTGAGATCTTGTCCACACATATATTTACTAAAGATAAAAGTATTGGAATATGCCACTGTTTCTTTTGTCCTGTAATTGTTGTTATGAGGAGTCTGTTTTTTCTCCCTCATACACATATTTAGTTATTTTCTACCATGTAAGAAAAGATACAAATGTATTAAAATTGTCAAGGAATTTATAATGGCATTGATAAGGTCAAATTTTGAAGTGTATAGTGGATTCAAGGATGCTTTTCTATCTGTAGCATTTAGTTAAGTGAACTAATGTATATATTGTACTGTAGTGCCTTGCCAGTAGCTTACAAGTAAACCAACAAATATGTTAGTAATTTAAAATTTATTTGTATTTTGTTTGATTAACAATTGTATACATAAGTTTCTGTAAGATTTTTACTTTTGTTTATGTAACGGTGGATGAATACTTAACTCATGATAAATTTTCATAATATTTTATGTAATGCCTTATTTAAAATTTCATATGACAAAAACTTTAAATACTTACAAAAATGAAATATTCAGGTACATCTATGTATGATTATTTAAAAAAACAAATAAACACACACACATATATGTTTCAACCAGATCAGACTGGTCAACAACTGGCTAATAAATATTTTACAGTGATTGTAGAAGTGGTTTGAATGCAGATGTATAATAGTAATGAACATTCTATTAAAAAAAATAATAATAATAATTATAAGAAAATTATTTAGATTAATAATTTTAAAAAAAATCCAAACAAAGATAATTTGAAAGTGTCATCATGTTTGTTGATACAACCTGGCCTTTTAAAGATCTCACTTATAATTATTATTTTTCTATAATAAATAAACATTTAACTATATGTATTACAATCTATAAAGCCTGATATGTATTATACTGTTTTATAATTTTCTACAATTATTTTACAATATTTATTATCCAGATGATTATCAGTGCTACCTGGCTGAAATACAAGCCATAACCATTGCATTACTCCTAGAGTGACTGAAATTAATATGTATAATTTGAATTTTTGAGAGAAATAATTGGTAAGGATGTTATATTGTCTCATAATTATAATTCTGATATTTCTTTTATTTGCAGAAACATTTATTTAGTATTTAGTCACACTTTTTATCTCTCTCCAGATATCTATACTACAATATATTAGATAAATAGCTGATGATTCAATACAAAACAAGTATTTGTTATTGTACTGAAATGTCATCTATTTAGCCATTATATTTTTATTACATTGTAGATCTTGGAAATAATACTATGAATTCATCATTTATCTGTGAGAATATCAGAATTAACACACACACACACACACACACACACACATATATATATATATATATTGAAACAGACAGATTGGAGAACCGATCTTCGTTTCAGGTGTTTTTATGTACGGTAATTCAAACCACTGTTCGCCCGCAGTGAGATTTTGTCTATTTTAATTTATAATAAAAATTAGTTATATATTTTATAGTTTATCAGTCAATATGTAAAGATTCCGTCTATAAATGTCGCAAACCATGAAATAATATTTGTGTGTGCGTGGTTTGCGAATTTATATCATTTAATTTAAAGTTTCAGTGCGGGCGTATTTGTTTTAAATTTTAGTTTTAAAATTGTATAAAGTCGTTTAAAAATACTGATCAAAAATCACATTCCTTTGATCAGTGTTTTTAATTAAAATCTAATTGCACAAATGTTCAGAGCAATTAAGTTGTATTCAAAATTAGTAAGGAATTTTTATATGTAATTATTATGTCAATTTAAAAATAGGATATTAAATTAAAAGATTGCTAAAAACAGATAATTGATTGTTGGTCAAGCTGCATCGCTAGAGGCTAGAGAAAGTAGGCGGAGCCTAAAACAAAAACAAGTCGGAAAGGTCAGCAGTGGCAAATTCTAGAAAAAACTTACATTCTAACTTTGGTCGTGTTTGAGAGAGGTAGTCTCGAGACAACACAGCAGTTAATAATAATTCAAATATCTTATTAAGAAGTTTACCAGTGAATCGCAATGTTGATGGGCTAATTGCCAGGAGCTGGTCTCTGCCCGCCAATATGGATCCTCGTGCCGCTGTTTGATCATGTTTCATATACTTCAGAATTTCCAACTTCCAATCTCAAAATTTACTATGCCTTACAAATAACTTTCAAAAATGCGCGCCTACGTTCGTCACAAACCAAGCTGGATGAAGAAAGAAGAGAACTTTGTTACACGAACTTTAACTTTCTTACGTGCTTAATATTATCAATCAAGTAAATCATATGTAAGTTTTTATATCATTTATAATGCTATTATTTAACCTGTCAGTAAATTTTCTTTTCTTTTTTTTTAACCCTCTGCTCTAGTCTTTAGAAATCATTTATAAAATTGTAATTAATAGTAATAATATTTCAACTGAATGCATTTATATTTTCTTATGTTGCTTATTTCATAAACAAACATTGCCAATAGTAATATTTCCAAATCTGTGTAAACTAGTGTGTAATAATGATCAATTTAATTTAAAAGTAATTTCATGTTCTGAATTAAATATTCTTTCACATTCCGAGTTAGTAAATGTTAAATCACTTTATTATTCTATGTTAAGTTGTTATAAAATTACAATCTAAGTTTCAATCTTAAATATATATATAATCGTTTCAAAGTGTTCATTAATGTTATGTATAATATGAGAAATAATTCATTGCATAATTTGATACTATCGCTACCGCCTGTCAACCCGAAGGGTTAGAGTTTCAGAGTAAATTTAACTAATTATTGTTGTCACCGTCAGTTTAAGTCCGCTACGTTTTATTGGGGTAAGGATCTCAGCCTGTGGCGTAGAAACAGACAAATAGTTTCCAGGTTTTATATAATTTCTTTTAAAAAATCCGCTTCAAGTATTCGTCCTTCACGTCTGTGGCAATGCCTTCCCTTCGCTGAAGTTAGCGTCTCGCCATTCTACCATTGGGGAATGAAAGCAGTTTTTCTTTCCCGGTAATCTCTTGGATCACCGGGGTTCGAAATGATCCCGGCTGGTTGTCGTGTCCCGGAACTACTTGGGGGCATTAAGCCTTGTCAAAGTACAAGCCGCCCGGTATTCCGTTAATGCACCGCAATTGATTACTGTAGGGCTCTTGAATCCAGGCAACCACCAGTTCATCTATCTTCCATGTCGTATTTATATAAAACCACCAGTACATCTATCTCTTATGTCGTATTTATATAAAACCACCTCCACTGTTCGTCTACGTTCCGGCTCGAGCCTATTCTAATAAAATAAGTAAACAAAAATCTTTAGATAAATATTTTTTCCAATGCTCTAATACTCTGATTCTTTTAACCACCCGTCAATCCTTCAATCACACAGCTATTGGCATGAGTTTGTTCATTAAATAAAACGTTCACTAAAGACTAGTAGCCAAATACAAGAGGATTTATGAAGTCTTACCGTACTGTATAACACTATATTTATATGCTGTATATTTCTATTATATAACACTATATTCATGTGCTTTCTATTTGTCTTATTTAACACTATATTTATATGCTTTATATTTTGCTTATTAAACACTTTATTTAATCTAAATTTTTGTGTCCTCCACCTTATTACTCTCTAAGTCTATTTAGCCACTTACTGTCTGTATTGGCAACTTAAATATATACGTTACATGAATGACCGTCCCAGTATCTATAGTCTAATAAACCTATATATCATTAACTGTAAGAATTTAGTCCATGTTCTAAGCTGAGCTAGAAAAGGGATAACCCTGTGCTGGTGTAAAGTCATCATCGGTTGGTCATGCCGGGGTTTGGGTTTGAATTCAGTTGGCGTTTTGGGAATTTATTCTTAAACGTGGACTGGGTTTGAACTCGGGTACTGTGTATGAGTAAGCGTGGTGGATTTATACCGGTACAGTTATTATATTTTTGGACGCCCTCCGTGGTGCTCGATGGAAGAAATCTCCCACACCCTGCAGAGTGAACGGAAGGAAACAGTTAAATGATAAAAATATTCAATTTTTTTTGTGTCGAGTCATAATATTGATACGTATTTGGCGTATTAAAATGCGCAAGTGAAAACTATAGTAATAAAACAAATGTATAAAATTTTTTTTTCCCTTACACAAAGGTTCAGTATATAATCCTCCCAAATATTGTTAAGTCAGAGTGAAGATTTTTTTTTTTGAAAAGAGAGCAGAAGCAATTCGTGAGTGTAATTAATTAAAATAAATGAGTTATTCCATAATGTTTTTGTGAGTTCATTCTTGTCGTTTAAATCATATGAAAAAATAAAGAAGTAGAATTAAGTCCAGTTCTAAAAAAATAAAAACGTGTACGCGTATATATATTTGTGTACGTATATATATATATATTTTCGTTTGTTGTGAAAAATATTTTTTTTTGAAAAAAAGAAGAAAGAAGTAGGATTATTCTTGTGTTTTAAAAATAAAAACGTGTGTGCATATATATGTATGTTGTAATATAAAAAAAAAACCTTACCGGAGTCAGTATTAAATTTTTTTTGCATATATAAATCTTAAATCAAAAATTATTAGGTCATATAAAAGTATATATTTGGGGATCAGTAGATTAAATTATCTATTGGTCACATGTTGCTGGCTGGCGCCTATCAAATAAATTTGTCAGCAAACATGTTTGTCCATACAGCAGTGGCGAGTGTTGTTTTAAAAGAGAGTAGGGTGGCATATATAAAAAGAGAGAATTACTGACAGAAATACAAAAAAAAAATACTATGTTATGTACCCATTATGAATATGTATGTATTATAGGACTGAGGAGAACAGTGCGAACTGGGTGAAAGAAAGTTTTTTTTTCCCTGTATATTTTTAGTAATGATTTTAGACATGTCATATGATATTCCTAAATAAAGAAAAAAAACGTAGATAACAAAAACCAGACTGAACGTAGGCGAAGGAAGAAAAGAGAGAAAGGAAGTAAGCCACACAAACAGTATCAGCAGCGGAGGAGGATTTGGCACAAGGAGCAGGGATCAGTAACCTTTTATGATATATACAAATCAAAGCGTTGTACGAATCAAAGTCTTATGCTAAAAACATTTCTAAGGAAAAACGAAGCAGAAATGGCAGAAATAGAAGGAAACAAACAGAGGGAGCACGATCGCGATGCGAAGTTTAACGCGATCCTCAGAGAGGGGAGAGAGGACAGAAAGATCATGATGGCCATGTTGGCGCGTATGGTACAGATTGAAGAATGGCATATGGGGTCGGACGTTAAAACAGTTAGGGAAGGTAAAGAAATTATTAGTGCGAGGAGTGGAGCAGAGGACACAGAACCTCAACCAACTAAAATAAGGTTGGAACCTCATGAGATTAGATTAGTGAATACAAATGCCAACTCTACTCAACAAAAATGTAAAGAATTAGATGTGACAGAAATTACTCAGAGTCAAAGTTTTACTCTAGCAGATTTAGCTAAAGATGAAGTAATTACTGAGGAAATGGTCGTTTCAAATCTAATGCAAGCCAGCCCATCTCAAAGTGATGACACCAGTTTAGTACCTTCTAATGGAGTGGCTGTATCGATGTTGAAAGATATCAATAGAACAAAAGATACTGTTTTGAATAAATCTTCTGAAATCATAATTAATAATTCTGAGTTATCTTTTCATAATAATGATAAAGATGTTCTGTGGAAAAGTGATGATGAAAGATTAATGAAGTCATCAAAGTTAAAGTTTAGAAATGATGCTGAATGGCCTCCTGATATGAAAATGAAGAAAGTGGACAGATCTTTAGTTGTGTGCAATACTGCCCATTTTAATAAATTCCATGATTATTTATTTATGAAATGTGATCTGAACAAAATTGATGAGGAACTGAACTCTTTAAACAGAAATGATAAACTTTGTTTTAAAGCATGGACATATGTTAAAAAAAATAGTTTCATAAAAAATGGAGAAAAACTTCTCAACTCCCAAAGTGAAAATGTTATAATGGATGCCATTAGATCACAGAAAGTTAGAGAAATTCTTTTAAAGCAAGATACTTTTAATAATGAACAATATAATAATATACCAAAGCACAATATTGTGACCGCTTTTGCTATTTTAGTAAGAGATCTAAAAAGACATACCTATAACCCTTATATACCTCCCGACCCAGGGAGAAGGTAGAGATATACAAAATGATAACCCGGGAAATGACCACTATGACATGCACATGATGATGAGAAAAGGAATTACGGTAATATACCCACCTTTGTAAATATTAAGTTCAAACCCTCACCCAGACTGTTCTCCAAGGTCAAATCAATAAAAAAATCAATTATGTAAAAAAATGAATGAAAAAAATGTTAACCAGAAATTATGTATAATCATTTTTTTTTGTTGTTTTTTTTTATAAAGTGACAAGAAATGAAACAGACAGATCGGAGAACCGATCTTCGTTTCAGGTGTTTTTATGTACGGTAATTCAAACCACTGTTCGCCCGCAGTGAGATTTTGTCTATTTTAATTTATAATAAAAATTAGTTATATATTTTATAGTTTATCAGTCAATATGTAAAGATTCCGTATATAAATGTCGCAAACCATGAAATAATATTTGTGTGTGCGTGGTTTGCGAATTTATATCATTTAATTTAAAGTTTCAGTGCGGGCGTATTTGTTTTAAATTTTAGTTTTAAAATTGTATAAAGTCGTTTAAAAATACTGATCAAAAATCACATTCCTTTGATCAGTGTTTTTAATTAAAATCTAATTGCACAAATGTTCAGAGCAATTAAGTTGTATTCAAAATTAGTAAGGAATTTTTATATGTAATTATTATGTCAATTTAAAAATAGGATATTAAATTAAAAGATTGCTAAAAACAGATAATTGATTGTTGGTCAAGCTGCATCGCTAGAGGCTAGAGAAAGTAGGCGGAGCCTAAAACAAAAACAAGTCGGAAAGGTCAGCAGTGGCAAATTCTAGAAAAAACTTACATTCTAACTTTGGTCGTGTTTGAGAGAGGTAGTCTCGAGACAACACAGCAGTTAATAATAATTCAAATATCTTATTAAGAAGTTTACCAGTGAATCGCCATGTTCATGGGCTAATTGCCAGGAGCTGGTCTCTGCCCGCCAATATGGATCCTCGTGCCGCTGTTTGATCATGTTTCATATACTTCAGAATTTCCAACTTCCAATCTCAAAATTTACTATGCCTTACAAATAACTTTCAAAAATGCGCGCCTACGTTCGTCACAAACCAAGCTGGATGAAGAAAGAAGAGAACTTTGTTACACGAACTTTAACTTTCTTACGTGCTTAATATTATCAATCAAGTAAATCATATGTAAGTTTTTATATCATTTATAATGCTATTATTTAACCTGTCAGTAAATTTTCTTTTCTTTTTTTTTTAACCCTCTGCTCTAGTCTTTAGAAATCATTTATAAAATTGTAATTAATAGTAATAATATTTCAACTGAATGCATTTATATTTTCTTATGTTGCTTATTTCATAAACAAACATTGCCAATAGTAATATTTCCAAATCTGTGTAAACTAGTGTGTAATAATGATCAATTTAATTTAAAAGTAATTTCATGTTCTGAATTAAATATTCTTTCACATTCCGAGTTAGTAAATGTTAAATCACTTTATTATTCTATGTTAAGTTGTTATAAAATTACAATCTAAGTTTCAATCTTAAATATATATATAATCGTTTCAAAGTGTTCATTAATGTTATGTATAATATGAGAAATAATTCATTGCATAATTTGATACTATCGCTACCGCCTGTCAACCCGAAGGGTTAGAGTTTCAGAGTAAATTTAACTAATTATTGTTGTCACCGTCAGTTTAAGTCCGCTACGTTTTATTGGGGTAAGGATCTCAGCCTGTGGCGTAGAAACAGACAAATAGTTTCCAGGTTTTATATAATTTCTTTTAAAAAATCCGCTTCAAGTATTCGTCCTTCACGTCTGTGGCAATGCCTTCCCTTCGCTGAAGTTAGCGTCTCGCCATTCTACCATTGGGGAATGAAAGCAGTTTTTCTTTCCCGGTAATCTCTTGGATCACCGGGGTTCGAAATGATCCCGGCTGGTTGTCGTGTCCCGGAACTACTTGGGGGCATTAAGCCTTGTCAAAGTACAAGCCGCCCGGTATTCCGTTAATGCACCGCAATTGATTACTGTAGGGCTCTTGAATCCAGGCAACCACCAGTTCATCTATCTTCCATGTCGTATTTATATAAAACCACCAGTACATCTATCTCTTATGTCGTATTTATATAAAACCATCTCCACTGTTCGTCTACGTTCCGGCTCGAGCCTATTCTAATAAAATAAGTTAACAAAAATCTTTAGATAAATATTTTTTCCAATGCTCTAATACTCTGATTCTTTTAACCACCCGTCAATCCTTCAATCACACAGCTATTGGCATGAGTTTGTTCATTAAATAAAACGTTCACTAAAGACTAGTAGCCAAATACAAGAGGATTTATGAAGTCTTACCGTACTGTATAACACTATATTTATATGCTGTATATTTCTATTATATAACACTATATTCATGTGCTTTCTATTTGTCTTATTTAACACTATATTTATATGCTTTATATTTTGCTTATTAAACACTTTATTTAATCTAAATTTTTGTGTCCTCCACCTTATTACTCTCTAAGTCTATTTAGCCACTTACTGTCTGTATTGGCAACTTAAATATATACGTTACATGAATGACCGTCCCAGTATCTATAGTCTAATAAACCTATATATCATTAACTGTAAGAATTTAGTCCATGTTCTAAGCTGAGCTAGAAAAGGGATAACCCTGTGCTGGTGTAAAGTCATCATCGGTTGGTCATGCCGGGGTTTGGGTTTGAATTCAGTTGGCGTTTTGGGAATTTATTCTTAAACGTGGACTGGGTTTGAACTCGGGTACTGTGTATGAGTAAGCGTGGTGGATTTATACCGGTACAATATATATATATATATATATATATATATATATATATATATATATATATATTAAGCACTATGTGGTATTTGAATACCATGTCACACACTGGGCAGCCATTTTTAACATTCTACCCACAATCTTGTTCAAAGTATTTAGTGTGTATAAGTAGTTCTTACCCTAAGCTTCGAGCACGTATATTTATGAGCAAAGGCCAAAGCCCATCTCAAGCGCCAATCTTATCCATTAATAAGAATTATATGTCTCAAAAACGAGGGTCTGGGAAAACAATGTTTATCGGGAGAACAAAGCTATGAATGATCTCATTAAGAGATGACTTATATCTCTAAATGTAATTTCTATCTAAATCCAATCCTATTACAATAGTCCATGAGTCAACAGAAACCCAGAATGTAAATAATATATATAAGTTGTAATTAACTCTAAGATTTATTAGCATGCGCACACATATATTAATATCTTAAACATACAATTTATTCATTCTGCTATATATATATAATACACATATTAATGAAAGAGTGCGATTACATGTCAGAGTTGTATTTTTTTAAATAATTTAATAAATTATTAATTTACTTTATTTAAATTGAAATAACACCTGTTTCTTTAGCCATTATTAAATGTTCATTTAAGGCAGATTAAGAAAAGATCAAAGTTACCTCTTAAGAGCGAATGTTCACATGGCTGAGGCTAATAACCTGTAAGCTTACAGCATAGAAAAGATGTTGATTTTAACGAAAGTCGCTGGTTCGAACGATGGTAATAAGCTCTGAAATATTCTGGCCAAAACGATCCCTATTAGAATTTAAGTAGATGAGTTTGGCTTGATTGTGAGAGGATCTGGTTGTTAGAGTTCCGTGGCCATTATGCTTGGTTGACTAAATGGAAAATCCATAAATAAAGTTCAGGCGGGTTCCACAATAGCTGTCCATTGAGTGGTCTGATGAACCTAGATGATTATTTTTACCCCCACATGTATACTGAGTACATTATGAATAAAATTCTTAATTAATAATTCGGTTGATCAGTTTATCTGTCTTTCTCTGCTTTTCTATATCACTTCACTGCTTTTCTAAAATTTTAATTCCCACTAAAATCACCAAGAACAAAAATAGTTTATTCATTAGTGCTCTTTAACCTCACTTTCCTTTTCTATTCCTATGCCGATGGTCTGATCTCAAGAATGCTTTTTTTTTCATTGTTCTAAAAATACGCTTGACCAGTTCTAAGATTTCCAGTGGACAGTCATTAACTGAAACTGCCCATGGCACAACTTTCCATTCTATTGATTATTTTCCAGCCTTATAAGTTTAATGGGTTTTGCTTAAGAAACACATGTTATCAATGGCATTTAAAATCTATCTTACGATATTCATAACAAAATATCTATTTAAAATACAAATAAAATAAAAAAAATAACACAACTTTACATATAATCGCTTCTCTACATTCTCACATATAAATATATTAGTAATTCTCACACATTATATTAACACGTACAGCGAATATATATACATTCATACCTTTAATTGATTAACATATTCTTTCATACTCTTGTGTAACAGGGTTTGAATGACTATTGTAAATTTTTACCGCTTCAACCTATTTACTTCGCAACAACACTGGCAATTAAACCCATATTCGAACTCAGCTACTGTTACTATATATATATATATATATATATATATATATATATATATATAATATACATATATATATATATATATATATATTGTACAGGATGGACAATCCATCCTTTTTTTTTTTTGTTATAGTCTCAGAATAGTTTTAAAAAAATCTCTTTGATTTAGTTTTTTCATAAGGAGTTGTAAATAGGTTTTTATTATTATTTAGTTCAGGTTTATTTATTTATTATGATATGTGCTTTGTTATGCGATGATGGGTTTTTAATAGCCTTGAATATATATAAAATTTGCAAGTGTGTCTATAAAGAAATAACTGTTAGCAGTAGTATTTAAATTGCTAAATATAATTATATTGTACCTTTATTTAATTTTTTTTTTTTTTTTTAAAATATAAAAGATGTAGTAATATTATTCTGGTTGTTTAGTTATTCACTTGATTTGTAAATTACAACATAATTTTTTCAATGTAATATATATATATTGACATTATTGTTTTTATTTTGTTATTTAAAAAATATTTTAAAATCACTAAACAATAGTGTTAAAGATCTTAAAATCTGCATTTGAATTTACAACAATAGGCTAAAAGAAATTGTGTGGAACAGAACAGAATTGCCATTATTATTATTAATACTTAATAAAAAAACAAAGGAGGAAGAAGACATCACTTTCGTTCGTCATGTCCCCAAATTCTTATTATAAATCTCATTACAATAATTATTGGATTAAGGTTTAGTACTAAAGATGATTTCCTAAGTTCAACTTTTATCATTATGGAAAAATTTGCCTCCTCTTCTTGCCAATCTATCACCAGTGGAAGCTTGTGAAACATAAAACCTAAAAGTAACTCAGCGATCAAAAATAAGTTAAAAATAGCTATTTATAATTGTATTTATATATCCTATTATAACTTCCAAATTTCTTAATGATCCAAAGTAATATTCAACTTAAGCGTGTATATAATTGAATATCAAGGAAATGACTGAAATCAATTGTTTTAACAACAAGAAACAAATCTATAACTTCATTGATAATATGCACATATCTTTACATCACTTTGAGCCATTTTTAGGACGAATAAAATAAGTGAAAATGCTTGAAATAACTGGCTAATTTGAGAAATGAAGGTACACTACAGCAATTAGATGGTAACTAAAATTTATCTTATTTTTCTTTTGTCTATTACTTTTTTTTGTAACATTTAAATATATCTTTATGAAAAAAATATACAACAGAAATATTTGGAAACTAACTTATAAATTTCTTTTGAATGTTAAAGAATGATGAAAGTAGATTTTAATATATATATATATATATATATATATATATATAAAATATATATATATATATATATATATATATATATATGTTGATTTATTTCAAAGACATTTTATAGTTAAACTATGTGAATATCTTGTAATTATATATATATTGTAACGGGCACATACAACGTTACATTATTTTTTTTTTTATTAAACATGAAAAAATAAAAGTTCGCAAATAAAACTTTTTTTTTAAGAATTAAAAATTGAAAATTAAAAAATCATCTTAAACTTGTTATATATATATATATATATATATATATATATATATATATATATATATATATATATATATATATATATATATATATATATATATATATATATATATAATCGAACAGATGAAAAAAAATATTAAAATAAAACTTTATTAAAAATAGAAAAATTATTTTAAAAGCAAAAACTTAAAAAGATTTAGAGATGAAAACATATCTTTAATTTTGGAAAACACATTAATTAATCATAAAATGGAAATGATTGTTTTAATTAGCCAAATATAAACTAGGCCTTGGGCATTTAAAATATATAAGCAAAGGTCAGATAGGAGAGAAAAATAATGGGATCGGACCTCAGCGAAAAGACCATCACATTGTCATGATGTAATGTCCACTGGATCTAAAAGGCTACTATAAAAAGTGAGTAAAGAAAATTTAAGAGAGGACAGATATGTGTTAAGTTGGAGAGTTGGAGGTGAAGGGATTGAAAGATGCACTTTCAATTCCTTCAGTGGTTATAAAAAGGAAAGAAAGAGAAATGACTGATCATTTTCTATATTAGGGACCAGATAAAGTAAAAGACCTCCGGATAAATAAATAACAATGGCTAACTGGATACCAATATCTTCAGGATGGCGTGGGAATTCCCATTCCAAAATTACAAACAACAACAAATTATGGACCTTTTAAAACTGTAAGAACTTTAGATAATTCATGAACATTAAATTAAAAAACTTTCCATATTTAAAATAATTGCAATAGAATCCTATCTGACCAAATTTATTTATTAATAGTAATTTTAATTGGATGTATTTCTTTTGTAAAATCATTTCCATTTATTTTATTTTTTTTCTTCTTTTAAGTTTTTTATTATGATTTCTGTTTTTCATTAAATTAAATTATATAAATGTTCAACTTAAGTCAGGCGTGAATGGCTATATAGTTTTGTAAAGTTATATTAGGGGAGGGTAATCTTAGGTTATTTGTTTTGTAGTTAAATTAGGTCAATGGAATAGATATGTTGGTGTAATAGTAGATGTAGTACAAGTTCGCTATGGGCAGAATCACTTTATATGCTGAACACACTCATTTAGCCTATGGAAGGAATTATAAGAAGGAGACTGCAGTTCCTTTCTATGGAGTTTTTTTTTATTGCTCTTATCATCAGATAGATGTAGCATTCCTATCTGATGAGAGGCAATTTCTTCTCTTACCCTAATTGTGCTGTCGTATTCATATTACATTGAACACATCAATATATCAGATGGATTGATGTTGGTTTAACTGCGAACTTTTGGCCTAAGGTTAAACAAGGATAGAATATTTTCTTTTCAAATGCAGATCTATGTAGTCTACTCATACTCAACACTCTAAATAAAAATGCATTAAATTTAAGTGGATATAGATGCTTGCATGGATTTGTTATTGATCAATTATGTTTTTGGTTTTTATATTTGATCAGAATATATAGACATTCGATAAATAATGATACCTTACAGTATCTAAAATGTATTTATTCGGATGTCTTTTAAGTTATTGGTGTCAATGCGGCATCTTATGATGAATGCCACTGGGTTTCTTATAAATTTCCCTCTGCAATTCCACCAATGATTTTATATTTTGATCATTTATGTTTATTTTGAAATGTTTTTGACCGTGTAATCTATGTAACCGATCTATACTCAACATTATAAAACAAACTTTTATAAATCCATGTGTGTGAACTTATAAAAATTAAAATGTAAACTTATAAAAATTAAAATATAAATTAAATCTAAAATAAAAGTTAAAAATGTAAGTTAAATTTTAAAATGTAAACTGATACTAAAATAATTTTAAATATTATATATGTGCATAAATAAATGTTTGTGTGTATAATTACTGGCAGTGACTTATTTTATTCTTTTTTTATATATCTTAGATAAGAATTTAGTATAAAATATAAATCTCTTCTGTTCCACTGAGCTAGTGACAATGGGCTAAAGACTGGAATCAACCAATATAAAATAAATATTTTTTTTGAACTTACGTATCTGCCTACTTTATAAATTTTTCTAGGTTCGAATGCCTAGTGGCACCCTGTAGTGTAGATTACATTAAGTATATATTTCGGATCTTTATAATATATATATATATTATTTTTATTTGATTTTCATTTGCATACAGGTATACTAAATAATAAATGTCATTTGTCAATTTAAATTGAAAAGTAATAAATTATATTTCATTGCATAGGAGTTGTATAAATATACACATTTTATAGAACTGTATTTATAAATTATATCATTGTTTAATAATTATCTTAGTTCTTTAATTATTATTCACACAATCCAGTTGCCTTTTATTTATGACCACTAATTCTCATTAGATAAAATATGTAATATTTAATATTTGTGTGCATTATATCTTAGTGCAATATTTTATATGTTAGTCAATATATTTATTTATATTTCAGTTGATTGACTTTTAAATTTATTTGTTGGTGCAGACATTACTTATTGTTTTTTGAGGTTAAAATTATGGTTATAAGTTTAGTCAATTATTGGGAAGTTTTTATCTTGGTATTGCTAGTTGTAGCATGGCCTTAGTATGCCATGCCTTATTTATTAAAGTTATTATTATTGTGTTGAATAGAGTAAATAAATTCCCCATCTGTATTGCAGTTGTCCATCAGTTGATAGTGCTTATGTTTCCAGTGAATGTAATCACATATTTTTAGATAATTATTGTTGTTGTTGTCAGTGAGCCTCTCCATATATTTTCCTGATGTGCTGAGACAAAGCTACAGGCATCCTATTTTGCCTCAAATGTTGGTGTTATTTTGGAAGCCACCATGCTTTTGATATATTTATGTCAGTTGCTTTGCAGAGTCTTCTTTGTGGGCCTATTACTCCTGAGGTTTAATTAAAACTAAATTTTCCACAATAGTAGGTGAGGTTGTTTATATTTTTAGTATGTAATGTCAAGATAAGGTTGTTTAAAGGATGTGATTCCTTCAGGATGCACTCAGTTAAGTTAGTGCTTTAAAGTGTAAGGATGTCTGTGTTTTGTGTTATCATGATTTGTAATCATTCACAATCCAACCAACAATATTTTGTAATTGTAAATGTTTGAATTTATAAGCACATGGCCAGTTATTATAATCCACACATGTTATGTATATGCTATGATCATCCAGAACTTTTCCATTGTAGATGTAAATCACTTAGTTAAATTCAAATGTTTATTTAGATGATTTATATTATGTGGACATTGGACTTATAACTTGTGTGTATAAATGACTTCTAATAAATGGTTCATTCATTGAATCCATTTAATATTTGCTTAATTCAGTCATTTAGTTATTTGCTATTTATAATTGGTATTTATTTAAAAAAATGTATTAAAGAAATATATTTATAACTTAGATTATTAATGCAACTAGATATCTCCAACTTGTTTATTTGTTCATATATTTATTTAACTTCATAACAGCTTATACAGTTCCTATGTGAATATAAATTGCAATTATAAATGTTATTGTTAAACTTGGTACTTGATTTGCATACAAAAAATGAGTATTTGAAAAACAAAACCATTATTATGTTTCCCAGATATATATGTGTATTTATGCTATTATATAAATCTAAGATTGCAATCTTGGAATAAAGTTATATCATTTATTTTATATAAAAATAATGACTTTGAGTATTATTTGAGATTTATTAATTTACTTTCCCCCTATTTTTAGAACATCATTTCCTCATTGTAGCAGAAATGAAAATATTAAATTATTGGTAATTTTGGTTATGAATATAAATATATTTTGGATACAATAAAATTTCTTTTGTTACAGGTTATATTTGGTATATAATTAATTGTGAGTTAAGTTAACCCTTTGGACTAATCACTAACGTACTCAAGTCAATGGTATATACTATTAAGTTTATTTTATATAGTTAGCTGTGGTAACAGTATATTTTTAATATGTTCATTTTGAAGCAATTTCTATTCTCTTAAGATATGTATAACATGCGATTATACAGGTTATTACACTTCTTATATGTATCATATTTATATTGTGTTGAATGACGGAAGATATGTTATTTCTTCTTGCATGGCACATATGTATTATTATAATTGGCAAGTTACTATGAAGCTTGATTAATTTATGGGTGTGTCATGGATATATGTTATCCAAATCTTTTCTTATTTATAACATACATTACCATTATAAATGATGCAATTTATAGATTGAATTTGTAAATTAATTAACTTAAGAGACAATGTACTCCATTATAAATGCTGTGTCATCATGAGGCTTAGTCATTTAATGATTGTTGATTACATATAGACTTACAAGTTGTATTTTCCATTATAAATGCCACTCAACACTTTAAGCTAGATTATCTTTTATTTATGGCATATAGACAATCCATTACAAATGGCTTTCCATCGATAGGGTTTGGTTAACTGATGATTAAATTTGATGCTATATCGTTTTCCATTACAATTGTCATCCAACGTTTTGGGCATTCTTTTCTCAGTATATGTAAATGCTGTAGTCATATCATTTTCCATTTATATATATATATATATACACATCAAATCATATAATATATATATATATATATATAATGTCCGTTAATTAAAAGCAAAATTGTAATTATAATTAAAATAATAAATTTAACAGTTTACAAATTATTACAAACAATCCTTAAATCCATAGAAGTACTTTCAGTTAATTTCTGAAACTTGCCTCAACTGCCATCAAATTAAAAAACAAACCAAAAGTGGAAACAAATATCATCAATTCAAATTCCATGAATCTCATATTTTAATGTTAGTAGCTTGTCGATTCATTAAATGCATTTTATTCTTGTTTATAAAAATTACCTCTTTAAATTTTCTTTTACTATGGTTTCTCTCTTCATGAAGAATTTTCACATTTTCAAAATCAAAATTAAATTTATATTTACACATTTTTCGTGATCAAAGAAAACTGAAGGAGATATTAAATCACCATTATTTTTATTTTTTACATGCTTGTATAACAATTCATGCTCCTTCAATCTCTTCTCAATACTGCACCTAGATTCACCTACATAACTAAAAATTTTATATATGACATTACTTTTCTGCTTGACAGGTATGACATTCTTAGATTAATTAACTAATTTATTAATATTGTTTGGAACATAGAACGAAACATTAAACACATTCTTATATAACTCCTTAAAAAATTTCACTTGTGGATTTGAAATAAATGGAATAGATATCCATTGTTTACTATTAATCTTCATTTCCTTTAAATTATTATAACTTTTTTAAATTGATATAAAGTTTTGTTTATTTGTTCCATTTTATAACCAATATCAAGCAATTCCTTAACAAATATTTCAATATTTTTCAGTTTATCACTTTGGTAATGACATAATTTTTCATTCCAAAACAAAAAAGATCTAAAACTTGCCATCTTATGTATCATTGGTACTTTTGATTTACAATTTATATATCCTCCTTTTGCAGTGGTTTAATTATTAGTTTATAATTTAAAATACTGTTATCTTTTGTAATCATTAAATCTAAATATTTAATATTATTGTCCTGTTCCTTTTCAATAGTCCATTTCAAGACATTCAACTTATTTAATTCCTCTACAAGCAAATTTATACTATTAGTATTTCCACAAACAAAAAACATCATCCACATATCTTTTGTAAATTTTAATATTTCCAAAAGTACACATATTTAAAATACTGCTCTCATATATAGATAAAACGAAATTGCAAACTTGTGCAACTACAGGCAACCTCATAGACATTTTATAATATTGACCTTTAAAAGATGCAACAATGTTATCATTAAACATTTTTAAAGAATCAATAATACATTTTATCATATATTTACAAATATTTTTACTTTTTAATGCATGTTCAATTATTTTTATGGAATTCATTCTATCAATAGATCCATACATTTCTGAAACATCCAATGAAGCAATAACATCATTTTCATCAATCAACAAATATTTAATACTATTTAAAAAGTCAAACGATGAAGCAATAATATTTTCCCTAAATCCTAAAAAATCTTGTAAAAGTTTACCAATATATTTAGAAGTCTGATACATGAATCAAACACAAAAATCTATCATAACTCGTAAAGGATTACTTTCTTTATTTAATTTTATATTTGCAAAAATACAAGGACATATAGCACAAGAAGGATATATCATATAATATACATTATTATTTAAAACTTTATTTTAAGCACTTTTTAAATTATTGTTAATAAATTTTATCCTTTGACCATCCATATTATAATCCTCAATCAAAAAGAAAACAAGTTTGTCCATTTGCCTTTTAACTTTATCTATATATTGACATTTCGTCAACAAGGACATATGCAAACCTTTGTCTTCTTTCAAACAAATCATATTATCATTCTTCAATCTCCATTTAAATTCCGAAATAGCCAATTGCCATGATTTATCATAAGGCATTGTGTTAAATTTATTACAATTAATTTTCTTAATAATATCATTAGCAAAATTATCATTTCCAGGAATCATTTCAAATGAATTTTGAACAGCTGCAATTAGTTCCAAATTATAAACATTCCAAATCCCACAGACGTATTTAGCTCCATGACTTAAAAACATATTTCTGAATTAAATGTATCCTATTATTTGATAAAGTAATAAAGTTTAACTTATTATAAGCATTTGGATATCACTTATTAAATAAAAAATCAACTTTTTTCTCAAATTTACTATATAATTTACGTTCAATTAATTTAAATCCATTTTCACAAACAATTTTATATTTGTTCCAAGCCCACCATTCATTTAAAAATATTAAATGTTCAATTGCTTTCAATATTTTTTTCGAATACCAAAAAGTTCCTTTTTACACCTTTTAATAATATTATTTAAAATGATTAATTTTAATTTATCCAAACATTTTGGTATTAAATTTATACAGCTGTTCAATTTTATGCTACAACAATTTGGGAATACCTGAAAAACTTTACAATTCTTGAAAAAATGACGTTTGCATTTCAGATTAATAATCTTTTTACATTATCTCCACCATTCCTTAACGATCCACCATTTTCTAAAATTACTTAAATCCATTGTATTCAATATATGTAAAATAAATAAATGTCCATTAATGAAAAGCAAAATTGTATATATAATTAAAATAATAAATTTAACAGTTTACAAACTATTACAAGCAATCCTTAAATCCACAGAAGTACTTTCAGTTAATTTCTTAAACCTGCCTCAACTGCCATTAAAGTAAAAAACAAAAACAAAACAAAAGCAGAAGCAAACATCATCAATTCAAATTCCACGAATTTTGTATTTTAATGTTAGCAGCTTGTCTATTTATTAAATGCATTTTATTCCTGTTTATAAAAATTGCCTCTTTAATTTTTCTTTTACTATGATTTGTCTCTTCATGAAGAATTTTCACATTTTCAAAATCAAATTTAAATTTATATTTACACATTTTTTCATAATCAAAGAAAACTGAAGAAGATATTAAATCACCATTTTTTTTATTTGTTACACACTTGTATAACAATTCATGCTCCTTCAATCTCTTCTCAATAGTGCACCTAGATTCACCTATATATGACAGCATACAATCACAAAAAATTGATATATGACATTACTTTTCTGCTTTACAGGTGTGACATCCTTAGAATTATTAACTAATTTATAAATATTGTTTGGAATGTAGAATGAAACATTAAACACATTCTTATATAAATCCTTAAAAAATTTCACTTGTGGATTTGAAATAAATGGAATAGATATCCATTGTTTATTATTAATCTTCATTTCTTTTAAATTACTATAACTTTTTTTAAATTGACATAAAGTATTGTTTATTTGTTCCATTTTATAACCAACATCAAGCAAATCCTTAGCAAATATTTCAACATTTTTCAGTTTATCACTTTGGTAACGACATAATTTTTCATTCCCAAACAAAAAAGATCTAAAATTTGCCATCATATGCATCATTGGTACTTTTGATTTACAATTTATATATCCTCTTTTTTGCAGTGGCTTAATTATTAGTGTATAATTTAATATACTGTTATTTCTTGTAATCATTAAATCTAAATATTTAATATTATTGTCCTGTTCCTTTTCAATAGTCCATTTATGGTAATTACAATATTACAGTTTAAATTATTTTGTAGCCCTTTTGATTATGTGGTAATCCTTGTCAGCTTTAACTGAATTTCAAATTTTCAAACTTAATGCTACATATATTTCCATAAGCTGTGTCTGGCCATATTCACAATGCCTATTAATAACATCCTTCTTATATTTATCAATTAATATTGCCTCTTTAATTTTCTCTTTTTATGATTTCTTTCTTCCATTAATATTTTTATTTCATTACTATTAAATGTAAACTTATAATTACAAGTTTTTTCATGGTCAAAGAATACCGAAGCTGTATTAAATTGACTATTTATGTTATTTTTAATTTGGTTATATAATAATTGATACTCCTTCAAGCTTTTTTCCACAGATCATCTCAATTCACCAATGTAAAATTTCTGACATCCACATGAAATCTGATAAATTATATTACTTCTTTGCAATTTAGAAATTATACTCTTAGAATTATTAATCAATCTATTAACACTTGGAGGATATGAAATATTATACTTTTCTTTACATATATTCTTAATTAATTTAGATTGCATGGTTTTTATAAATTGCATAGATATTCATTTTTTATTATATAAAGTAACATTGCAAACACTTTTCTTATTATTAAATGAATTTACTGTACGTAATATTTGGTTTTTATCATAACCAACCTTTAAAAGTTCATTAGTAAAGAGTTCAATATTTAAAATTGTATCACTCTTATATTTACATAATTTATCATTGCGATGCAAAAATGATTTCAGACTTGCCATTTTATGTAACATTGGAACATGTGATTTAAAATGAATATATCGTCTTTCTCCAATAGGTTTAAAAATAATTTATAATTTAAATCAGTAGCATCTCTAAATATTTGTAAATACAAAAATTTTATTTTTCCATTTTGTTCATTCTCAATTGTTTAAATTGTTTAAATTATTCAGATTATATAAAAGAACATCAATAATGTCTTAAGGACCACAAACAAAAACATCATCAACATATCTAGTATAACATATCTAGTATTATAAGATGTGTTGGGTTTTGGAAGATATACAATTGTATCTTCTTATGAATTTGTTGATAGAATTAAAAATATAAAAATAAATGATAATGGTCTGTTAGCTTCATTGTATGTAATGGAATTATATGGATCAATTGATCATCTTGAATCTATAAATTTAATTGAAATTGAATTAATTAATATGTCTATAAATAAACATTTAATACATTTTATTATTGAATCATTAAAATTTATAATTGATATTATTATTGCAACATATAATGATAGGTTTTATAAAATCGGTAAAGGATGGTCAATGGGATTACCTATGGTAGCACAAATTTGTAATTTTACATTGTCAAGATATGAAGATATTATATTTAATTCTTATAATTTTGAAGATATTAATATTTATACTAGATATGTTGATGATGTTTTTTGTTTGTGGTCCTAAAGACATTATTGATGTTCTTTTATATAATCTGAATAATTTAAACAATTTGAAATGGAATATTGAGAATGAACAAAATGAAAAAATAAAATTTTTGGATTTACAAATATTTAGAGATGCTACTGATTTAAATTATAAATTAATTTTGAAAGCTATTGGAGAAAGAGGATATATTTATTTTATATCACGTGTTCCAATGATACATAAAATGGCAAGTCTGAAATCATTTTTGCATCACAATGATAAATTATGTAAATATAAGAGTGATAAAATTTAAATATATTGAACTCTTTACTAATGAACTTTCAAATGTTTGTTATGATAAAAACAAAATATTGTGTGCTGTAAATTCATTTAATAATAAGAACAGTGTTTGCAATGTTACTTTAGACAATAAAAAATGGATATCTATTTCGTTTATAAATAACATGCAATCTAAATTAATTAAAAATATATTTAAAGAAAAGTATAATATATCATTTTGTGTTCCTCCAAATGTTCATTGATTGATTAATAATTCTAAGAGTTTAATTCCTAAATTGCAAAGAAGTAATATAATTTATCAGATTTCATGTGGATGTCAGAAATTTTACAATAGTGAATCAAGATGTTCTGTGGAGAAAAGATTGAAGGAGCATCAATTATTATATAACTGAATTAAAAATAATGTAAATAGTCAATTTAATACAGCTTCAGTATTCTTTAACCATGAAAAAACTTGTAATTATAAGTCTACATTTAATAGTAATGAAATAAAAATATTAATGGAAGAAAGAAATCACAAAAAGAGGAAAATTAAAGAAGCAATATTAATTGATAAATATAAGAATGATGTTATTAATAGGCCAGTTGTGAATATGGCCATACACTGCTTATGGAGATATATGTAACATTATATTTGAAAATTTGAAATTCAGTTAAAGCTGAAGAGGATTACCACATAATCGAAAGTGCTATAAAAGAATTTAAACTGTAATATTGTATTTACCGTTAATTTTTTTTAATATATATATAATATTTTATAATGGGTACTATATTTTACATTTAATATATATATATATATATATATATATTATATATATATATATAAATATATATATATATATATATATATATATATATATATATATATATATATATACAAAAACTTAAAAGTGAAGTTGAAAAAGAGAAGTTATAAATAAATATAATAAAAATAAGCTAAAGGTTTTCGAGGATCCATGTCTCATAATCATAGTTTTTTTAAAAATACATAATAAAATATATACAAAGTTATTTAAATTAGCATGTGTTATGTGGACCATTTCTTCAATATATCAAAGCAAGTGTCTTTTCTATTTATAGCATTAATATTTCCATTACTATAGAATGCTTCTTTTATTTTCCTATTACGATCATTTGATTCAGTTTTTGTGTTTATTTATATATAACGGGAAGTAATCTATTATATATATATATATAAAATACATATTTTGCGGGTTCATCCGTGTTAAAAACTTTTAATATCAATATACTGATGTTTGTGTGACCAAGTCGAAATGTCAGTATATTGATATTAAAAGTTTTTAACACGGATGAACCCGCAAAATATGTATTTTATATATTTAACCCGTGCAAATCTTCGTTTTAACATATATATATATATTGTAACCATATATTTTAGCATAAAATATAATAATTGATGTAACTTATCAAAAAATTTCTCTGTCTTCTTTGGTGATTTGATTGGCTTGATTTGCGCTTTGAACAGATTACTCTCTTATATTATTTTAATAGATTTAAATTTGCTTCGTTCCATATACTAATTCATATCAAAATGTTTAACTTTTTAAAAAATTTTGACAACACATTAAATTTGGTAAAATAGTATTAAAATATAATATTTTGTTTTATTTGTTTAAAGTGATCTTAAAAATTATTTATATTGAATTAACAAAAAAAAACCATTTGTTCAATTAAAATAAATTATTAAAAATAAATACAGTAATTACGTAAGCGTCTCAATGTAAAAAAAAGAAAAGAGCGTGAATTTAAGAGAAGATCGTCTGTTAGTTTGTTTTTGGAGGGAGAAAAAAAAAAGAAAATGGTAAAAGGCAAATGGTGTAAATTGGATAAGCTTATTTTAAAATAGTTAACAAGTAAACGGATTACCACAAATTTTCTATAAACATAAAAATAACATTGTGGTATTTAATTATAAGATGAATTGCTAAATTTAAAAGTCTGTTCAAGTCGGCTGGCCAAGTGGATCAAATCACCGGTAATAATTTCCCAATATTACATTTAAAATGTCGGAGCTTCCCAGTTTAAAGAATTAATTGCAATAATTTGGTATGTTTTAAAATGTTTATTGTTCTACAATTTGGAAAAATTAAATAAGTATTTTAATTACAGAAGTTTTATAAATATGAAAATTTGCTTTTTAAAAAAGAAGTTTAAATTAAAGTAAAATGTTAAAGTTATAAACATAGTTTAATATTTCTGTTTCTAATTCTAATAAAAATATAGTATTGATTAATATTTAACTTTATAATGCCAGTAATATATTTGCTAGTTAATTTGTTTGCCATTTGGATAATAAACAGTCTTCAAATAATTGATCCAAGCTATTTTATAATTTTATCGTCAGTTTGGAATGATTAAATTAATTGCTGTAATTAGTATTCCTAGATTTAAGTGTGGATAAATAAATATTTAGCATGGATGTAATAAACTTGGAACATTTTAATAGAGAAATGTAGAAATTAATAACTTTTGAAAAACATTTTCATTTAAGTTCCGCATGTCATGTTTTTGAAATTGTTTCTTGTTTATGGAGCCACATAAAATCGTTAATCTAATAGTGATTATAATAACTAACACAAATGGATAAAATTACATGTCTGGAATTCAACTATAATTATAGCTATTACTTCGTACATTTATTGTTCAACACATCGTACATGGATTTCATGGATCATATTTATAGTTATAAAATGCTCTACAATCTAATTTGTGACACACATCTGCTAAAATTTATGTATTGAACTATAAAATGCTATACATTTTATTTATATCACACACACACACCTGTTAGATTTTATGTAGTTGATGAATAATTCATTACTTTAATTTTATCGTTATATGAACTTGCATGTGAAGTTCATAAGTTATATTTTATTAAGTTTAAATTGATAGGGGTTGAATAAAATACTTATTCAAGAGAATAGCGCTTGCAAAAGGGCTTGAAAAGTACTAAATGAATTCATGAGATGTATCAATCTTTGTGAGGTATTTTGTGAGTCTTTCCAGATTTATATTCCTATACTAATATTACTTATATTGTATTACACATGTTTTATTAAGCAAGATAAGTTAGTACATTAGTTGTCCTGATTAGTGTAACATTTTATTATGCAAGAACCCACATTTGCTAAAGTGTTAGTGTTTTCCGAATGATCAGAGTAACTGAGGAGGATGATTTTGCACTTTAATGTGAAGTAAATAGTAATGTTGTTTTTTAATGTTGAAAGGCATTAATCTGTGCCGGTGGTTAATCCGCAGATTATTTAATTGCCATTTTTGTATTTTACACTCATTCCAGCGCTGGTGGTTAATCCGCGGAATTGTGTAATTATACGTATTACTTTATGGTGGTGTATAAATCCACAAAGCTTTTAGTGTTATTAAATTCCTATGTGTAGATGAACGCATCCACAGAAATATGTTTTACTTCACAGATATAAGTTGGGCAAAGTATTTTAGTTAATCTGCTGAATCATCTTCTTCCATTTGTAAGTATAATTCATAAGTAGATCATCAAATTGTAGCAGGACATTCTATTCAAGTTACTTCATAATAATTAACTGTTGGTTGATTATTATTTACCGGAGTGTAAGTTTAAATTTTCATTTTATTTAATGATTGCATTATCGCTAAATCCTACAGATATAATATTATTTATGATATTGTTATAAGTTTACGGTATGGGTTTATTGAATCTGGAAATGACGTTAAATATTTCATGAGTTGATGTTGAATTTAGTATAATTTGCTCAAGATTCATTATATCAAATTGAAATAAGGTATGATTAGGTTTTTAAAACCGTACCTATGATATGTTAGTGAAGAAAGTCGATGGAATTAGAATTTATTTATTTTATTTGTTTATTTATGTCTTTAATTATAACATTAGAATTAATTACTTATTATTCATAAATTTGTAAATAAACGGTGATTTATAATTAAACTTACTGTGCCGTTGCTATGTGTCATTCTTAAAATCAGAAATCATAAACCTTGGATAGAGCATACATGAAGTACATACTATCGTCAACATGATATAAGAGTTTAGTGATATTTTGAAAAAAACATTTGGATGCTTTTAGTCTTTGGTAGTTTATGATGTGGGGGGTACAATAAAATCCCATTTACCTTTTCCATCATTTTGGCTTTGCGTAGTTGATCTAGTATACAATATAAATTAATTATTAGACTTGTAAACCGATTTAACAAATAATGATATGATTGAATATATTTACTTAACATTTTAAATTGTCATTTGTCAGTATAAAAAGAGTCTCAGTAATATAGTAAACTATAAAAAAAAAAAAAAGAACCCAAGTATTTATGTTTATTTATTGCAAAGCTTACCTGGACTAGCATTTGTATTAAAAATCATATAGATGGTTTAAATTTTCATAATCTTATGTAGTTCCACAAATTATGCCATCTTGTACATGGTCGGCCATCGGGTCTCATACAATAAAATCGCAAATTAAGGTTTGTAAAATAATAACATTGCACTTATAATTTGTTTACCGTATTTTATCATACTACTATGATAGGTCTTCGCGGTACACCCTGGCTGTGATCAAATTAAATCATAAAAATTTTATGTAGATCATTGGTTTGGTCTATGGTAAGTTGCTCTAAATGTTGGTTGTGGTCCTTGGTGCATAAAATAGATAGCATAATATGCTTTTGGATACAGCTCTTAATAGCTGACAATGTGTAGCGAGAATTGATCAGTGATCAAGGTTACGATTCTCAGTGCACTTACCTACGTTAAGTAGTAGGGACCATATATACGAGATAGAGGGTTACAATATATATATATATATTGAAGCAGCTAACTTTAAAGAACACAATAATAATAAAAAAGTGAAAAAAAAAAAAGGTAATAACTATTTAATTTGTTTTGTTTAATTAATTAACTCATTGTTATACGTGTAGATAAATAATACTTGTCAAAATAGTAAAGTATAACCTTTATTGTTACTTGAGTATTAAAGCTGTAACATGGAGCATATATTAGATCTACTATACCTGTTCATATTCATATCAATTTGCTGATAACTGGATCATATGACTAAAAAAAAGTAAAAGTAAAATAATAGTAAAACTTTTAACATTAACAAAAAAAAATTAAAAATGACATTTAAAATAAATGTGAGATTCACAAGTATGTATGACTTTCAACATTAACAAATAACTTTTAAGAATGTCATTTAGAATAAAATTTTAACATTAACAAGTCCCCCCCCCCAAAAAAAAAAATGACTTTCACAAATATGTATGACTTTCAACTTTCACCAAAACAAAATGTTACTTTAAAAAAATGTGATAACTTTTAAGAATGAGATTTAAAATAAAAAGTAAAATTAGATATTACAGAAATGATGCCATTAATCAAAAAAATTGTCAGTTTAAATATACAGCAAACAAACAGTAAATGATTTTTATTTATATGTAATTTAGATAAAAATACATTAACTATTGTCAAGCGTTGGTGGCCATGTGGTCAGCACAGCTGCCTTATAAGCCATTGTCCAGGGTTTGTAGGTTCACTTTTCTGCAGATGCTTTGACACATGAAAAAAATACATTAACTATATTTCTATGACACTTATCATGTAATATGTAACAGGAATTTATGTGTTAAAACCATTTTTTTGGAGAAAGTAGTACCACAGAAAATAGAGATCTGCAGTAAATATTTTCACTATGAACACCACGTAATTGCAAAGTATGCTGGGATTTTATAAAACTACTAATAAACATCATTTTTTAAATTAAGAAATTAAAGCTAATCTACAAAAAATCATATTAATTATTACACTGTTATTACATTTTATATAAAACATTCATTTGTTCCCTTAAATAAGCGACCAAACATCCATATCCCCTTGTGAATGCTGATTTTAGTGTTGCAACTTCAGACATTAATGAAACATATGACAAAAAATGAAAATGTTGAAGTATTAAAAAAAAAGATGCATTGAAAAAAAAATGTTGTTGATTTAAAAAAAAAAAAAACATACTTTCACAATGAAAAGTAAGACAAATAACTGAAAATGATGCGTGTTACAAAAAAAAGATCACTTTGAAAAAAATTAAAAAATATGTTATTGATAAAAAAAACATGTTTTGACAATGAAAAATACAACAAATAACTGAAAATGTCTATTACAAAAAAAAAAGTTTGTGTTAAAAAAAAAAAAAATTGGTGATAAAAAAATAAACACATTTTCACATATTTTGCAGGGATTAAAAAAAATCTTGTTGATAAAAAAAAAACATGTTTTCACATATACTCACAGGGATTATTTTCTTTAAATTTGACTTCATTGCAACATTACACATTTACTGTGGATGTGAAAACGCCTCCTATTTCCTCTATGTTGCACCTTTAGTACTCAATTACCCCTTTATCTTTATCATGGTTATTAAACTTCATCCATAAAATAAAATGAAAAAAAAAGATAATTACTATTTTTTTTTTAATAATTAAATCACAAAATCTTGTTATACATAGGGATAAATAGTACTCTTCAAAATAATCTTTACCATGGTTAGTAAACTTGTTCCGTAAAAAGAGTGAGAGTGCATATATGAAAACACACTCATATTCAAAACAACATATTTATTTGTCATATTAAATAAAAAATAGCAATATTAACAATTGTAAAAATAGCAATATTAATGATAAATCACAATAAGTGTTAAAACTATGATAAATCGTTCGGATTATATATATATATATATTTTAAAGTACACCTGGGTCTCATTTTACATGATATATAGGTTCCTCAGAAAACATGCGCAAATGAAATCGTGCAAAAATAGACACAACTTACCTTGAAAAAGGGGGATACAGACTGTGATTTATCAAAAATCGCATAAAAGCAAAGCACCAATGTAAAATTACTTTAAAATTTGCGCACAAAATAAAATAAGGAAATAAAATATGACTAATAAAAAATTTGAAATTTGAAAAAAAATTGATACAAGACAAACTTTTTTTAACGATAATATTTAATTTTATTCAAAACAATATATTTTTATGCATAATTTACAGTAATTTATATTTTTTTATACACATTTTAATTATTATCGCTATTTTCTGGTAAACAGTTTTGTTTGCAAACTGATAAAAAAATCACATTCTTCACAAGATGAAATACAACTAGTGCCAACATCACTCTCATGTTGTGTTAATTAATGGTTTTCTGGTGACAATGTAATTAGTAATTAATCCAACAACTAAAAATTAAATTCTTATTTTGTCTTTAATTTTCAATTTTAATTGTGCCCACTGCTATTACTCACCTTTTAAAAATAAAATTACATTCTTTTTTAAAAAGTAAAAACAGAATGTGATATAAAATGCAAAATTAACATGCACAATGTTTGAACAAATTTACATTATAATCTTGTAAAATTTAATGTGTGTATAAATAAAATGTGGAAATCATGATTTTAATTTCATTATTGCATAAAATCTTACTATTATAAAGCACTGAAAATATTGAAATTACTATGTTGAAAGTCGAATTTCAATAATATGCTATTACTTTCAATATAACGTAAGTGCGCAAAATTTATTATTTAAGGTAATAGCGCAATATCGGAGTTCGACTTCCGGTGAAACACAAATCGCGTAACTTCAAAATCGTGTTAAATAAGTCCACGTAAAAAGAGACCCAAGTGTATTATTATATAAAATGTATTATTTTTTTTTATTTATAATAATCTGTTTTGATAAATAAGAATAATAATATAAACTTGGCAATGATACTGTAATTGAGGTTTGTTTTTGGAATTAATAAGAAACCAAAAACATTAAAAAAATTTTTTTTCAATAAAATGAGTTTCTAAAAGGCAAAGAAAATATAGGAGGGATTTCTTCTTTTTCATCAGCCATATTTTGAAAGAAATAGAGGAATTAAAGAGGAATTAAAAACTGTCTTGAAATTTGAAACTGTCTTGCCTCATGGTCGACTTGCTAATTATTTTGTTGTGGGCATAATACACAAAATATTAGGAAATACCTATCAAAACAATAGTTACTTCAATCAATGAAATAATGTGTATAGGAAGTATCAATCTTAGATTTCAAAGGACACAAAAAGGGAAAACATCGGACTATAGGAAATTGAAATATATATATATAATTGTAATTAAAAATATAAAGTATAACATGATAATATATTTTATAATTAACTATAATAAACTGCAAAAATATTTTCAGTTTTCAACAGGAGACCATTTAAAATTAGCAAAAATAAATGACATCATCATATTTCCCATGAATCCTAAATTTTTGCCTAATAATTAAAAATATTCTATTTTTTCTTTATCAATATTGCTTCTTTAATTTTTCTTTAATTAGGATTTTTCTCCTTATGAAAAATTTTAATACTGTCCTGATCAAAATTGAAAGTAAACGAGTATGTTTGTTTTTTTCACGTTCAAAGTAAATAAATGATATTATTAAATCATTTCTTTTATTTTTTATATATTTATATAATAGCTGATGCTCTTTTAACTTTTTTCTCAAGACTACTTCTCAATTCATCTATGTATAAAGATTTCTTCTATAAAGTTGTACATTATCCATGGGATTATTTTATTTCACATCCTAAAAGAAAAGCTGACAAAAGCATGAATCCTTGCTGCTAAAAGTACAAAATCATTGTAATAATGATTTCAATCTACCTTATGGTTAATTCTACACTATTTTTTGATGTGTACTTTATATTCAGAACTTCTTTAAATGTTAGGACATTTTTGGTTTCGAGTTAAAATTTATGACAGTTTTTCTGTGAATTACAACAAACTCAATTTTATAACCAAAGAATGGTAACTATTTAATAGCTGTCACTTCTTTTATATTGATTATCTGTCACACTAACGTTATCTTTTTTTTAAAGCAAGGTATTTTTTTCCCAAAATAAATACATAAGCTGTTGTTTATTACTTTTTTAATTATATCATTATGACTGACCTTCTGTTTATATTTCTTGATAAACAACTTAAATGTTTTAAATACTTATTTATATAAAAAAAAATCTTTTAAATTATATTTAATCCTCAATTGACTTTTTTTTTTAAAAAAAAAAAACAACAAAACATTATTTTTTCATATTCAAGATGTAATTACTTGCTATAAATTCTACACTTAAATATATTACAAAATTTATTTTAATAAAATAAATATTTTATTTTTTACATATATTTTACAAAGATAATAATAAAGAATATTAATTATGCACAGACAAATGACAATATTATTATATAAGGTTTTATAACTATCACACTTCTGTTTCTTCAAATATATTTACATATGAAATTGAATCTAATAAATTTATCATTTAAAAAATCGCTACTACCTATATAATTTTCTCCCTTCGAAAAAAAGAAAAAAAATCATTATTCATTTATTACATTCTACATTTTTGACAATGCAATTTTTATCTCCAATATTATTTCTTTTTTTTTTACAAGTCTCAATTATATGTATTCTTTAAGTTTATCATATCTTTTTTATAATTTTTTTTTTTTCGTTGGCTTATTAATTGATTTACTAGCAGTTATTTTAACATATAGTTTGACATACTGAACTTTCAAATATCTGTTTGCAATATATATATATAATAACGGTCGACGGAACCTCCCAAACCTTTCCCATGCCAGGGTGCTACTAGGCTATTCGAACCTAGGGAATTTATAAAGGCGGCAGATACACAAGGGTGAGGTTCAACTTTGATTGAACCGAAAGCCCCAGTAACTAACACAAGGAGAAACTGAGCTTAAAATATCACACTGAATATTTACAATTTCTAATTATTTATTTTAAAATATTATTAATAAGAATATATTAAATAAATTTCTGCCAAAATTTAATTAAACAAAACATTTTATTACGCGCGCACACACACACATCAATACAAACATCTGAAGATTAAATTTAATATTGAATATATTTAATTTAAATTAAATACGCAGATGGGTACATTTAAGATTGAATACAATTTTAATATTTTACTAAGCGTAAATACGCTACATAAAATACGCATATAACTAAGCCAATCCATTTTAACCATTGGCTAAAATATCGTGTTTAAACCAATGCTAGCTTAATGATATACCGATGTGACCAACTGCCCCAATCAGAATGTAAGAAAATCAAGTTTAGGAAATGCGTCTATGACCATTGACAATGGGATGGCTACACTTTTGGGGCCATACGTTTAAGTGGGTATTATGCCTTGTATGCTAACATGCCACAAGGGAACAAATATCCACTGCACCTACCCAGATTACATTGACATAAAACATCTATCTGTTCATATATCCACCAGCACCGATTCAACTATGAAACAATTGGCCCAAAATTAGCACACTTTAAACTAACATAATCTTACAAATCTATGCAGCCATTTATGCCCATTTTAAATTATTAAAGAAATTTACAAGAAAGAAAATGATATCAAACACATATATAAAATATAATAAACAATTTAAAATTGTCGTCAGATAAGAGATTTCTTTTAAAAAATATGTGATATTTAAAATTACTACTTTCATTGAGTGCATATCCCTAGATAACAAATCATTTTTGACATGTTCATCAATATTTTTGGTCATATCATCAATGCAATGCTGAATTGTTCTGGCTGGCAATGACATTTATTTCATTTTTTTAATTGTTTGTTGTTTATTTGCAATTATTAAATAAGTGTCTGGGACAATTTATGGATGTGTTTTTCAATTTTTTTTTATCTGTAAATGATTTTCTGTTTGTAACAATGCTGCAAGATGTAGCATAATTGTGGCTGGATGTTTGTAACAATGCTGCAAGATGTAGCATAATTGTGGCTGGTAACAAAACTCTTTAACAATTTATTTTGTTTTTCAAAATTAAATACAGTTTAACAATGCATTCAGATTTTTTTTCATTTGGCATTTCACTTACATCTTTATGTTGTGAAAAAAAGTGGGACTCAATATTGTAAGTCCTGGCAGTAATTATATCTGTACATAAAGTACATACCAATTTGTCAACTTTTGGATACATTTATACTTTTCATTACACACATCTTGAAATAATCTCTTTTTTGCTTTTTGTTTGTCCATGGTATTATTTTTTTAATAATTAATAATTATTATTTCACTAAAGTAACTGCATAATAATTATTTTGCTTAAGTAACTAATCTCATGCTACTAAACAAGTGCTACAATTGAGAGAAGCACATGTTCATTGAATAGTGATAAGATTATTGGACCATTTTGATATATACTGCCTATGTTCTTTCCTGCGTGATCAAATTCCAATCATAATTTAATATATTTATTAATTTAACATATTATTTATTTTTTACAGAACATGGAAATAATAATTTAATTAATATGCACCTTTTAATAGTGTGTCAAGGGATCACAATTACAAGTTAATTACCTTTTTTATAAAATAATTTATTACCGTTATGCCAAACTACATTGTGGCACTATATTTAAATAAAACAAACTGCAATCTATTGCCATACCTGTTGTAAGACATATTAAGGAAATAACTATTTAATAACATATTTAATTAGATAGAAGACAATAATTAACTAAAGATTGGTTTAAATTTTATATTTATTCTCTCAAAAATTTAGGTTCATTTGTTAGGTATTGATGGTTAATGATTTTTAAAACCGTAGCTGTGGTGAATGAAGATTTAAATCCCTATTTCAGATTCATTTGGGATGTGCATATATCATTTATGTCTTGTTTTGATGGCTGGTTCTTCCTTTAGCATGGGCCATCAGCTTCCTTATCTTCTAAAGTGGATACCCAGTGAACACATTTAGATGGTTTCTTCTGTTGTTGATGACTTTTTTGACATGAGTCAGTGATGGGGTTTGGCTGCCCTTGGACACATTTGTAGAGTGAAAGAGATAATGGCTTCTCTATTTATGTATGGTAGACATGATGGAAATAGCAGATAAAAATTAATTAAAGCAGAATAATTATAGTCAGAATAATAATCTCTAGCAGAATCAAGATAGAATAATAATAATGAATGCACAATAAAAACATGGTAATTTTCAGCATATGATTTGGACCTATCTTAGTAGTAAAATTCAGATTAATCTCTTGTCATTTAGATCATCTGACTTATTGATTATAGATAACTCCATTACTTTCACTGAGGTTGGAGTTTATTTGTCCAATACCCTATTTGCAACCCCTTATTTTTGAGTGGGAATAACAGCCTTTTTAATTAAATTATTTTAATAATTTATCTCTTAAATTTTAATCTAGCAATTATTTTACAAGCATTTTGATTACTTCCTCTAGAGTGTCATTTTCACCATTTAATACCTTTTGCCTTTTAAGTACTTTTTAAAATAAATTGAAAATCAACCTTTTTTTTCTTTGTATAAACTCTAGAAAGTATTTTGTATTTAACAAAATAACTATATAATTAATTGAACCATAAGAGCTCTTTATTTATTTATTTACAAGCTTAAAAATTGAGTCGTGTGATATATGACTTTGATTTTTTGTTGACTATACCATATATCTCTATCTGTGTAGTTATAATATACATTTATTATTTTTATTTATAAAAATTTATTAAAACTTTCAGTTTTAAATATTATTCTTACTTTTTAACCCTTTTCCCGCGCTCGACGAGACTCCTCGTCGACACCTAAAATCACTCTAACTTAGTTCGTTTTTATACGATAAAATTCGTTAAATACGTATTTAATTCGTTTTTAAAAGTTCTGTACGATGGTGACATCTTCCGATTTATTTTAGAAGTAAAAAATAAAAAAAAACGCATTTTAAACCTAAACAAAGAAGGAACATTATTTGTGATTGGTTCTTAGCATGCTCTCAGCCGAAAAAGACATTCTGATTGGCTGGAAAGAACAAAGAAACTGCCTGATCAAAGAAAATAAAGAAAAACGCTGAGATTTTCATTTCGAATACGATTTAAATTATTATTAAATAATATTTATGGAAATTAAACATAATTTTCAGAGAGAATAATAAAAAAACAAAATTATTTTCGAAAAATATTGAAGATTTAAGTAAATATATTGAAGATGTAGTAAAAAGAAATATTTACTTTTCTATAACGTAAAAGTCGATCTTTTTGTTTACATTATAACTTTTATGTTGCCGATATAGAATATCTTAGAATAAATAAATAGCAATTTATTTTTGAAAGAACTTTCGTTTTCTTCATGACCTGAAAAATTAATTATATACTTTTTATAAACGTATCTGAGTTGAATTTAATATTATAGACGAATATGTTTTAACAATAGGCTTTGTCTTCAGTTTGTGAGTTGGCCAATTAAAAGATTTGATTTTTATCTCATACAACCAATGATTTAATTAGCGGTTTAAGGGTTAACATGCAAACATGAAGTGTATAAACGTGCATATGTATATAGCTTTACATAATAGATTATTATGTACTATTATCTTTATAGTAAATTCAATATATTATTATGATTTAACCAGGGTATCAATTTTTATATAATAATAAATTAATTTGGTTATTGTTAGATATTTAATAATTAATTAGAATATCATCACAATTATGTTAACAGTTATATGAAGTAGTCATTTTGGATATATATATATATATATATATATATATCCAAAATATATAGGATGCAAACTATCGAACTAGCTATATATATATATATATATATATATGAGCTAGTTCGATAGTTTGCAAAGTATAAATATATATTAATTATTACAACTGGATGCCTGCATATTCTTTTAAACTTTTATTTATAAGATGTATGTCATAGTAATATGTACTTAAAGAAATGGAAATCTTATGACAATATCAAATTGGTAATTGCATACATTGAAATTCGTATCTCAATTACATTAAACAGAATGATTTACTTTATTTAAATTTAAAGATTATCAGTGCAGATTTTATACATTATTTATGTATTAAGCTTTTAATATTAACATTTGATTGTAATAGAATATTAATAATATTACACATATTAGGGTAATTATAATTTACAGTTTATTAACAGTTTTATTAATTTGAAAGATAATTTGCTGTGATTTGCTAATCATATTTGTATAAGTGTCAAATAAGAATATTTAATTCATTTTGTGTCATCATGATTGGATATTATATATGTAGGGTTCTTTTAGGTATTGACTTTCACCTTATATTATTATAAGTTGACATAAATAATGAAGTATAATAAATAATTTATTATTGTTTATTGTATTTTATTATAGTTTTGTATTATAAACACTTTATTTCATTACATTTTGATGTTATAAATTTATAACATTTTAAAAGAGATAATTTTATATATTTTATTAAGGATATATTAATGTTCATGAATCCATGTCATAACAGTGCCTTTTACCACTATTAAGTACTTTATCAAATTACATTTGGTTTATTCATCATGGGCTTATAATTTCTGTGACAATATTGCTCTTTTAGTATTGTCTTTATTTTCATTTTATTAGCATTAATTTTATTTTACTCAGTTATAATTGGTAATCAATTATTAAGTTATACTTTACTTTGTCGCAATCCATGTCTTAAGTTTTCAGGTATACTAAAGTCTTCATTTCATATTCTTATTCCTTTCATTCAGTTAAAAAAGGCTCTCAAAACTGTAGGGCTGAGTGAGTCATTCTTCCAATTTATTCATGAGTCAGTTTTATTATGTTGCAATATATATATATATATATATTGTAATGGGTAAGAGATATTTGAGATTCGCATATACTGACCACTGGTGCGCCACTAGTCTGAAAATAGGAACTAAACATTTATTTTAAGGGTGGACAGGATATGCGAACCTGAACGCACTGGACTAAACTCAGGAAGAAACAAGATATTCTAAATATTGTTTAGACAGTTGAGAAATCAAAGCACAAAGACAAACGTCAGCCAAATTAACTTTAAACAATTTATTAATTTTATTAAAAGTTGTGCAATAGAGTGAAGACATCTAGCATGAATACAAAAGTGGCTTATAGTAACATATGCATATTTACCAGAGAGTGCACAAGAGTACAACAAACATGAAGGCATTAAACATTTTGGCAGCAAAATTCTCTCACTTAAAATATAAGAAATGGTTAGGGTAATATCTTCTTGCTGGCCAGTTGTAAAATTACAAAAACAAACAACAACTCTATCTTCCTAAATCAGAGATAATAAAACAGTTACTGTCCTGCTGGAAATCAACTAAACCAGCACAAATGTTCGAGCAGTAATATTCTAATTACTGTCGTTAAAATGCCGCAGGACTACTGCGCGTAATACTACATTCAAAGTAAATGTGGTTGATCTCACCTACAAGACAGCAACAGATATTTGATTATGATCTTACATAATCCAGAAAGAAATAGTCTATTTTCAGACAACCTGAAGAAATAACTTGACAAATAGCCAGCAAAAAGATTTTGTTGTTTGCACAAATAGCGCAAATGAAACATGCTTAAAGATTCTTTATTTTACAACTAAGGGCAGGTGAATAAATAACGATGCGTTTTGTAATAGTTATCGAAATAATCAGGTATATATTAAACATATAAAATACAATCTCCTAATGCACCCTCTGATAAACGAAAATTGCAAACAAATTTGTAATCTTAAAACTAAGATTCCAAGCCACACTTTAAATACTAGAAAAGAGTACATAAGATAATAAATAATTAAAAAACAATTAATACCATTTTAAAACATATTTATCATTAGATTGAGCAGAGATTTAATTAAACACAATTTATTTACCCTGGCTAGAATACGAAAAAGTTTAGCTTACGGTAAGGCATAGTCCTAGTGATTTAGTGACGAGTGCACACTTTTCATAATAGTTCATCTTTCAGGTCCTTTGACAGTGGCAATGTAGAGGCAGTGTTTATTTTTGAGGTTCATGGCATGACTAAAGAAGAGCTGGTAGGCATGGGTCCATCCTTTGTTTTAAATTAGCCAGACATTCTAATGATGGCAAAACTCACAGCGGTGGATTTTGACATCTTGCACAGCTACAAAGTTTGTCAATAATTATTTAAGTTTTTAGCAGGTCATAATCCAAGTGTCCTCCTTCTATACTGAATCTCCTCTCTCTCTTGAAAATTGGCGGGCTATCCTTGCCTTGCCACATTTCCCATGAAAAACTTTCATTAGTGTCCATTCTATATTTCAGGCAGGGCAAATATTAATTTCCTGCTCAATCTAATTTAAGACTTCCAACCAGGGATAATTAAAACAAAAATGACAAATACAAAACTAAATCTCCACTTTTTAGAATTAACTTTAAAAATAATTATAATAAAAGCAACAGGAATATATAATTAGCAAGCTTGCCTGTTTTTAATCAAATTGATTAAAACAGACGGTGAAAGTAAACTATTTTACAATCAATTTTATAAACATTAAATAATCAATTTTAAAATATAAATGTGTATGTGTTTTAAATAATAATAAAAAAAATTGAGCCTTAGACATTTAATGAAAATGAAGTTGTTTTCCCTTTTTAATTTTAGTAATAAAACCATTGAATCGGAAATCAATCCGGCTCAATATATATATATATATAATAAAAATAATAATGTTAACATTAACAAACTATTATAAACTATATATATATAATATTATTATTATTATTCTATATCTGTATTTTTAAAGCAATATACATAATTATATAATTAAATATTTGTAAATGCAATAACTAAATAATTATTATTTTTTAATTATTTACTTACTGTATTTACAAATATTCAATTATATATATATATATGACAAATCATCTCATCTGGTTATAGCATCACCTTAAATTCAGAATTTTTAAATTCATAAAATTCTTGTTTGAGAAGGGCAGAAACACTTGAATAAAAAAGGTGATTAATATCAGTCAAAATGTTGAGTTGTAGATTATCTTAATGTGTTATTATGAACAACTGAATATATTCAGGAAGATATAAATAAAATTGGAATTTTTGTAAACACTTTTAACAATTAAATTAGAAGATGAAAAATGATCCAATAAATAATTATAAATATATTTATAATATGTTTTCTGTTCTTATATGTAAAACAATCTAATACAACCTAGGTAAAAATATATCATAAATTAATTAGTTTATAGGATTTTATAATTTAATTTTATCTAAATATACTTTGATATAATACAACTATAAACATAAAATGGTAAATTATAAGTCCTTATCTATCAAGTAATAATGGACATTATGTTTTTAGCAATAGGCCAAATATTTAGGGATTTAAAACAGGCAAACTCTCCATACAGTATTGCCACTCAATGCTGACCAGAGTAATCAATGGATGCAAAAAAGCTTGTGCATAAAATCACGTGATCATGTGATAATTTAGGGACTTGTTATATATATTTCCAGTTTGAGCTTTGTATTTTAAATATACTGAATAAATGACAGTGTAAAATCATCTTAATTTTTTTTTTATTAAAACTATTCATATCTAACTGCAAAGCAATGACTTCACCAATATCTGTTTTTTTAACAAGTTAATCTCTACTATAATATACCAACAAATAATTTATATAATTATTTCTCAATATCCCATTTCAAGTTGTTTACTCAAAAGCATACATTTTTTCTTAATACTCATTTGTAAATTTTTCTGGTCTATTAGTTATCTTTTCCCATTACCATATGCCTAATTTCTTTAATCTTTACACACATTGACTTTTTTATACTTTCTTTTAAAATGATATTACTTCATTATGCATACTTTGTAAAAAGATATTAATGCAATGTAAGTCCATTTGTGTTGACCCAAATTTGGATAATTTTAAACAAATGTAGTTTCATATATTTATATTATTTTTAAAAATGTTAATATAATTGTTTGTATGTCATCTTCAGAAAAACTATACTATATAAATATGCAAACGTTTAATATTTTAAAATTTAATAATTGATTATTGACTACTTTATTTTAATTAATATTATGATAATTTGAGCACTGTGTGAACATAATTTAAAGATTATTTCTAACGTTTTTATTGTTTACTTGCCTTCACAAATAATCAAATAGTGTAATTAATCTTGTAATGATTGGAAGTTTTGCTTGAGTTATTTTGAATCATTGCTTCAGCTTAGCTGAAGAGATTGATTTCCGTTACGAACCCAGTAAACTAATCTTAACAATAATTTATAAATATATAAAACCTAATTATTGGCAGCACAATCTGTAATACAAAAAGACTTTATTAATTATAAAGAAATCGTTAATTTCAACATTTGAACACACTTAATGGAATTACGTCTTTATTTGTAATTGAAAAACATATATTAATTCATCTTATTTGTGAATAGATGTTTATTATCTATCCATCTATCTATTAGACAATTTAATTTATCTCTGTGTATTTCTTTTAGATTTCTATTGTATCTATCTATCTATCTACTTATTTAGGTACATACACATCTATCTATATATACGTTTTCAAGGATTTTGATTTTTAATAATACATTCCTCACCGCAACTCTGCCATAAGTCAGTTCATCTTCTGTCACTTTTGAAGTGAGTCAAACATAACTTTACACCATATGAATATAACTTGAAGACATTTAAAATTCACTTTCGAAACATATGATCAAGAACATCTGAAAAAGTTAAATAACTCCAATATGCATATTTCACGTTAAACCAGTCCTCATCAGTTGGCTGAGATAATAATATTTTGCATACGTCTTCATCATTGTCTCTGTATTTTTAGTTGGCAAATTACTATAATTTGATATATATATATATCACCCATTTCAAAATCATATACAGAAAAATAAATAACTCCCAAGAATTCCTATTTTACACTGAACTAGGAATAAACAGTTGGCCTCTTTTATCACTTTTTGAATAGATAGCACATTACTACCATTTTATTTATAAGTGTTAAAGATTCTACATTCACAACTTTGACAACTTTTGTTTTTAAAAAATAATTATTATTACTAATCATTTATTAAATATAGAGATGATCTCTGGCATAATGTACATTTGTAATTGCATATAAATAATATTATATTTCTATTTTTATACAATAATAATATCTGAATTTTTTTGACTATGATATCAATTTAATATTTTATACTAATGTTATTTTTCATGCAATGTACAGACTGGTTTCTATCCATATTGAACACTCTGTAAGAAATACACAATTACTGCACTGTAGATTAAGATTTTTGATTTTTAGGAGTGTATCTTTCAATTTCATCATATTAGAACAATCAAACATCAAAAAGAAAAACAGAGCATCTTGTTTTTATTATTTTTTTGTAACTATTTCAATTTTCAGGTTAGTTAAACATAGACACATGGAATAATTTAACTATATATATATATATATATATATATATATATATATATATATATATATATATATATATATATATATATATATATATATATATATATATATATATATATATAACATTTGAATTTCAGACATTATATAACATTTGAATTACAAACATTCTTATATATATATATATATATATATATATATATATATATATATATATATATATATATATATATATATATATATATATATATATATATGTGTGTGTGTGTGTATGTGTAATATTATAAACAGTGGCCAACTCAGGTCTGTCTAATATTAAAACATACATTTATATTGGGGAAATAAGATATTTTTGCACAAATTTTTTTGAATAACAATGATTAGTGGATTTAAAGATTTTCATTTTTAAGTCAGGAGTGGAGAACCTATATTACGTTAAGGGCTAATTAGATATGTTTAATCAGATTGATGGGTCACAAAATATTATTGTCTTAAAAATTAGCTGACTGTATTTGAACAAAAATTTAATTTGTTTATCTCTGATATAATAAATAAGAATTATTATAAATATCAAACAGAGAAAATGATGTAGATGAAGGGAATAAATATTTTATTTATTTAACTCTTAATTCAGTATTTGTCCATATATTTACACTAAACTATGTGTGTGCTTAAATAGAAGATTTAAACAGGTCTGTTTTATGAATGTTTGTAAAATATCTGGGAGACAGATTGAGTGCTTTCAAGAGCTAGACTTGGCCTAAGGTCTGGAGGTTACCCACCCCTGTCTTAAGTAATAATACAAACATTCCAAAGATTAGTTGTAAAAAAGAGAGAATGTATAAAAATAATAAAACACTTTTTTTTTTCTTCAGGTATTTCATTGGGTTACTAGTTTTAATTTTTTTAAAAAGTAATAGAAAAGATAAATAAGTAATCTTTTAAGGAGTTGTCTGTTTTTAAAGTGAAGGAATTAAAATATTATTTTAAAAAATTTGAATAGATGCTGTATTTTAAATTGAAGTTATTTTTCTTTTCTGTTCATATCTATAAAATAACACATTGTTTAAATGAATATATAGTTAAAAGATTACATGGTTTGGGCAGGTAATACAAAAGAAATAATAACTATATAGGAATTTTATTAATTTGAATTAGAATTTTTTTAATTAAAATAAAAAATGAATGAAGTAACTTTTTTAAAAATAGACTCAATTGGTCAGAGTTTAATGCTATCATGCCTAAGATAACATGTGATTGGATAGATACAATATTGTTGCAAAAATATGATAGAGTGCAGGTTAAAGGAATAGATTTTAGTATTAAGTCAAATCAGAATGTCATACTTGTTCAGTTTTCAAATGGTGCAGAGCAGTAGCAGCCCAGCTCTGAAAACAACAGTGGGAAATAAAAGTCTAGTTTGACATAAGGCTAATCTTATTACTAGTTTTAAAATGTTTATGAATTTGAAGAAAATCATGTTCTAAAGTTTAGCTGAAATCTGAGCATTACCAAACATCTTGTAACTTGTTGACTAAGAGAAAATGTAGAAGGAGAATAATCCTGATATATATATATATATATATATATATATATATATATATATATATATATATATATATATATATATATATATATATATATATATATATATATATATATAGTGCCATTTCAATTTAGGCAGTAGCTAAATTTGTAGTAATGTGCATTAAAGAAAATATGGAACAAAAATCATCATCACATTTTTATATAGTAAAGAAAGCTGTAGAGCACCCAAGTTTAAACCCTACAAGATCAATTCCAAAAACCTAAGACAGGTAGAGAGTGGGGGTAACAGTTATGATCTTTAGTTGTATGTGTGTTGAGAAATCTTAAAAAGAGTAGTACACACCTTTTATATTCAATAGTTCTTTTAAAAGTAGGAAAATAACACATATAGGCAGTGTGTGTTGCAAGCTAGTTAGTTTGTCATTTTTATATTTCAAATATTAACTTTCTTTAAAACTAGTCTGCACTTGCTAGATTAATTCTGCTATTTTTTATCATGACCTATTTTAATTTTTGTTTTTCTATGATTATAATTTGGGGTTTAAAAATTGTAAGAATTTAATTTTAAATATTATAAGTATAATTTCTAAAAAAGCATTCAGATTATTTTAATAGGCCAGTTTTTATAAATGATTTGGATGATAGAGTGTGTGTGTATCACATAAATATATCTACATTTATTACATATTGAAAAAGAAAAAAAAGTAAAGTTAAATCTGTTAAATTATTTTTTTTGCTCAACAATGTTGTATGATGTGAGTAATCTAGTTTGCTCAACAATGTTGTATGATGTGAGTAATCTAGTTTTAAAATCTTCTCATCCTAGATCAAAGTTAAAAGTTTCAAGTGTTACAGTTATGATGAAGATGTGAAGAAAAAGGATTAAGACAATTTTTCCTTCAAAACAAAGTTCGACTGAAAATCATGGTCGTGGGAATTTTCATATGTTTCTAGAGAAAGTCACACTATAAATCTAATTAAATGAGTCATCTGAAAATAGAAAAAAATAAAGTATAAAACCAGTCTGAAAATCAGTTAGGGGAGATTTTTTTTAAATATTGAAACTAAGGAAAAGACAAGTGTTTAATTCTGCCAGATATTAATTTAAAATCATTTTTTTATATAATTTTTTTGAATATTACAAATATAAGAATAGCAGGTTAAAAATCTATATGTATCTTGTCAGGGAAATCCCCTAACCTATTATAGAGCCATAATATCATATAGGAAAGAAAAAAGGCTTGTCTGAGTTAAATGTATTCTACCCCTTTCTACTGATTGAGAGAAATAAGATGTTTTAAATAGAAGAAAACATTCACCGGCATTTGAAGGCTGAAGAAAAATAATTAATCTACTGATAAGTATTAAATCAGCTAGTTCAGTTATTCCAGTGACTGAATTTAAATGCAAACAAAATTATAAATATGAGAACAACTGATGTACTTTATCTATTAGAAGAATTATGCTTAACAAGAAAGGGAAGAAAAAGTTCCAGTACCAAATGGTTCCCACTGTAACAAACAACCTCATCATCATTATCATCATCAAATAATTATAAGCCTCAAAAAAAGAAACTGTTCCAGTGAACTACGGAAAGTGTTTGCTGCAAAAGTATAGACATTTAACAAGCTAAGTTTGAACTCTTGGAAGCTTCCACAAAATAAAAGGGATTGATAATACAAATTTTCATTATATATTTTCTTTTTATGATATCAGAACTTTAAAAAAACCAAAATTATATATTTTCTTTTTATGATATCAGAACTTTAAAAAAACCAAAATCGAGTTAAACCAATAATTTCTTAGTAATAGTAACCATAAAATCATTAATGATTTTATGTAAGCTAAAATTATTATACCCGTACATTGATGAATTTTGTTTTCCAAAAAGGGTATGATTGTCTATTGATCTAAAGTTATGAGATGTTATTAATATGTAAAATATTTTTTGTATTATTTTTTGTTTTTATATAATATTTTGGTTATTATGGGGATAAAAACACACATACATGGTAGTATAACCATACTTGCCACATGTATACATTTGCATGTGAACGTGAGAATAACAGACATATATAGCATTAAGGATATTAGATTATGTTTTTTTTTTACTTTTGTCAGTTAATGAGTAGCAATCTCGATAGTGTAGAGGGGGAGAGAAATAATCTAAAAACTTGTTTCTGAAAATCTTTTTTTTTTCAATTTAACTAACACTTTTTCTGCTTCATCATTCTATTCTATATGTTAACTTTAGATGTATAAAGATCCAAAAGTATGTATGCACAAAGAGTGTTTATTTTTTTTCTTATGAAATATTTTCTTGTAGGTGAAAAATCTTACCAATTTGTTATCCACATTGATACACAGTACATTATAAACGTGGGATATTATATATTTAATGGGAAAGGGGAAAGAACTTAAAATTAATATTATGATTTCAAAATAGTCAATTATTGTTATTATTATTATTATTATTATTATTATTATTATTATTATTATTATTATTATTATTATTATTATTATTATTATTATTATTATTATTATTATTATTATTATTATTATTATTATTATTCATATAATTTTTCATGTCTAACTAGAAATTGTATGTATATGTTAGAAATGAAGTAATAAATGTTGATTTGTTTTATTAAACGAGACATATATTTTCATTAATGTATTCTTTATTAGTTGTGGTCATTCATCATCAATGGTGAAGATTAACTGTTTAAGTTCCAATTAGATATACTAAGAATAACCAATAGTTATGAATTTCTTTAGAACTAAATTTTAGATTAGGCTTGGTCCTAAAGCTGTGGTTGAAACCATTATCATTATTGTCATCATCATCATCACATTTTAATTAATGAGCTAGATAAATGTTTAAAGGCCATACATAAATAAGTGATTTCATGGTATTTAGTTGACATTCGTGAATCCTTATAATAACCACCATTCCAGCATCTACATCATTCAAGGATGAGTGATTTGCCATCCTAAATTAATATTATATGAGCTAGTAAAACTTATAGAAATATTGAAACACATTTATCATGTTAAGATCTAGGAGATGATTTCTGTCTGATGAATTTTATACACACCTCTTTAGTTTAATGATGTTTTATATTTACCTCAATGTTAGTGCATACAGTGATATGGGTCTAAAATTAAAATCCTAAATTTTGTTAGAAATAAAGTACCCAAAAGGGGTTCAAGCCCGGTACATTTAAAAAGGTTATAAAATATAACTTTGTCTAGATTAAGATAGCCTAGTGGCACCCTGCTAGACCATATTCATTTGTTATTCACTTACATATGCAATTGATATCAAATCAAGAGATAGAAGAGTGGGTAGGATTTACTGCTGGATTTATTGAGGAAATATTTTTATTGGATCACCAAGGTACTCACACCCTTGATATGGTTTCATAAGTTATAATATCTTAAGAGTTTATTTGAGTTACCTGGTGTTCCTACTTGTTTATTGAGGATATAATGCCTGCCTAACTAGGGTTTGAAATAGGCCAGATACCAGATAACTGAAATGGCTAGTCTCGAAGTATTATTGTTTCTAATTATTGATATTATGATATTTTTTAAATCTGAAGTAGAAATTGATGAATTTAAGCCACCAATATTTTGATTGATAATATAATTTTGATCATTCCCACATTACAATTATTTATTTATAGTGACAATGATTAATTTAAATTGATTACCAAGGGATGAAATATTATAATAGCTACTATTTGCTAGAAATACAATGACCGCTATATTATTTAAGTTACAATGCCATTCCCTCATTAATAATTTTATTTACAATGGTTTTAAGGACTACTCATCAATCTGCATATTTTATTTAAGTTACAATATATATATATATATATATATATATATTGTAATGGTATATAATATGCCATTATATTATTTTAAAATTAAAATAAAAAGATCATAAATAAAAATTGATTTATTAAAAAACAAAACAAAAAAAAAACTTAAAAACTGAAAATTAAAAGGTGTTTAATGTATATATAGTTCATACCGATGGAAAACTTAAAAGCATTTTTTTTTTAAAAAAAAAGTATTTGAACGTACTTTTTTATAAATAAAAAAAAATGTAAAGATTGATATTTTTTAAAATAGAAGTAAATAATTTATATCATGTTTAATTTTAGAAAATGGAAATGATTATTTTATTAATTAAATGGTTGTTATAAAGAACACTAGCCCTTGGGGCACTCGAATAATTAAATGGTAAGAGAATAAAAAGAAACTAAATGACCAATGTAAGCACAAAATGACAGCATGGACCGTAAATGAAACACGAGAGGATAAGTCACATCTTGCTTGTTGAATCCGAAGATTTGATGATAAGAGGCTAATAAAAGTAGAAAACCCCAAATTTTTGAATTGTGGAGGATTGTAATTGTTGTTATCTTAGAGCTGACTATTAATATATCATTATAACTAGCTGTATTGCAGATTTCACAATGTAAAAGTCTGCAATAAATTTAATTTTCTGGACAACCAGCTGAGGTCTCTGGATGACAGTTCCTGACCAAATGCATGGCAAGTAGTGGTTTCATTTCAAAGAAGGACAAACAATCTACGAAAGTGCTCATGAAGATGGACCTCTAAATCTGCTCAATCCATAAAGTATGAACGCTTGTGTTTATCTAATAGGAACTTTTCCTAAATTTGCAATTAATAGCTGAAAATAAGAACTATTATCTGCCTAAAAATTCAAAATCAATTATTAGTAATTTTTTATACATCTGTTTAAGCAATCATTTCCATTTTGCTTTTTTTTGTGTGTTAAGTGTTAATTAAAATGTATCAAATTAAATTTGGGTGTAGATAGCTGCATGGATAAAAATTAATAACCGTGTTTAAATTTGTTTATGTTTATTTTAAATGGGTTAATTTCAGGCTATTTGTTTCATAGTTATGATAATGCTTGCGGAGGGATATATGGGTGTTTAGATCAATGTAATGTGAAGCATGTTTAGCATACAGAGTAATGTGCCCAACTGAATGCATGACCTCAAAGAGGCAGTCATATCATTGCAATGATCACAGACATATTTCCAGTGCCACTGATCCCTTCTAGCTCTATGAACAGGGATTTATAAGTCAGCAGAAAGACCACTCACCTCCATATGTAGCACTCTTTAATTAATTTATATACATGATTCCCTTGCCAGACATATGCACAGTCCTGTACTGGATGAGGATCATGTCCTTCAAATAATATCACATTGTCTGATGCACATTCCTGTCAGTATGATTTTATGCTAGCATCTTTATATTGCATTGGTTGCGACTTTATATCTGGAAGCAGGCATTGGTTTGGCTATGAACTTTTAGTCTGAGATTGAATGAATGTTTGGATAAGTTTTTTTTTTAGTGAGGAATCTAAGTAGCCTATCTATACTCAACATGCTAAAGTAAAATATTATTAAAATGTCCATCTGTGCAGACTATTTAAAATAGTAATTTAAATTTAAAAATTAATGTTAAATATAAATATAAATTTTATTCAATTTTAAATGTGCATTAATAAAATCTGTTGTGTTATTAGTACTGGCAGTGATCTAGTTTATTCCTTTTAATCTTTATTAAAAATATATTTTTATGTTTTAAACCTCTGTTACTCCATGAGCTAGTGGCAAGGGCTGATGGTCATGGTAAAATATCTATGTAAAAATTGCATCTTTAACAGTGCTTATCTGCCTACTCTATAAAATTTCTAGAATCGAGAAACCTAGTTTCGCTCTGTAGTGCAGATGTGGTAAGACTCTTTGATCACCCACACCCAGACCATTATATATATATATATATATATATATATATATATATATATATATATATATATATATATATATATATATATATATATATTGTACCCTTACTTCTCGATATATAATATAGTTTGAAAGACAACTAGCTCAATTGAATTGTTATGCTTAATAAAAATTTGCATATCTATCTTTGATATACTTTTATACTATCATATTCTAATTAAATTTATTATCAATTATCAAAATTAATATACTTCTTTATTATGTATTTACTAAATAAGTATTTATTAAAAATCATGAGACTGTGAAGTAAAGTTACAAAGCAATAAGTAGATTTACATTGAGCCAATATCTCCCAAGACATTGTCTCAATGGCATAAGAATACTATTGCCTCCTTATTAACTTACTACTACATCTACAGCATTCTTATGGCTTTTAAAATAAAATAAACTATCTTTAATAATAATAATAAACAATAAATCTTAACTTTTAATTTTTAAAATATAATTAAATAATCTCAGGTTCTTCTAATTATCTTAAAGTAATGATAACTTATGTAAATAAGTATGATAAGGGATTTTATATCAAACCTAAATACACCTAACTTATTCTAATAATAATAATACTCAATACTAATCTTAGGGTATAACTTAATCTTATCTATTTCTGTTATATTATTAAGTATTAAATAAATAAATAATCATATGTATATCTTTTATTTTCATATAGTATCTTAATTTTAGAATAGATCAAAATCTTATAATTTAATAGTCTGTGGCAATAAATAATATTGTACTCTTATATTGTGCATTATATCCATATTATGACCATTGTAATATAATATGTTAATGTCAATCAATTCTTATAAATGATATCAAGAAAATATTGTGTTTATTTCTAAATAATAATTAATTCATATTGTGCAACTATTATGTTTATTCAAATTATCTGCTGTCAAATGCTGTGGTGCAAAATAATGAACTCGACACACTTTTAAAACAAATTAAACAAATTTATTTACATTAACTTTGATTAAGAATTTATTTACAATATTTACAGTTCAAATTAGGAAAAAAACAAAAGAAAATAAAAAATAAGAAAAATAATAATACAAGATGTTTACACTGTTATTAGCTCATACCCCTACTAAATAATCTATACATTTTTAAAAATGCTGTACTAATAGCATTGAAGTATATTTTCAAACTTAGACTTTAAATAAATATCAATGAACTTCAATTATTATACAGAAAATTGATGTAAAACAATATTTATGTAGCATATGTAAACAATTAAATTTTACTAATTAAATTGCTACATCATTTAAGTATTATTGTTATTCATTTCATAATGTACCAACATATGTTCACTTCAATATCAGCATTATTCCAATAGCATATGTGCATAAACTAATGTATCTTTGTAATGTAATAAAATAACTGATTATAATTTAAATTTCATTTAATGCAATTCATGCTACATGTTTTATCAAATATGCATTACATATATGTACTGTTAGAATAATAATATTTAAATTATTCATCAATTTCAAACTCATAAAGTATTATATTAGATAAATTCTATGATTCCTTTCTATGTGAAATTATTACTTTACTTTATGTGTTATACTACTCCTTCTTAATAAATTTCTATCTACAAAACATCCTCTAAACTTATTTAAAATTTCCGGAAAACAACCTTCAACTTTAAATAAATACTAATTATCCAAACTATTTATACTTCATCATCTATATTCGGTAAATCTTCAAATCCAATATAAACTTCTACATAAAACTTAACTTAATTTATCCAATAAAACAAAAATAAAATATAGACTTTAAAATCTCTTCCTAACTTGCAATAAAAATAATTACCCATGAATAATAAATATAATTCTAATACTATAACATAAAATATCAAAGTTTATTAACGAAAGAATCATATAATTATTTCTAAGCTTCTTATGTAATGTTGCATCGTATTTATTTCATAAATTCAAATTATGCATATTCAAATAAAACTGTCACTGCCAATATAATGTGTGTGTATTTTTAAAATAATCATACATTCATTCAAAACAACATAATATTTGGTTGATCTAAAGAAAACATATTAAATACATCAAAATTATTATTATTATACAATTTTTACCATCAATAATGATTTAATGTATAGTCCATCTTCCAATATTCTTCGGAATTACAGCTTCATAAAATAATTCACATTTACACTCACGATCATTCTTTAAAATATTCTGTGTTATATTAATTATAACATAAACTTATGCAATTAATCATTATATTATTTTTAGTTATTATTTTAAGAAATGTACCTATCTTATTTTTAATAGATTAATAATATTTAAATTTTATATTAGATAAATAAACAGAATTCATATTACGTAACTCCAGCGATGTCTTCTTTTAACCATAATAGTTCTTAAAATCCCAGGTACACATTCACTAAAACACCATTTCCGTTTTCCGGTCCATCACGTGTTTTTAAAAATTTATGATAAATGAAAACGTTCTTTTAAAATAAAATAAAAGTTAATTCTTCCATAAGAAACAAAATAAAATTAAAATAGTTTATAGGATCCTGATCTAGTTCTTTAAAGAATATTATTTAAAAGTTATTATTTTTCTCAAAAATTAGTATATAGTTTATAAAATCCTCATTAAATTATTTTGATTGACTTGGACGTCCACGTATTACTTGCGCATTTCTTAATAAAATATCCAGGTAAGAATAAGCTTCTTCATCTAAAAACGACCAGCGTTTAAATTATTTCAATATAATAATTTTTATTATATTAAGACTTTTAGCTAATTATATTTTCAATTTATTTGCCTTCCAAAATTATCAATATTCAGTCTTTTAAACATAAAGATTTAACAAGGCAAGTATTTATAAAAAACTACTTTTATTTCCAATATCTTTACTTAAGATATATATTTAAATTTATAGCTTGCAAAAATACTTTCTTCATAAGAAGTATTTTATTCTTTAAAATATCTATTTTCTAATAGTCAATAGCAATTAGCTTTTAAAATTATATACTGTCCAAAATATTACTTTTCTCCATCTCGTAATTTTCCGAACTAATCCAGCGTTTGTCATATTTCTAGGGTAAAATTTCCGATATATTTTCACTATATATGATGTTCCCATGACTATTTGCTTGTAAATTGAGCTCTATAGAGACGACCGATAGGGAAAAATTAAATTAACACTGCATGTTTATCATTTAAAATTTCTATAACTTATTTACAAGACACTCTTATAATTTTGAAAAATGATTTTAAAAAGCGTCTATAAAATTTACGTAGCTATTTTTTAATAACACAATTAACTTGAAAATTCAATCATGAAGTCCTCCCCTAACAATTGAATTGAGCTTTTATACCGGAAGAAACTTCCCATTTGATTGGTAGATTAAACAATCAACTTTTCTGGCTTATTTACATATTTTCCCAACAACACAAAATTAAAAATAAATAATGGCTTATTTAATATTTAATATTTATTACATTATATTTTCTAAAATAATCTTTATCGTTTATTTAAATCTATTAAACATTTTTAAAATATACTCTTACTTGATTTTAATTTTAACTTTTATAAAATTATTCAAAATAAACTAAGTATTTTTTATACGTTATATTTTTAAAGCAATACTTTTAAAATCAGATTTAATATTCTACATTGATTTATCTTTATTTTTATCTCGTGATAACTCACGTATTATTTACAAATTTTATAACATGATTTTTTAAAATAGTTTTGCAATTTTACTAAACAACTTCCAAGCATGTGTGTGTATCTAACTAACATCTGTTTTCTACAACACAAGAAACGCTTGTCATAATCTAAAAATAAACTAACAATTGCATTTTTTTAAAATAAATATTTTTTTAAAATAAATAAGATATTATATTAAATTTTAAAATAATTATTTGATATCATTAAAATCAAATTTTAATTTTCTATTTAAGTACTTACAATAATTAAAATATTTATATTCTTTTATAACATTATTTTATCAACAATAAATATATGCATTTAATTTTAACTTGTCTTTTTAAATACTTTAGTTTTAAATATTTATTTATTAAATCTATTAATGCAGTATTGATTATGGCCATTTTTCCAACCATATATTATAATCATCATCATTTAAAATGTCTCTCTCAATATCAGCACAATTTTACATATCAAATACTCATAGATTGCTTTAATTAAACCTTTTGAAATATTACCATAAGCAAAATTAACATCACATATTCAAATATATCTTAAATTTAAAATTTTTAATAGATTAGCACAAAAATTAAATGGTGACCCATACAAAAGGGCACAAAATATATATATATATATATATATATATATATATATATATATATATATATATATATATATATATATATATATATATATATATATATATATATATATATATATATATATATATATATATATATATATATATATATATATACATACATTACAAACATAAAACTAAACTAGTCAATATATTATTAAAATTACACCAAATCCAAAATTCAACCAGACCAGCAAAAATAATATTAAAACACAACCACAGATTTCACTGCTACAAGCAAACTTCTCAAGTGTAATGAACTACAAAAACTACACAATATATATAATATTAAACATTACCCACAAATGTATTCACTTCCCATTCACCTTTAATATTAAAAGAAATCCTAAATAAGTTAATTGCTTCAGAATAATAAATTTTCAATAATAATGATTCTTTAATTATTCTTTTGATTTCATTTCTCTCAAAGAAAACAACCTTAGCTCCATCAAAATTAATAGTGTGGCCTGTATCTTTTTCATGGACATACAAAGCAGAACTAAGATATCTATTTTAACTCTATTTTTATGAACCTTTATTCTTTCATTTAAACTGAAACTACTCTGACCTATGTAGACCTTCTTACAAAAAAAAAAAAACAAGGGATAAAATGTACTACACCAGGAATAGTCCTTCTATCAAAAATTTCCTTTGTATTATTTAATAAATTATTCAATGTAATACCCCTTTTCCAAGCATTTTTCTTATTTCCACACAATTTACTATTTCTACACACAATTTTATAAGAAGACAATTTAAATGAAAAAGAAAAAAAAACATATTTTTCTCTATTCTTTACATCCTTAGAGTGGGAACCACTCTTTTCTTGTGAAATTCTCTGTCCCAGTGCTTAAGATCTGATTGGTTACTAATAGTCACAAGCACTTGAGAAGTTTACACTCTCTCAATTTAATTTACATATATTACTATTAAATTAAATACTTTTAACAAATTTATCAGAGTAACCAATCCTCAAGTAATCTTTATAAAATTGATATTTCTGAAACAAGGCTATCCCACTAGAATTATTTAATTTATTATGCCTATGACTATAATTCCTTAATGCAGCTACTTTATGAGATCAGACTGATAGCTATCATGTTTAATTATAGATCTTAATTCTCTACTTTTAACAAAATGACTGCATAGTAAACAATTAGTCTCTACATTTCTAATCACCAAAAGATTTAAAAATTTTAACTTACCTACCCCCCCTCCTTCTAACACATATCTTATAGACAGATCAAAACAATCAAACTCATTTACAAATTCCTTCAATTTATCATTTTCAACTACAAATAAACAATCATTAACATATCTGACAAATAACTTTATATATAAACAATTCTTTTTAATAATAATTTCATCCTCCATATAATTAATATAAACTGAACATACTAAAGAAGAAATTATATAACCTATTATCCACCCTTTCTTAATTTTATAAATATTACCTTTATAAGTAAAATACAGAGAATCTTCCAGTAATAAAAGCAAATCTTTGATTACCTTAATTTTAAACATGCAAATATATATGAGTAATGATAATGAATATAATTCATTTTCAATTTCATTATTTATTTAGAAATTAAGTTTATAGTTGTCCAGTACTTTAATAATAAGTGGCCAGAGCATTGATGATCATAAGCATCTTATTAGTATCCCAGCATTAGTTTTTTTAATGATTATATTCTTATGGATTACCACATAAGTTTGTGTATCCAAATTATTGTTTATATAATCTGCCCCAATCTGAAAAAGGTTACATAATTAGTCTGGTCTATAGTAGACCATTTCAAATCCAGTCATAAGACTGACTGTTGATTTATTGTATTTTTGATCATTCATTATGATGAATCATTATTTTTTGTCTGTAATGCTAGGTGAACTTAACATAAATTACAGTTAGTTTTGTGTTGATCTCTCATGGTCATTCCTTTCATTATATTCATTATCATTCCTCATTATATATTTGCATGTTTAAAATTGAGTATGTGACTTGGGGTTGATGATGATGAGTGTCATCACCACATGTTCACCCCCTGTTTCCTATACCATTAGACTCTCTCTCTCTCTCTCTCTCTATATATATATATATATATATATATATATATATATATATATATATATATATATAGTGATATGAATAAATGTTTATATATGGAAAAAAGATTATCATTATCCTTATTGAGTAATTGTCAACAAATATAAAAACAGTATGAGAGAATCTGCATAGAATAAAATAAATAATAACAGTAATAAATTACACACCATCGCCTGTCATTCCTTGTGATTGGAGCTAAAAGAGGTTCCATAAAATGTAAAGTAATTATCTAGCCAAGCCAAACTTAGGTCATGGACACATATAAATCAGTGCTAAATTTTTTATCATAATAGAATTTCTGGGAATATAATACATGCTGATCATCATCACCAAATATGAACTGATCATTTATAAATTAATCTCAAACATGTACAAATAATGTGCAATGACTGAACTTTAAAGGTGATCTTAACATTCAGACCATCCAAATAACTATCTGGAACTGCAAAGATGAAAATATATTCTTGCAACTATAAAAATTAATTATTATTGTTTATGAATTAGCTCAGGATTACAAAGACCCTAGAGACTGTGACAGTGAACAAAATAGAATACCAATATTTAATTTAATCTATCTTACCTTAAACAGTTTTACTGGGATAAATTATAAATCTCTTAAGACTCAATGCTGTAGTGAAAACAGTCATACACTGCCAATTGACAGATCAGAGAAACAAAGATAATAAAAGCAAAAAATAATTTCAGTAACTATTTATAATAATTATTTAATAAAGTTAACTAACAAATAAGAAAATTTAGAAAAGTATGATAATATGACAATTTGAAACCTAACATCTAAACTACATAAGCAATATAATTTCATAAAACAAACAAGATTATTTCCTGTTGATCTCTATTATTCAATTAGCATTCACTTTAACTTGATTATTCGTTTATTATAATGACTAAATCTGAAAACAATATTTTACAATAAAATATTAAGATTAGTGAAAATCTTCATACTTTTTCTTATGAAATTGTGAAAGTCCATATATTTTAACATTTTGAAAAGGAAAAATAATATTTAGAACAAAACAATTTAAAAAATTATATTGTCTTTAATTAATATTTACACTAACATTGAGATATTTAAATAAAAATATTTATAAATAAATTTATAAATGAAAAGTGCTAAAAGAGATGAATAAATGGACACATGAAGTCCTAAAGTGGAACCCAAAGTTGCAAAAAAAATCTGAAACATACTATATATTAAAGACATAAAAATGTTTTCTGGTATAAAGTGAGGAAGAAAAGCTTTTAAAAAGAGAAAATGGATTAAAATTCGATAAACTGCTTTTGATGTCATGGATTTACTGAACAAAAAATTATGATAATTGTAGTTCAGAAATTGGAATGATCAGAGCAAACTAGAATTTTATCTCTTTATTTTATATATTAACTTATTTCTGTTTGTCAAATCGTTAAGATTTGTAAATATATTGAAGCATTTACTAAAATATTTACTATCTTTCTATAATGATAAAAGATTTTTAAAAAGCATGATCCGATGTCACCAAAATGCTATGCTTATTATATGCATATGTTATAAATATTTTAGAATACAATAAGTAAACAAATACCATTTGTTATAGAAGTTATTATAATTAAGTGTCTTCTTTCATTTTGCAATATAAATTGAGTTTTGATTAATAAGTATTGTATTTTTAACCACTTTGAGTTTTTATTATTTATTGTGTTTCTGAATACTATCAATTACTATGCTTTTCTTTTCATTTTGAACCATAGTCTTCTAGTCTGAATTAATGATGAAAAGAATTTATTCATATTTTTTTCTGTAAATTAATATAAATTCTGAGGTTTTAGATAATGAAATGTATTAATAGTTTAAAATTAAATAAATAAATGCAAGTGATGTCAAAAATGTTAAAAAATTGTCTGAATATTCTTAGCAATGAATAAATAAATATAAATAATCTGAAATAAAGATCAAACTAAAGCAAGCCAACAGGCAAATAAAAAATATTGCTTGAAATAAAAAATGACTGTATTGAAAATGTTTGTATATACAAATAATTGATGATAGTCGTTTTTAAGAAAAAGGAGTGTACACTGAAAGAGATTGGAATAATTGTAATTTTTATTAGGCAATCATTAGATGAGATTATCAATAAATGAATAATATTTTTGTAGTATAATTTTCATTAAACCACTCTCACACAATATAAGGAATGTTTTCTATCCACTTTTAATATCTTGTGGAGGGGTATAATTATACCTATATGATCAAAGACATGTGAAAAATGTCTATGATCACAAAGATACACAGTTCATGTTGAACCAGCCCTCATCTGTTTGCCCAGATCATGATTTCTTACACATGTTTTTTATTTACTGTTCAGTATATATGTAGATTGCAGTTTATGGATAATAAAATAATAGCCAAAATAGTATTTAATTGGGTTATGAGTAATGGGCAGGTAACAAGATGGGTGAGAAAGGTAATGCGGTATGCAAAAGATTTGGATAAAGAATTTATATCAGTATATTTGTAGATGGGATGATTGTGTTAAGAGGATTATTGAGTGTTATAGTAGTAAGGAATGGGATAAAAAATAAATTTATTAATAAAGACTAGGGAGTTAGAGAGATGGAGAATTCGTATGGAGAGTAAAAAGAGTTTAAATATATATAGAAATAAACAGAATATTAGGTGTGAGTTAATATATGATAATAGTAAGGAAAGTAGTTTATTGTTTAAGGCTCGAACGGGATCTTTAGCTACAAAAGAATATACATATAAATGGAAAAATATGGGTGATTTATTTTGTAAATTATGTAAGGAAGGAATTGAAAATATTAGGGATTTGTTAATTGAATGTAAATGTTTGAAAACAGAAAGGGTACATATAATGAAGTTGTGGAAAAATAAATATGAAAAGAGTAATTATACAGAAAGTGAATTATTGGTTTTTATGCTGGGTTTGGGAAAAGATAAGGGGGATTTAGATATAAAGGTTATAGAGTTGACAAAAATTATGTTGTGGAAATGGGATAGAGCAGATTATGGGTAAATTTAGAGTGGGGAATGTAAAATAAAGTGGCTAACAGGTTTATCTGGACATAATTGCTGAGATATTCTTGACTTCGTTTAAGGAGAAGCCATAATATATCGCGTCACATCACATTACAGATAGCAAGTTATTAAAGTTTAATTGATGTGTCAAAGAGACAGCCCTCACAACTATTAACACAAATCACTTATAGAAAATATGATAATTTTTATTAGTCACTCATTAGATTAGAGATTATCCAGTAATAAATAATATTTCCTTAGTATAATGAAAATTATACTACTGTCACACAAAGTAGAGAATGTTTTCTATCCACCTTTAACACTTTGTGCAGAGTCGTAATCATAAACATATGATCAAAGATGTGAAAAAGATCAGTGATCTCCAAGATAATACTCCATGCTAAACCAGCACTTACCAGATGGCTCAGATCACTATCTCACACATATCTTTATTACTGTTCAGTATATATATATATATATATATATATACTGAACAGTAATATTGATAGATCAATTAAATAGTAATAATTTGATATATATATATATATATATATCAAATTATTACTATTTAATTGATCTATCAAGTGTTAAAGTTGTGTGTCTTTGATCATATGTTTTTGATTATATTCCTTCACAAGATATTAAAAGTTGATAAAAACATAAAACACTATCTACCTTCCATGAGAATGGAGTAATGAAAATTACACTACAAAATATTATTCATTGTTGGATAATCTCTAGTCTAATGAGAAACTAATAAAAAATATGAATATGCTTTCAACAAAGTGATTTGTGTTAAACTTGGGAAAGCTGTATGTTTGATAGATCAATTAAACTGTAGTAATTTGTTATCTACATAATATATATTGTACTGGTCGAAATTGTATGTTAACTCAACACGATTCACAGCTTCGGTAAAAGTACCTAGAATCTAACTGTATGCAAGATCAAAGATAAAGAATACTTATGGATTCTACCCTGTTTACCCACTCTCTAAATCTGTAAACTAATTAACAATATTTTCGAGGCAAGCAATTAATCCTTTCTACACTCTTGTCCCACTAGCATCAACAGTAGAGCATGGATCTCAACTAATTCATATGTCTAACTCTAATTCTTTACTTTAATTAGAATATCTATCTATTTAAATATAAAATGATATGTGTGTGACCTTGAGTCATCAGATAGCAGCACAATAATTAATTAGAAAATATATAATTTTAGAATGAATAAATAGAGACGAACCACAGGTAGCTTAAATTCACACACACACACACACACACACATATATATATATATATATATATATGTATATATATATATATATATATATATATATAATAAAACATTTTATAACTTAAATGATTAAAAAACAATTTTATAACTTCTCTAATGTCTCTGATTTGATTTCATAAAATTATTTAATAAAAGATTCTATTCTGTCACTTATTATGCCTCTGGCAAGAGAGTGGTATAGTTTATATGCCACTAACAATGTAAAACGATTATCGATTTGTGGGAGACGCCTGCCCAAGTCTGAGATATAGGAATGGATATTTTTAAAGAACTATTTTAAATATAATTTTATCATGACTGATTTTATTTTAAGAGAGAAATGATTAACTCAAATTATAGGGATTGGTGTCAGAGAGAGTGACACATTTAAAATAGAAATGGATCGCGATATTCGCAATTAAATATTTAAAGATTTTAAACATGTAAATTAATCAGATCATGGTCAATTCGTCATAATGTGCTCAGACAATGGAAAATGAACAAATTTCAATATTCAATATTACATTACTAGCATAGACTCAATTTAATTGCCCTGTTCCCATAATGCCAAGAAATAAAGAAAGAATAGTCTGTGCCATTGACAAACCAAAATATTTCAGGTGAAAGTATGGGAATTGCCAAAGCTAGCTGAGCTTAGCTTGCCCCAGTTCTTCCCATTTTAGCTTTCATATCCTGATAAGAAAATTATTGCCAGTGAAATCATCACGTGGTCTAGTTATGATCCAGCAGTCACAAAGAACAAAAGACAAGTAATTAAGCAAAATATCCGCAAGGCAAAATACGAGTACTAGAGAATATATTTTAGCATTTTTAAATAGATAATTGTGCTTAGCTAAAAAGATTACATAAATATATACGGATTGATCAAGATCAGACCAACACAATCAAATAAGTATTAATTATTATTAAGAATATAAATATTAGAGACACGTCTCCTCAACACAAAATTCCATTAACATTTCAAATGACATTCCATTTCTCTCTGATTATTCAACACAAATGTGATTTTCTAATCCTCCCTCCCTTTCACTCTTTAAAATGAAATAATTTAACTAAATAAAACTCTCATACTCGAGTTTCACGTCTCTCCCCAACTAATCGTATACACATAAATATATAAAAAACATAATAATATAGGTTTGACCTTGAAAAAATAAAGGTTGCTCCAAGTATTTATCTTTCAGAGCTAGGAAAGTATTCATTTTTAATTTACCAACAAACATTGGTCGGGAAATAGCAGCAAATATTTATTTAAGTAAGGCTTTTGTCGAGATGGAACAAAATTAATAACAATATTTTCTAAACCGCAATTAGAAGAAAGTTTAGCATTAAGAAGAGGCATAATTTTAAAACAGATAGAAAGAGAACAAAAATATTAGATTTTAAGTAATAGCAAGAGTAGTTTACAGATTATTAAATTAAATATTTTAAATTACATTTACATTACGTTATGGGGGTTACACTTTAGAAGTCATTTCAATTAGCAGGAGTCACATATTTCACTGGAGTTTAGAAAAATAAATTAGGCAGTTAGAAATAAAAATTTGAAGCAGATTACCTAATTTATTATGAGTCCAAGTGGAAGATGGAATCCCATGATGAACAATGAATTTCCACACAGGCATAGATAGCTATGAATTGAATAAAGAGTTCAAAAGTTCATTTTTATGAATTTTCTCCAGCATGAGGTATTGGATGATCAACTTTGGGACTGTGGGAGCTGGGCAAATTAAAACCTGTTTACCAACTATCATGCTTTCAGACATTTATATCATTATTTTAAAATTTTGGCTGACATAGATTTGCCAGGCAATTCTGTCAAAATCTGGAACTGGACTGTTCTATTGTTCTCTTTGGCTATTTATACCTTTTTAAAACTGTTTTTGGGAAATCCCCTTTTTCATATGCTCCAGACTAAGTGGCAATATTAGAATACCTAAAGTATATTGGTATTGTATTCTTGAGATCAAATTTCTGATAAACCCAATGATTTAGTTGTTTCAAATCTATTTTTAATTAAAGGTAGATTTGCAGAATTTATATTTCAAATTATCTTTTCTAGTTTAATTTTACTTTAATTAGAAAATCTATTACCATTTTGTTAATGTGTTCTCTTTTGTTTGACACTATGGAATGTTAGTGGGTTTATCATGAAAGCAAATCTCCAGAATAAAATACTTAAAAAAATATCACATTAAAAATTTATATAATGATTTTTTATAAAAGTTTCTATCTGCAATTCTATATATATATATATATATATATATATATATATATATAGATATATGCAGTTATATTGGTATATATAATATATATATATATATATATATTGTAACCATATGTTTTGGCTCATGGTAGGAAATTTTATTCAAGGGTCCAGTGTGTAAAATTTTAAATTTTTAAATTGTAATAATTTATAAATTATTAAAAAGTAGTGTATAAATATTCATTATATATATTAAAACGCTTATTGGATTATATATTTTCTAATTAAACCAAAAGCACTCATAAATATCTTAAAACTGATGATGATTTGGACTGATAATGCACCGGAAAGTCTGGTGGAATAGATATTTATCTCATAGGTATTTTATCACAATTTCCAGTGGTAGCTAGTTAAATAATATTGTAATAGTAGAAAACCCATTTGAAAGTAGGAAAGTATTTAAAACTTTATTATCATTAAACAAGTAAAAATAAACAACCAAAAGCAATTGATAATTTTTCTAAATTTGTTTATAAACGATCTTTAAATACATTGTATATTACATTAAATTGAAATATCAATCTGGATTTTTCTCACTAGATGGATTAAAAATATTAATTTATGTACATTTACTATGATTGAATTATTCAGAACCAATCACAACTGGTAAGACAAACAATAAAGGCTAGAACAAGTTTATCAGCTGGGGAGACTACTTAATGAAAAAGTTGAAAGAAGACGTAAATTTTCACTCATAAAAAAAAAAAATTAGTAAAGTAAAAATCTAGAATAATAATTTCAAAATTATTTTAAAGAAAATTATAAGATTAGATGAAACTAAAGATGTTAAAATAAAAAACTAATAACTCTGTGACATCTCATCACTGCTTTTGTTTTTATTGACCGTATAGTTTTGGATTTTACACATTGGAAGAAAAAAAATGACCCTCATAAGTATTAATGTTATTCTTGGAAGAAATATTTGCCTACATATGGACCACTTGGAGGAAAGAATCAGAGCAGAAAAAGTAAGGGATTATTGTTGTTTTATTCCTCTTAGTAAATGCTTAAAACTAAAAATACTAGAATTATTAAGAGATAATAGAAAAAGGACTAAAGTCAATTTAATTTTCGCGCTAATCTGAAAAACCCATTTGTTGTTTAAACTATCTTTTCCGTAAAAATAGTTCATAACTCTTTTGGTGGAAATTTTAGAAGAAACATTAAATAAATTAAACATTTATTTTTAAATCCTATAAAATAATTTGTTCTAAAAAAAAAAAAAAAATGCCTGAATTATTTTGTATTGTCATTAGGAAGAAATATCGTCTGCTTCGATTTCATGCTTCAATTTTACCGCGAATGGCTTAGTTGTTTAAAATAGAAAATGATAAATTATTAATGTCAAGTATAGTTTATTGGCAATTCTTGAATAGTAAATTAACTTTGCTAACCTTATTAAATATGCATTGCATAATGGAAGTAAATAAATAAGTATTTAATTTTCTTGATTGGGTAAATATAAAATAAGATATTCTCAGCTGCTCTAAAATTATTTAAAATTGTGACAGAAATCTTCGCGGATAGGAAAGAAGAATAAACCAGTGATAATTTTCATTCTGTTCCATGGTCGTAATTCAAGTTGCTAAATTTCAAATCACTGGAATAACATCAAACATCTCAATCTCTCTAGGATTTTAAAAAGTAAAAGTGTATTTATAAATCTTGATAAACTTCGTTTAGTGATATTACATGGAAAATGTTTTGATATTGCTTGATTGTGCCTCATTGTGTTTATATTGTTATTCAAAATAATAAAAAATTTTCGTGCCATTTAAAAAAAAAAAATGCTTAAATATTGTCTAAATGCGTTATTGTGAAACAAGATATTCCACATCTATATTTGCTAAGAATATTGCTTGTTATATATGTCTTATCACTAATGTTACTCATAAGATCGGATCAAATCGGAACAATTACAATAAAATCTAAGGAAAGGAAACGTTTGTTCATCGTTGTGATTGACACATATAATATTGTAATATATGTTTTGTTTTTTTTTCTTCTTGCTCATGTAGTATTCAAGGATCAGGTTTTTTTTTTATATAGTATATGTTTTGAAAACTATAAAGTGTGCTTGGTAAGGGTGTGGAGATGCATAAAAATAATATCATTTATCACATTATTTTATGTTGTTGTATCAAGTAAATATATGGGGGTAAATATTGTTTATGGGAAAAAAAGTGAGAAATATTTATCTCTCATTCTATTAAATAAATGTCAATATTATATTGAAAAGGAATAAACAAACCCGAACTTGCTAAAATTATATACCACATGACACAATTGTTTTGTTATAAGAGATAATTTTAAAAAAAACCTTTTTCATTTCTTAATCTTGCCTATTAATTAAATGTCCATTTTAGATATCAAATGTAAGTTTATCTATCATTGCATGTACATGACTTGCTATGACAAGGTATAATAATTATTTTGGAATAATTAAAGGTTGTTTTATTTAGATATTGGTGGTTTGTTTATCAAACATTAACAGTTTATGCATTGTAAAAGGGAATATTTATGTTTCCACTTTTATTATTATTGTCATTTTACCTTGCTATTGCATTAATTAGAATTTGTACCAGCGGTTAGCTGAAGAGATATGCTAAATATAAAAGCATCAAAGATAATAATATATGTATTGTGCATGGGATTATGGAGAATTCCTCATTGTTGATTAAGTGAAGGATGATATTGTGAGGCTAGTTAAGATTTAATGCTCAGAGCATAATTAAATCCTAAGAGAGGATAATTTCATGGTCTGAATTCTATGTTACATGTCGAGGCATTGCCTGCACTTGTATACCAATGAAGGTATTAGAATCAACCATTTTTAGGATACAACTTTCATTTTTTTTTATATACAACTTTCATGTTGTTTTCCTATGCAGCTTCCATGTTGCTTTGTAGAGCCACCTTTATTGTTAGACCCTTCACGAAGTTAGAGTTATTTTTCCACCGTGTATGGTGAAAAGTAGTATTCATAATCCAATGGCAAGGATAAAATAAGTTCACTTATGGGACACTAGTATATCCATAGTGTTTGTTTAATTGGGATAGTGTCCTGATGATGATGTATAATCATCATCAGTTGGTAGGCAGACCAACCAAATTTATTAGTGTATGTAGAACTTCTGTATGAAATAGCAAGTGGTGTCCATGAACAATGTAAAAGTATCTTTATCAAGTGGTGATTTATTGATGAATCAATAAGATTATTTTATTATTAAATGAGTAAATTGGACATAGGCAATATTTTACGTCATGTGTGTATTTTAACTTATGGTGTCTGTCCCACATCAATATGACAAATCTTTCAAGGTGAATAGTGATACATTAGTAATAGTATTATACATGGTAATTGCCCTTACCATATTGTAAGAAATTAAATAGATTTATTGGAGATACTAATCTTAAAACTCCATTAAGAAAGAGAAAAGATTGCTTTTCTCAAATTGTAGAGATATTTGATTTGGTACGTTAAATACTGAGATAATTCCAATGTGGATATCAAGTAATTCCCATCCCTGATTGTCCTTGATAGGGAATATTGTTTCATGTAAGGTATTCATGTAAGGTATCTAATTAATATGAATATTGTAAATAAATTTTATTATGTTAAACATTTACTTAGTCATCAGTAGTCTTGTTACTAATTAACACACACATACATTATTATTGTTATTGCTATTGACATATCCAATGATTATATGGAAATCATCATCAATCAATAGTGTATAAGTTACTATAGGTTGGTATACCAGAGTAATTTTACTAAGCCCTGTCATGTACAAGTATATCTAGGGCGTCATTACTTAATAAATAAAATATTGTTAACCTAAAGTATATATTATTTTAGGTGTTGTACTAAAAGATTAAACATTTAATATGGGTTTAATAATTTTTATTTGAACCTGCAGATTTATCATTCACTGATCTTGATCACATTGTTATTACTTATTTATGAGAAAGAAGTCAATAAGTCTTTGTTTGGCTAGTGAAAATTATTCATACAAATGGAGGCTTAAAGTTTATATTAGTTATAGAGTTTACTTAGGACTGCTAAGTGGTTACTAATTTAATTTTGTATCGAGAATCGTTTTGTGCATTATAGTTGGGTAGTGGCAAAATCCCTCTCACTGACCCAAGTATATGTTGTATAATAAACTTTAAGTAATATGAACCCTGAGAAGAATAAATTATATTAATTTGTAGTGTAGAAGCTAAAGTTTATAATAGATTTTAAATTTGGTTGTTTATTATAGTTGTACTAGGTTTAGGAACATTCAATGGTTTGTAAAAGTCAATTAAATGTTAAAATATTAATTACTTCTTTATCTGAAACATGTATAGTTTGTTTTGACTTTATAGTGAATATTCTGGTTTTGCTGGGCTTGAAGTCCATATTTAATTTAGTTGTTTCCTTATCATTTAATTTAATATCAAAGTTAGATTTCTGAAATTCAACTTTCATCCTCATCATTTTCTCATCTGTCATTCCCAGCTACCTTTAGTCTCCTTTCCTCCTAATTCTTTATCCTAATTAACTCACTGTTCATTAGCTCTTATTTCATTATCATCTTGATCATCCATTAACTCTTATTCTATCATCATCTTAATTATTCATTATTCTAATACATATTTCTTTTTTTTCTATTCATTATTAGACTTATTTCATGTTATTATTTAATTTTTATTTATTTTCATTATCCATTACATTACCCACATCTTAATTTACTTATTGCTTAATCTGTATTTTAATCTCATATTCATTTCATTGATCTAATCATTGGTTATTTATTTGTTTGATAAATAGTAAGTTTATTTCATAATCTTTTGTTTGTTTGCTTATTTATGGATTTTAAGGCTGGTTTAACCAGAAGTTATTACTCACCTTGTGATCTTCTCTAAGATTATAGTTTCATGTGAGCCTAGCCAATAAGGAAATCGTATCTTTGGTTTAACACTTATAATATTATAGGTGTGTATTCTAGATTTGCTTAGATTGAGTGTTGAAGCAGAGAGAGAGCGAGATCAGAAAAAGGTATACTATCTAGTTGAAATAGACAAAGATTACCTTGAAATTAAACGCTTAAAAATGTGCATAGTGATTTGTTGATGAGTATGTGGTTTACGACGGAGAAGGTTACAATATATATATATATAATTATTCAAAACAATACAATAATTAATACAGTAAAACAATATTTTAAAAAACAAATATATACCAATTTAATAGATATACTTTCAACTATCTATGTAGTCATTGTCAACTAGATTCAAATTGTATTAGAAAAAAACGTTACAAATGTAAACAAAAAGTAATATGTCATACATCAATTTTCCCACAATTCATTAATTTTTATATTGGCGGCCTGTCTGTTTATCAACTGTTGCTTTTCACTTTTTATTAACATAGCTTCTTTAATTTTGCATTTATTATTATTTCTTTCAATACACAAAATCTTAACTTTATTAAAATTAAAACCATAATTACATGTTACATTATGATCAAAAAATACTGATGGTGATACTTCATCATTTTTAACATTCTCTTGTCTTGATTTTTGCACTCATTTATATAACAACAAATGCTCCTTTGATCTTTTCTCCAATGTACATCGAGATTCTCCAATATATGCCTTTTCACAAACACATAGCCATTTATATATTGCACAACTTTGATTTAAAATACTACACCTATTTTTTAAATTATTTATTAATCTATTTAAATTAGGAGTAGTATAAAATGCAACTCGACATATATTTTTATATATCTGTTTTATAAATTTCACTTGTTCATTACAAATAAATGGTATTGATATCCAAGTATATTTTATCTTATCAATATCTATAGCATCTAAAATATTTCTATTATTATTAAACTTAGTAACAATATTATAAATTAATTTATGATCATATCCAACATTTAACTAAGTTTAATAATAATAGAAATATTTTAGATGCTATAGATATTGATAAGATAAAATATACTTGGATATCAATACCATTTATTTGTAATGAACAAGTGAAATTTATAAAACAGATATATAAAAATATATGTTGAGTTGCATTTTATACTACTCCTAATTTAAATAGATTAATAAATAATTCAAAAAATAGGTGTAGTATTTTAAATCAAAGTTGTGCAATATATAAATGGCTATGTGTTTGTGGAAAGGCATATATTGGGGAATCTCGATGTACATTGGAGAAAAGATCAAAGGAGCATTTGTTGTTATATAAACGAGTGCAAAAATCAAGACAAGAGAATGTTAGAAATGATGATGTATCACCATCAGTATTTTTTGATCATAATGTAACATGTAATTATGGTTTTAATTTTAATAAAGTTAAGATTTTGTGTATTGAAAGAAATAATAATAAATGCATAATTAAAGAAGCTATGTTAATAAGAAGTGAAAAGCAACAGTTGATAAACAGACAGGCCGCCAATATAAAAATTAATGAATTGTGGGAAAATTGATGTATGACATATTACTTTTTGTTTACATTTGTAACGGTTTTTTCTAATACAATTTGAATCTAGTTGACAATGACTACATAGATAGTTGAAAGTACTTCTATTAAATTGGTATATATTTGTTTTTTTAAAATATTGTTTTACTGTATTAATTATTGTATTGTTTTGAATAATTATATATATTTTATTATAATTGGAATACAGACATTGATTAAGTATATATATATATATATATATATATCTATATATATATATATATATATATATATATATATATATATATATAAGTGAGATGATACATGCAAACTTCCTCCTATTTGGAAAGATTTTTTTAAAAAACATTCCTAAATTTAACATTTTTTGCTATTGGTGGAATTTTAACATTTTATTCAAATCAGTGATTGTAGTGCCTCTACAACCGTCTTTCTACCTTTTATAACTCTGTGGATGGCTTGTGTGACCAAGTCGAAATGTCAGTATATTAATATTAAAAGTTTTTAACATGGATGAACCCACAAAATATGTATTTTATATATTTAACCCGTGCAAATCTTCGTTTTAACATATATATATAACTGGCCCCTTTAATATTTATAGTAAAACATTTTAATAGAAAATCAGTACTTTAATAACTTATTAACTGGCCTAAAATTTAAATGTAGATAAAATGGCAGATGAAAAGTTTTACAAACATTGTAACACATATGGATCAGGTTTGATCCTTGTCTAGTAACCTAGAAAAATGTGAAGCATGGACCTAGCCTACAGATCCATCTGCTTCAATATTGAACAGTGATAAAAATATTTGTAAGAAATTGTGGACGGTGCTAACTTATAAGTGATGGTTCAACATTACTGTGATTGGCGGTGCAGATTTTTTTCACAAGTCTTTAATCATATGATTGTATCCCTTCACAAGATATTAAAAGTAGTTAGAAAACATTCTCGCTCTACAAGAGAGTGGTGTAATGAAAATTATACAGCATATATATTAACCATGATTTGAATAATGTGTGACATACTTTATGATAGTGGTGATGATGATAATAATAAATGTGATCACATTATTTAAAATATGTCTATTATAAACTACTTCAAATTATATCTTGTTGTTTTATATAAAATAAATAATCTTTTACTTATGCATTAGTTATTAGTAATGTATTTTGGGCCCAACTTGAGTGTTATATTTTGTTTAAAAAGTTTGGTAATTGGAGACTCTGTGAATGTTATTTCCCTAGAGTGTCGGCTGTACATTTTAATCTCATTTTGTTGAATACAAATTATTTTAATCATATATGCTTTTATAACATCCCAACCAATCAATCACTCAAGCATAAATCAATAATTCTTTGCAAACCTCCGAGTGATGTGTGTTAATCATTTTTTATGTTTTTTTTTTAAACTTGAAATTTCTTTAAAAGAAAAGATTTTAAGCAAAACAAGTTTTGAATAAAACTATTTTATAAAAAAGAAAAATTTTAAATGTCAGTAAACAGTTTAATAAAAGGAATGACAATAATGATAATAAGAACCCTATTTTCGAATCCACTCGAGCGTTATTATTTCTAAGAAATAAAGGTTTCAGTTTGGACTAAATGATTTGTAATGTTATGATTTTTGAAATACAAGTTCAGTTTACTTTTACTTATTTTATTTTACATCTGAACCAAGTAATGAAAAGACGACAGAGAAAAAAAGGAAGAAAGATTTGGCAAATGTACTTGGTTTATATTAAGCCCAGTACTACTAAAGTTAAGATCGCCACCAGTGACAAATAAAGTTTAAAAATAAATAAATTCTGAATTTTTCTATATGTTTACGTGAAGGTAAAAATAAAATACATTTAAAATATTTATTTGTATGGTAAAGACCTCTAATAGACTTTCATGGAGTCACAATAAAGAAGACAGTACTCACCAATCTTTTTAATTTTTTGGTAGGAAGATTTTGAGTTGTAAATCTTTGCTTTAAACTCTCTTTAAAATTAAAAAGATATTTATTTGCCATTAACCATTTCATCATATTTGGTAATATTCTGGATTGATTGGGTTAGATTATCCAATAGGCAATTTCTAAGCATGTGTGAAAAAATTTTTTTTGCTTCAGATTCAAGTCAAAAGTTCGACAGAAAGATGTACATCCATTGTTTTATAGCATGTTTTACGCATGTGTAAATCTATGTGTGAAAATGTATTAAAATGATAAATGAGTTAAATAAAATTAATTACCTATTCTTACAAAAAATGTTTTTTTAGAGATTAACAAAAGTTTTTGAACCCAGTTTTCTCAATCAATTTTTATTTTATTTTATTAAAACACCATTTTTCAAACGTGCCTAGAAATTAAAAGAAAAACAATATTAACATCTGTCTGAAAGCTTATAGTGATGGTTGTTTTACTTGTAGTTTTGTGCTAGATTATAAGATTTTTTTTTAAAAAACCAAAACTTAATATTTTTCCAAATAATCTAATTGGATAATGTATCACCTTAAATATTGTTTTTGCAAATTTAAAGATGATTGATTTAATCCTAGTGTTAAACTGTCAATTTATGAGGTCAGAACAACCTAAAGAAAACATGAAAAATATCACTCAAATTTTTTTCTGTATTAATTTATGCATTCTTATTAACAGTTAAATGAATATGAAAAATATAAATAATTTTTGAATTTTTCTGAAACTTTTAAAAACCCTGGTTGTACTTTTTAATAGTACTTTAAATATTTTTTATACTACAACAATTAACATTAGATACTTAGTAATTATTAAAAAGGAAGATGGATTAATCATTTAATAAAATCATTTTTTCCATATCTTCTTAGCTTTTCTTACTATTAAGCTATAATATAAAGATTATCCAATTATTTTGTACATTTTAATTACTATCAAACTTTTAACAAAATTGATTTCTTTTATAGCTCTATATATTAACTTAGATTTATAAACATTCACTTTAAAAAAATTTTTTATCACATAGCATTTTAGGAAAACATTATTCAGTTTTTACCAGTTTTATACAAAATTTTTACTAAGATAATTACAACTCGTCTACAGAAAACACTGGATTTCCACCAACCAAAAGAACAGGCTGGATTTAAAAGTGGTTTTAGTACAGTAGATCATATCCAGGTATAGAGAGAAGTTATAGAAAGGACAAATGAATATGAGTTGCCATTATGCTTAGGATTTGTAGATTATGAAAAGGCATTTGATTCTATAAACATTTCTTCAGTGATTAAAGCATTGGATCATCAAGGTGTAGATCCAGGATATTATCATATTTTAAAGAATATTTATAAAAATGCAACAGCAACAATTAGATTACATAACGATAGTAGAAAAATCAACATTGAAATGGGTGTAAGATAGGGTGACTCCATATCTCCAAAACTTTTTACAGCAGTGTGTGCAAAAGTATTTTGTGGATTAAAATGGGAAGCTAAAGGAGTGAAAGTAAATGGAGAATATTTAAGTCATTTATCTATTTGCAGATGATGTAGTTGTTTTTTTAAAATAATGCTTTATAGCTACAGAAAATGTTGCAGGAGTTATCAGATGAAAGTAGGAAAGTAGGACTAAAGATAAATATTAAAAAGACTAAAATAATGTTTAATAGATTTTCTCAAAATATGAAAATAAAGATTGATTATGATGAGTTAGAAGAAGTTAACAGTTACAAATACCTTGGTCAGATGGAAATATAATGGATGAAATTAATCATAGAATTAAACTTGGTTGGAGTGCTTTTGGTATGAATAACTTCATACTAAAAGGAAATATACCTATGTGTTTGAAAAGAAAAGTTTTTATGAAATATGTTTTGCCAGTTCTTGCTTATGGATCTGAGACTTGGACATTTAATAGAAGAGCAATACAGAAACTTCAGACCACTCAAAGAAGTATGGAGAGATGCGTGTTGGGAGTAACAAGAAGAGATTGAAAAAGCAATGTATGGGTAAGAGAACAAACAGGGGCTACTGACCTCATTAAAAAAATTAAAAGATTGAAGTGAAGTTGGGCTGGACATATTGCTAGAAGAGATAATAATAGATGGACAATTGAAATTTTAAACTGGATTCCAAGAGATTGTAAAAGACCCAGAAAGAGACCACACATGAAATGGATGGATGAAGTAAGAAAGTGTGCAGGGATGTTGTGGAGAAGAGAAGCTAAAGATAGAAAAAGATGGTTTGAACTTGGAGAGACCTTCATCCTGCAGTGGATTGTTAATGTTTGATGATGATGATGATTTTGTTATACTTTTTTCCTTGTTCATGATTTTTTTTTTACTTATTGTTATCTGATTGTATGTTTATTATTCATTTATTTATATAAAATGTTAGTAATCTGTAATACATTTTGCAATGAATTATTTAATTATAATAACTTACTATCCATGGTGTCATTTTAAACAATTTTCTTTAAGATATCTGGTATATTTATTTATTTCACCCATTCTATCAAATGTTTTTTATAAATATTTGAAAACCAGGAACTCTTCACAAACCTGGGAGCTTAACTGTAAGTATAGGGGATTTGAACTCAGATTTTCAAGCACCCTTCAACTATACACACTATCTTATACAACTAATACACATGACCATACACATGTAGAAAAGATAAATAATCACAAATAGATGTATTTCATGATAAACCAGCACTCATCAGTTGGTCCAGATTATCATCTCCCCCACACATATATATAATCAGTGCTCAGTTTATATTAAGATAGCAAATCTTTATACTTTAATGGACAGGCTGGTTTAACACAAAATATGTGTATTGTTGATTATTTATCTTTTCTACATATGTGTGGTCATGTGCATCAGTTGTATGAGATAGTGTGGATAGTTGAAGGGTGCTTAAAAATCTGAGTTCAAATTTCCTATACTTACAATTGTTTTATATAAACCACAATACTATTTGCTCTTCAAGTTTTTTATTATAACCTCATTTTAAACTTTTTAGAGTCAATATCTTATGTATTGCTATGATCAAATAACTGATGAATCTGAAGATAGGGTACTCATATTTGAGTAATATGGAACAATAATATGATATGGAGAGAAAGGGGAATTTTTATTGCATATATATCACAGTTAATCTAATTAAATACTTAATATGTTAACAATGTGTAAGTTCAAGTATATCCCAAAATAATAATAATGAAATGTAGATATATTTGTCATAATTTAAGTAAACATTTCATGATAGAATACCTCTCTTCTATATCTTATCTATGTGTATATCAACTGGAAATGTACATACAGTGAGTGCATATTTGATACTACCATAAAATTATCAGTTGTATTTCTGTCAAAACTAGATACCATATAACAACTACATCATCACTTCTCTATCCATCATCCATTAAAGAGAAATAGCTCATGGTTTTAATATATAGAAAGCGAATTAAGTCATTTTATAATTTCTGTGGAACAAATAAGTTTTATCATATTAATTAAAAACATACAAAGTCAGATTTAATAAATTAAACAAATATATTTATTACCAAATCACAACAAAAATAATTAATTTAATAAATCATAATAAAATAATAAACTTATCTGTTGTTTTTTATAAATAAATTAAATCAGAATTTCTGATGGCATATGATTAGCAATAACTGGATTAATGCCAAATTGATATTTCAGCCACAAAACCCTAAAAAAAATCCAAAAAGACACTCATGTGTGTGTGTGAAGCTAAAACAATGACCAAAAATAACATGAATATGAAATGAATAAATTTAGTATTATCAGATTGTCTAGCACAAGCATTACATTTTTATCAGTATGTCCAAACATATCACTTACATTTATTTTTACTAATACAAGAAATCAAACAGTGTTTTAAAAAATTATAATAGGGCTAATTAGTTATAGGTTTTTAAAGAATTAATTTAATTATCTAAGAAAGCATTTCCTGTATACAAAAGTAAATAAATAAACAAATTTTGAGACAATTGTAAATAAATATCTTAAACCCATTCCCTCTTCTGGCTTAAAATTAAATATTACCTTTAATAATAACTTCTATCTAACTTCAAGATTAAATATATGAAGGAATTTTGACCAACTGCAATGGGATTTTCCTTTTTAGAGTCTGCTTAATAAATGCAATGTATGCATGTAAATGTCAAACCAGACATTTTATTTATTACTTAGTAAACACATATATAATAAATAAAACTTTCTGAAGTAAAGAACATACTATCATAGAATAAAAACAATTTTTATCTAAAAGTAGGAAATAATAATGTCCAAATATGTATTTCATGTAGGAGAATATACAACTTCTTAAGTGATACTTTCATGCAAAGCATATACTATATTGAAGCAATCACTCTGTAGTCAGAGTGATCTCCATGTTTTCCTACTTAAAAAAACTAACATCTACAAGGGTTCAAACCCATCAATATATATATATATATATATATATATATATATATATATATATATAGTATAATGAATATTTTATAATCTTTGATGCTGTTATTTTGATATTTTCATACTTTAGAACATTTTAAACTTGTGGGGGGGGTTTTAATTTTAAAAGAGAATTTGTTAATCACATAAAGTTTGTTATTTTTGTAAAAAATATTTGCATTTAATTTTACATTTGTAAAAATTTAAAAGAGAATATAACTAAGATGGTCAGTTCAAATCAACCCATTGTGAAATTTTCTTCACTAATTAAATATTTTAAATGATTGATTTTAATTAATCAAAATATAGTCTTATCATAGTTTTACTTTTATAATTTAAAGACTTTAATTAAAAGTTTTGCTAATGAAAGTGATTTGAACCTTATCTTCTTATATCTTACTTTTAATTACAATGGACTGTAATTTGCTCAGGAATTTAATAATTGTCTCATCTGACTCTGGACAAATTAGCCAAAGCATTCATGTAATAGCTTGGAAGGTATAAATAGATTAGCTTAGAGATAAGAGTCAGGTTTTAATCTTACAGTCTTAGTCTGACAGTCTTACAGTTTTTGTTTTACTCTCTTTTTGCACTTAGTTTTTAGAATGTCTACTGAGTAGGTCACCAAACCATCTTTCCCGGGGCCTATCGGAGCTGCCTCTAGTATGCTGACACAAATCTTCAGCCATCGAAAAAGGCTGATACCGATGAAGAAGCAGTAGTGTGCAAAATTGCTGACAACCAAGCTAATCCCTGTAAACTAAAGTTCAAAGAATGAACCATCTAGCCATTGTAACATTGACGAGTAACAGTTCCATGCTTACCTATAACTGTACTAATAATTAATGTAATAATAAATCGTGCTTTCACACTTCCAACACAAAGCTATAACAACAAATTGAAAAATAAATTTAATGGCTAAGCACTTTCAAGAAGATGTACTTCTCATATGACTGGTTATGAATATGAGAAGTACATCTTCTTGAAAGTGCTTAGCCATTAAATTTAATTTTCAATTCGTTGTTATAGCTTTACTTTGGAAGTGTGAAAGCACGATTTATTATTATATTGGACAAATGTAAAGTATAAATATACAGGTTATTACTTAATAATTAATGTGTTTTTTTCATTATAATTTTGTATCTAATCTCTGCTTGAAAGTATCTCTATAATCCTATCCATTATATACATGTAAATGCTTACATCTATTTAAGTTAAAATCTTACATTTTATTTAGTTTGGAAAATTTATTATTATAATTATTTGCTTTTTATTTTAATATGTCATTTAAAGGCCAAATCAACTCAACTCCACTAGCCTCTATTTTAAATTAGTCTTTTAAATTTTCCCTGGATTTCTGGCATATTTTAAATATGTTAAATTATTTGTTTTAAAGCCATAGCTCACTGGGTTGAGAAATAGTTAAAATAATATTTCTGTTTATAGGCAGATTATTTTTTATACTGCCTTAAGCGTCTTTTTATTGATTATAAATTTAATGTGATCCAAGAATGCTTTTGCTTAAATTCCAGATAAGATATTTTTGAATAATAACGACCGTTTATTTTTATTCTGTAATAATCATTTCTATGTAGCATTTTTAGCATAATAGTATTCAATAATGCTTATTGATTCAAATGCATGTAGGACCCATTTAATGAAGGGAAATGTAATCGTATGTCATTAAGACATGCATTTAGTTTTAGATTTCAGTTATATAATTTGGTTTAATGTACAAGTCATGCCATTATGCCAAATTCAAATTTTATATTTAGGCCACTAATTATTTTTGAGGTCATTAAAGAATGCAACCTAGTTTCATAGTGTTTCCAGCATGGATCACCACCATTGTTATTTGCTTTGTCATAACTTGAGGATGATCGAGAACTCCAAACCTCCACCTTCACTTATATATATATTTTACCTGGCATAGGATGTGCTCTAGGACACCTTCAAAAAGAGTAGTGGTAGCTCAGCATTGATACCCTATGCAGACAATTACATCTCCCTACCTTCCTTTTTCTGTCCAGGTATGACTTGTCAGAAGAATGGTGTACCATTTCTTATTCCCATCACTTAAATAATGAAGCATCTACTCGGCTAAAATGGACCAAATCTTAAATTTTCTGCCTATGCTCGCGCCACCATTCATTATAGTATTTTAGAATAATGCCTAAAACTAATCTATAAGCCATAACACTGTGATATAATCAAACCGTTTTGTTATTTATTAATATATTTATATTTAGAATGTCATGAAAAGCCAGCATTAAGCTATTTCCGTTAGATAAATGACTCCCAAATGCGTAAATAAATTTTTCCTTATTTTATATTAATTCAAGAATTAAAATATCACATTTGCGATATTGACGTTTGTTTGGTAACTTTATTGTTCAATAATTAATAAATATAACAGATGTCAGAGGCCAATTTAACTGGCATCACAGTTATATACAAGTAGTTTTCTTGCGTGATCGAAGTGGCATAGATCACATTTTGTTAAATGCATTATGTTAATTTTTTCAAACACTGAAGTCTCTCTCTCATGAATTCTTTTGTTTAGGTCATTATTTAACCAAAATAGCATTTCTTTTCCTAAAGCCATTTTGTAACTTTTTCTATTTAAACATTGGCATATAAATAAACCACACTATATATTTATAAGTGTGACATCCCATAATAACTACAGATGTAAGCATAATAAAACTATTCTAGCATGAAATACATAAATAATTTATGTTTAGAACAAATTGTTTTTTTTATATTATTGAAATACATTAAAAATCCAATCCACTTCCACTTTTGGCAGCCATCTTTGTAACTGGTCTTAAAAAAAGCGTGCCTTAGCGATTCAGTTTCAAGAAGACAGGGATGATTGTCCCCTTACCTTTACATTTTTTATTCAAGGTAAGTCGGTTTTAATCATTATACATTATGGAAAGTGATAATATAATTGATAACTCTCAAATTAATGTTAGCCCCGATCTCAGCATTCAATCTAGCAATGCAGTCATTGGTCATAAATATTATAGCCTTAGATCTAATCTAAATGCAACTAAACTAACTTCTACAACAAATAAAAACCCACAAACCAATAAATCAAATGAAAACATCATCACAAATATCAACAAAAGTTTAGAAAATATTCAACTTACACCTAATATCAACAAAAGTTTAGAAAATATTCAACTTACACCTAATATCAACAAAAGTTTAGAAAATATTCAACTTACACCTAATATAAACAATAGCATAAATATCTCATCAAGCGAAACTATTGAAATCCTTAAAAATACAAGCAAAAACCAATCATCTCCTCTCTGAAGACTTTACGCACCCTCAGAAGACTCTACTGAGCAATTTCCTTTGCCCAATAATACCCTGAAAACAATAGACAAAATTACCAACAAGATGATTTCGGCAAATTTTTTAAAGTAAAAACTTTTCCACCAGAGGTCGACAAAACCAGTGATGTCACATTACAGTTTGTCAACAGTAAATTTAAAAATCAAAAAGAAGAAATAAATTTTAAAACTAATAAATCTCATTCCAAAACAAACAAAGATTATAGCACAGAACAATTCATTGCTACATCAGCCATCTTACAATCTAAACCAATTTCCTCAATTCCAATATTGAAAAATTCCTCTACATATGCAAATATCGTAAGGTCCAACAATTCTGAGAGATCTCCGAAAATATTAAGGCTAATAATTTCAATAAACAATATTAGAATATCTTAGAATTAGACATAGAACAAGAATCAAACACTCTGGAAAATGTCTCATTTAATATAAATGATCTTAATGATGACATATTCCTAAAAATAAATAACGATTTCAACAAAACGATTCCCAACACTCTGTATAAATTGTTTACAAACTACTACAGCGATAAGTCATTAATCTTAGCCAAAACAAATCAACAATGTGCATTACATAAGTTCCCTCTAGAACAACTATACAGTCTAATCAATCAAAATCAATTAGGCAAAGGCATTCACATGATCCTTAATCATCCCAATGACTGCTATGTTATTGTTGAGTTTAAAACGTGGGCAGACTGTATGAACTTTAAAAATAACTACAGATCTTTAGAAAATTATATACTATGCTCCATAAATATGAACCATCCAGTTACACTATCTGGCAGAATTCAAAACTGCCTCGCCCACTTGAAAGAACAAGAACTACAAGACATCCTTATTAATTATGGTTCAGTTAGCAAATTTAAACACCTATTAAACCCTCACTTTGAAGATCAAATCCTGTCCAATACAGTTATCTTCACACTTACATTAAAGAAAAACATTATACCCACTGACATACCCACCATTATTACTGCAAGAGTCTCTCCTATGATTTTGACCTTCAGGGGAGTACAGTCACAACGTTTCTTCTGCCTTCAAAGAACACACCTCATTAAAGATTGTGCAGCAAGAATATGCACACACTGTGGTATTAAAAAGAATAAAGTTCACAGATGTCCTGGTAGACCTATTAATATGGCTACCACATCCTTAAATAGACAATCACCACATGGGACTAAGTCAAACAGCAACCTCACAAACCCAGACAATCTGATTCAAATAAATCCTCAAACAATCCCTTTCAAATCCAAACCTATCTTTCAAAATGAAAATCTTCAAGAAAGAACAAACACCAACCTATACACTAATAGTAGTGAATCAGAGAACCAAGCAATAACATATACTGCTACTAAACCAATCTCTCAAACCAATAATACTCAAGAGCAGACATACGATACATATTATACTAATCCCCGAGAAACAATGCTAGGTCAAACTTTTTCTACAAAAGAAGACAATATGACCAAACCATCTAATGAGAGCAAGGAAAACCCAGGCGATGAAGAAAATACACTTAAAAAAATTTCAAAACGATTAATCTATAACAACTCCCACCCAGCTTAAAACCATTAATACATCATCATTCGGGCCAGCTAAGTCTAACAAACCTAAACAAAGTGATCCACAAACTGTCCTCAATTCTTCAATGCCTGCAATAATTAACCATCCTGATGAAAAGACTTATCAAACACTCAACCTGAAAGTCAGCATAATTAATGTTTCACAACCGTTACAGCAAACTGAAAATGACTCAGGTCTAAAATTTAAACCAAATTCTTATAACAATAAAAAACACTTTCATCAAAAGAACAGAAAAAAGAAAACAACACTATTAAACTTAAAAAACCCCAAAAAACCGACTTAACAAATACCCAAAATACAAATAAGAAAATTAAAAGAAAATCAATTAGCTCAGATAAATCAAGCTCTGATGATGACAGCTCCCATCTGATACATTATTCACCACCATCCTCTAGCAAACAAATTTCAGATATATCCAGCACAAAGCTTTGCAAATCCATAAAAAAAGAGGAAAACCACAATCCTATACCCATCAATACCATTGATCCATCTGACGAATCTCAGACAGATTACACTACTTCATCAGACACTGAAGACTTCATGGATGCATTTTCTCAAACAAAAATATATCACCAATCCATCCACAAGTTCAATCCCAAGACTCTGATTGCCAAACAACATCAGAACTCATTAACATGGATATGTCCCACATTGACTTGGTATACTTTGCTGGGAATGGTTTGGATTAATCTATCATGTTCTGCAAAATTGCTGGCATTAACATTCACGGCATCAACTCAATTGATAGAGTTCTAGCTATTAAAAACTGGCTCTCACTCTGCTCCCCTCATATACTTCTTATGGGTGAAACTAAATATGACCATAAGACTGATCATAAAATACTATATCTTCTCTCAGCTCATAAATACTATCTCTTTTCTCAGCTCTTGGATTTACTAGATTTTCCATAGGCCATTCTGCTTCAAATGGAGTCGGTATTCTTCTCAGCAAGTCAACACCACCAAACAGTTTTAGCATTCTATTCCTAGATGCCAATATTATTATCATAGAAATAGACTATTGGGGTTATCCAATCATCATAGCTTATATATATACAGCCAAAGACACCTCTCAATATCTAAAAATAATCCATATCCTAAATTCCATCAACGCTAACAGAGCCTCCCCTACTATTCTTCTGGGAGACTTTAACCCCACATACAATGACTTCAACAAAAGATTTTTGCATCTAATAAATTGCAGATTAATGTGTGGAGAGGGCTTCTTTCTTCCTGAAACCTACTCTTTCTATACTAAAACTAAAAAGTCCCTGATTGATTTGGTTTACTACACCCTGTTCCTTTCTCTGATCATATGGCTCTAATCTTACAACTTACACCTATTTCAATCCCTACACCTATTGATGGACCTGGTAATACCATGTGCATGAACCCCCAATCAAATATGACTGAAGTGATAGTGTCTGAGGCATACATCCTTTTCCAGAAAATAAACATCCTTTCCCTTCCTGCTGAGAAGGGCAGGTTTTCCTTCATTGGAATACTACAGTCCATATTAAATCACCACACCAAAAAAATCAAAGGACTTAATGGCTTTCTAAATGACCAAACAGACATTAATATACAACTTCAAGCATCACAGCAAAATTTCACAAATACAGAAAAAATTATCTTCCTTAAAAATCTCTACAAAATTAAGCAAAAGTCCCTTGCAGAATACATATCCATCAGAAGAGCCAAATGTTTCTTAGCACAACACTGCTGGATGAGAGACTACCTCAGATGGGCACTGGGGTACAATAAAAAAACAAATCACTCCCTTATCCATTAATACTAATGGAACCAATCTTATTCACTTTCCAATGATGCAGCACACAAGCAAACAATTCTGCCAATTAATGCAAAAAGATGGAAATCCTCCTATAAACAGATGGTTGGATGCTGGTGACCCCGGCAAACATGGCATCACAAAAATCCAAATCAAAAGAAGATAACATCTCTCTCTGACAGCGTTCATCATGGCCTTCATGGCATCCCAAATTTCCTTCTCAAACACCTCAGTCAATTCACTGTGCCAATTATTAAAAAAAATGATTGATCACCTAGCCTCCGGCAACAGAAACATAACAGATCTTTACCCAGTGGCACTCATGCCTTTTATTAAAAAAGCAAAACCACTAAATGACATTAACAGTATCCGGCCAATTTTCATGACCCCATTGCTTATCAAGATAATTGAGTCAGTCATTAAAGATCAAATCCAAACTCAAATTCTTAGCCATATCTCGTCAAACCAATACGGAAAAAAGGTATCATCAACCTCGCATGCTATGTCCAATTTAACTGCACTGTTCAATTACATCAGAGGACCTAGTAAATCAAAACCTATTGCTGTCCAGCTGGATGTTGCAGGATATTCTGTTGGAATGCGACATTCTAGCCGGGATTGTACAGATGGTCAGCAATCTGCTCAACAACAGAGAGATTTTTCTCTCTCTCGATGGCAAAATCACACCAGGCTTCAAGCCATACAAGTCGATCCCTCAAGGATCTCTGCTCAGTGCCTTTTTCTTCACAGTATACATCAATCTTCTTCTGACAGATATAGAAAAAAACCTCCCTGGAATTTTTCTTCCCTCTCTCAATAAAAACTTCAATGTATTTGCACATATAGATGACATCATGGTTGTGCTTCCCACCATTAAATACCTTCCCCATCTCATGAACATATTAAACAGTAATACAGTGAAACTTGGCCTACAAATAGATTTTAACAAATCTTCCATATGGAAGATAATGTCTGGTAAACAAATTAACTCTCCCTTTTCTGCAAAATCCCAAAGATACCTAGGTTTCCCAATCTAAAAAACTCCAACTGCAATGGCAAGAGAGATTCAAGAATCCATCACCACTTCACTCTCTAGAGTATACCTTTCATTATATGGAAAGGTTGGCCTCCTCAACATGATCATAATACCAAAAATCTCATATTATCTTCCATTCGTTAAAATGTCTAAACAGTTTCAAAATAAAATTAACCAATTATGCACCAAACTTTTCTGGAGAGGAAGGACAGTTGCTATTAGCTTGTGAGGTATCCAACAACCACACAGGTTCAATGGACTGTCATTCCACTCAATACAAGCAATCATTTTACAGAAAACCCACAACACTCTACATAATCTGATCCTCTCCTGTGGATACTCAAACATTATTAAAAAAATTACACTGACAGATCGTCCTCCACCCTCTTCCAGTTCATAGATAGCATCCCTAATAGAACACCTACAACTTTATAACCCGATAATGCCCATTAACCTTAACCAAAAAATCACCTTATGGGAAGCATACAATATAATCAATTATAATCAACAATCCATTAAAACCAGCTTAAAAGTAACCAACCAAAGACTCATTACACACTTCAAAAGATGGAGTCTGGAACCCAAATTCCTTGACTTCATCATTAAAATAAATTTTAATGCACAACCCACGAATTGGTTTTTTTATCACCAAAGAGGTTTTACCAGCATTGACCCTATATGTGGTCTGTGTGCTCATGAAGATGAAACCATAGACCATATTATACACCAGTGCTCAAGACTTAAAACTCTGAAAGATATAATCAATTCCAACATAAGACCTGATATAATTTTCTCACTTGAAAATGCCATTCATAATGGATTTTTTTCAATAATAAGGCTTTCGATCTTTGTTTTTTATTCCATATGGATAGTGAGATGCAAAAGTCTCATGGAATTACCCCTGCCACAAATCATACCATTGTTTTATCAAACGCTCAAAAAAATCAAGAAACGTGACCAGCTCCTTGCCTCCAGTAAAGTCTTTGATGACACCTGGTCTTTAACTGCTCTTTTCTTTTCCTGATTATCAATTCCTATCTACCCAGCATTATAGAATAGTCAATTATAAAAGAAAATATTCATGTTTATATTAAAAATGCTAATACCCTTAAACAAGTTCTTAGAATCTTTTCACTATACCTAACCACATAGGAGTATAACAATTGTGCTCTCATAACATAATCTAGCCAGATGACAAATAGAACATTATATAATCATATTATTGTACAATTTATTCATTTATTTATCCTTTATTAGTAAGTAATCACCATTTATTGTTAATAAATTTTTTATTGAAATGAAAATCCAATCCAGAGTTTGAATCTTTATTTGGTTAGTTTTTAAATATAGAAAGATTTTATAAATATAGCTTTACTTCTCACTATATGTAAAATATATAATTGTTAATTAGAGAAGATACTAGACTGGGCCAACATATTTACACATTTAACAGAGCTCAGAAAAACAGCAACATGTCCTCTGTATTCTTGGAGCATGCTAAACAATCTGGACACAATTTCAGACCCACCAATCCCATAATATTGTGCTCAGAATCAAATGATCACAAAAGAAAAATAAAGGAGGCATTTTACATCAATGGAAACATCCATGCCATTAATAGAAAGGATACTTGCTTTGAGATCTCGAAGAAATGGGCTACGTAATACTAGCTTATGCGAATATTTGTATTTGCATATTTTATTATACATTTTATGAAGGCTATGAATATGAGGCATGGATCCTCGAAAACGTTAAGCCGATAAACTTTAATACTAATTAATATCTTCTCTAATTAACAAAGATTTTATATAATTATGTATTATTCTAGCTCTCTTATCTCAGTCAGAGGTTCATCCTCAAAAAACTCCAGTTTGAGTCTCATGGCTCTGTACTGCTGTGTGACATCCGGTACAGTTGATATTTTACCCCAAGTTTGTATACCCATACATGGAGCATTGATCAATGCCACGGCCCTGAAAAAATTTATGCTTGTGTAGATTTAAAAAAAGAAATAATGTGTATAAATTATGTATATAAATATTTTTTGTATGATTTATATATATAAATCAATTTCATATATAAATCAATTTCACGTTGTTTTCTTTTTCTTTAAAAAAAAAAAAGGGAATAACATTTTTTTTTCCCAGATATAAATTTATTGATATTTATCTTCATGTATACATATTAATGTATGTATACATAAATATAGTGTACTGTATATGTATGACAAATTTAAAGTTAAGAATATTGTAGGTATTTATAGAATACCATTTTGTGAAAATATATATTAAATATTATATGTGTTTATTGTACTGTTGTCTGGTGCCTTATAAATGTGCCAACAGGAAGTGGAAATAGTCATGTCATTAAACCAAATTCTATTCGAACTTGGATAATTGGGATATAGAGGGAGTCAAATTTAGTATATTCATGGACTGTATATCTGGGTATTATATATGTATCATACATATGTTTGTCAACTAATAAAAATCATATTCTGGTCTAAAGTCTGTTTCAGGTGTGGCAAAGCATCCAACAGAGGAGCTATGGTGCAAACCAAATACAATGCAATAAAATTAAGCTGTGGTCAGCAGTGAGTAATATATATATATATATATATATATTGAAACGAAAATCTCCAATCCCTTTCCGTTTCACCATCAACCTAATGACCTACTCGTCTAAACTAATTTCGAAACTATTTTTAATGTAATATATAAGTCGAGCGGGAAAACTTTGCTACAATGGCCGCTTGAATGGCATCATCCATTTACATACGAAAACACGGTATAATTAGACAGGTTTGATACAATTATAGCAGAGAAATGCTCATAATTTATTATAAAATGTTTTATTAATTTTCAGTCAATTCTTAATTATATTCGCTATTATATTCGTATGTAGATGGATAAGTTAAACATTGGAATGATATATATATATATATATATATATATATATATATTTAAGTTTAAATAAAGATACTGTAAAACATTTTCTTTAAATTATATTTAACGGTTTTCTGATTTAATGTTTTACATATATAATTGAAACTAAAGTATTTTCTTTAAATTTGCTTTTTTTTTTTAATAAACAAATAATATGTAAGAACAAATATGTTAAAAGTTATTTATTTCAGTAAAATAAAAATCATCCATTTGTAATTAAAAATGAGAATTTTGTGTAAACAAGAGATCAATTAGTGACTGCTCCCCAGGTAAAAAGTAAAATCTGTTTTCTGATTGATTTTTGTTTGCAACAAAAGACTTTTTCATTAAATCAGAATACCGTTCCTTCTGCTAAGTAAAAACACCTGAAAAGGAATTTAATTAATGAAAATGAATCAAATTATATAGTTTATATATTTTGATACATTTTTTTTAAGGAAATTAAATATAACACCTCGGAGATTTTATCAGTTGTTGTAGAAATTGAATTATATTAATTTGCTTTAATTAAAAGTCAATTGGTCCCGAGGCTTACGAAATTCCAGAAAGGTGTTAAAGTTTAGTAGAAGGATATAAATAGGCCTTATTTTAAGCGGGAAGGAGAATCCATCTTACTTTTGAAGAGAGTCAACAGGAGAAGCTTTATATTTGTTCAACCTTAACATGTCTGGCTAAAGTCAGGCAAAATTTTGCTGCTTTCCCGTGATGGAATGCGTAGTTCAATTCATCAAAATGCCGAAGCAACAACCACACCAAATAAAAGATGTCATAAGCCGCTAAAAGAACTTGCCTTCATTCCAACACCATTTTTAAATCGTCTCGCAACTGAATAAGAACATGCTATAAGTTGCCAAAGAACTCACCTTCGTTCCAGCTCGAATCTATCCAGTCCAGCTATAGAACTGTTATACTATTATTTAAAATAGCAGAGCTCTGTGAATTTCAAAAACAATCATGATTTCTTCAAAAACAGGTTAGCTAACCATATTATCGAAACTTCTTTCTAAATTTTTTTCAAATAATCTTTAAATTCTATAAAATGAAATACTTTTGTAAATTTCTTTATTAATTCAATATTGTAAACTCTTTCTATAAATGAAATACTTTGCTAAATTTCTGTGTTAATTAATGTTTTGCTATATAATTTAATCACTGCAGTTATATTTTGCTTTTCTTTTGCTTATTTTTAATTATTGTTAATTATGCCTATGTTTCGAAACAGCGTGCATTTAATTACCAATATGTTTTTTTAAAAAGATATCATTTAAAATCTCTGTATTATTATTTATATAGCGTCATTTCGTGCGCTGTTTCGAAACCCAAATTCATATTTTTGTCATTTAGTAAATTAATTAATATAAATATAAAATGTGGCTTTTCAACCTTTAATTATTATATTACTAAAGATTAAACTAGCCTGGAGTGCAATCATAAGTATGTTTTTTTAGTTAAGTATTCATAAGTCCCCTATTAAATATACTTTTCCCCCTTTTAAAAGTTTAGTAGTTATAGATAACTAAAGAGATTGAACGGGATAAAGTAAAGTTTGTATCTATATATTCCTGTCAGTAGCATATTGTATTTCTCATGCTACAGAAGAGTTGGCTCTTTTGATCAAGCTGATGATCTAGTGTTCATTTAATATATGATCTTTAATTTATAATATCCTTCGGCTTGGCGGATGTGGGATTTATTAATATTTTCTCGTTGTGCTGTTCTTTTTGATTTATATATAAGATGGAGCCACGGCGTTGCCAGCACATCTTCTCTTATGGGTAGTGCAGTAGCGAAGTCTGAGCTACGCGCCAGATTAGCACGTAAGTCTCCCGCCTCTGAACCAAATAAAGGTTCCCCATTAGCAGCATGACGACCGGTTCTTGGGTAAACCATTGTTTGTCACAAAAACCCTAAAACTATTCTTCCATCTGCAGAGCCACTTTATTATTATACTTTACTTGTGCCTAGCATATTAGTAAAATTGTTATAGCCAACTTTTTCCTCTCTAATATGCAGTCTTCGGCGTTGATCCGAAGCAATCTTGAAAACCCGTTCGATCTAAAGCTATCTGGGACGCTTTAAAAGCCCGTAGTTAATATATAAATTGATTATAGTCAGATGTATTAAGTTTCACTCCAGACTTGGTTTGATTTTACGTAAAAGAGCCACTCAAACTGATTATAAAAAGACATAACAAATAAGTTAATGTAGTGATTAGTTGTATAGCAGGATATTTGGCTCCATTAAATCATAGCCACAAACCTATTTGCCAACATCAATTATTGTTCAAATAGTCTAGAGAATGTTACTTTATAAATGAAGTGCCTGTGTGCATTTGCCAACAACAATTGTCAATAAATATATTTTAATTCATCATATATCAGTTTCTGTCTCATTATTAAATCAATCCAATTCACTAATTGCCCATAAGTATTCATTAGTAAAGCCCCTATTATTTAAATATGTTAGATTTTATCTGTGGAATGTCTAGTATTTACGTTGTTTATAGATATGTTTAAGTCCATGAGTCTTATTGTTTTCTCCGATTTGCTAGTGGGCCGGATGAAGAATTAAATCTTGTGTGCTACCATTGTTATGTTATCCATTGGGTGTTAGATCTGGTGTTTGGAGAGTGGGTTCGAATCCAGGCTGGTCCCTGACCTAAATCTCGGGCTTGACTGGGTTTGAAGTACATTTTGTGAGTTCCAGCTCGTGTTAGATGGATAAGCATGTTTTGACTGGCACAATATATATATATATATATATATATATATATATATATATATATATATATATATATGGGATAAAGGGTATAGTATAAATCAAGAAATGGGATTTCTGGTTGTGTAGGAATGAAGGCAGTTGAAGAGGGGGGGAGAGATGTTCATTTCTAATATAATAAATAAAGTTTAATAATCAAAAGCGAAGTTATTGAGTCATATCAGCAAACATTTAAACAGCATTTGATCAACAAATATTTTAAAAAAGTGGATCAAAATCTGAGGCCTAAATAGAGCACCCTAACATAGCCATGTTATGTCACCTCATCCAAGAGTTCAGAAGAGTTCCAAGGGTGGAAGGATGACTGAGACAAATAAACAGGGGAGACCATTGATGTAACTAAAGACAAGGTAACCTATATAGAATCAATTTTGGAAAACACAGTAATGTAGAGTTTGGAAATTGCAAACAAGACAGATGATGCTACAAAGATAGAATTTCAACAAGATGGTCACCCCATAAATAATCTGATGAACCAAACAACAGATCTGGGAAAAATCAAAGATGGTTCCACTTTCAGGTTAAAGGATATTGATGCTAAAATTAAAAATAAATCAGCTTTTATGGAAGTGCATTTAACAGACATTGGAGTGGATGTCACAGAACCTCAAACAACTAAAATCATGCTGGAGCCTCATGAGACTATGGCGGTGAAGACAAATGCTAACTCTAATCAACAAAAGTGTAAAGAATTATCTTCTAATTTGACAGAAGTTACTCACAATCAAAGTTTTACTCTAGCAGATTTAGCTAAGAATGAGGAAAGTAACTTAAGAAATGTTGATTTCAAATCTACTGCAAGCCAACCCAATTCAAAATGATGATACCAGTTCAGCACCTTCTAATGAAGACCTGTATCCATCGTGAAAACTATGATCAATAGAACAATATCTGCTGTTTTGGATGAATTTTCTGAACTCATAATTGATAATTCTGAGTTATATTGTCACAACATTTGTAAAGATTTGTGGAGAAGTGATGATGAATGATTGATGAGAACATCATAGTTAGAGTTTGTGTATAGCAGCAATGATCAGATTTCCATTTGTTAGGATGCTGATTGTTTTCCTGATACTGAGATGAAGGGAGTGGACAGATTTTCAGATATGATCAATAAAAGTCATTTTCATAATTCTGATAATCATTTATTTATGACATATGTTCATAACATAATTAATGAGGAGTTGAACTCATTAAACTGTGAAGGTATAATCTCTTTTAGGGCATGGAACTATCCATGGGAAAGATAATGTCTTAAAAACTATAGAAAAGTTTCTCCATTGCCAAAATTGACACATTATAGTGGAAACTGTTATATCAAAGATAGTTGGAGAAATATTTTTAATGCAAAATACTTCTAATAAAGAACTATATGATAATATATCAAAGCATAGTGTTACACCCTGTTATATTTTGTAAGAGACCCAGAAAGACATATTTACAACCCAGGGGGACATCATTTTGAGCATTATGTACCTCTAGATTCAGGAAAAAATAATAATAATAAAGAGAACTTTTGGATGGTCAAATTGTTGCAAACCCCAAATCCAAAAAAAAAAGAAAGTACAAAGTCTAACTGATGAAAGGGTAGAGTCTAAGCTAATCATAGTTTATTTTAGAAGAGCATTACATTATTACCAGTTGCTCTTCCCACCCCCACAACAGCAGACCTGAAGTATAGCCTTTTTTCATCATTTCAAGTGGGGAAGTCTGAAGCAATCGCTCTGTAGTCAGAGTGAGCTTAGCTTCATGTTTTTCTACCTAAAAAACATCTACAAGGGTTCAAACCCAGCAATATTGAAATTACTAACAGTGCCATAATATATATATATATATATATGATTATATACATATTACAAACTATTATAATGAATATTTTATAATTTTTAATTCTGTTATTTTGATATTTTCATACTTTTGAATATTTTAAGCTTGTGGTTTTCTTTTTAATTCTAAAAGAGAATTTGTTAATCACTTAAAGTTTGTTATTTTTGTAAAAAATATTTGCATTTAATTTCACATTTGTAAAAATTTAAAAGAGAATATAACTATTCAAATCAACCCATTGTAAAATTTTCTTCACTAATTAAACATTTTAAATGCTTGATTTTAATTAATCAAAATATTGTTTTATCATAGTTTTACTTTTATAATTTAAAGACTTTAATTAAACTTTTTGCAAATGAAAGTGATTTGAATCTTATCGTCTTATATCTTATTTTTAATAAAATGGACTGTAATTTGCTCAGGAATTTAATAATTATCTCATCTGCCTCTGGGCAAATGAGCCAAAGCATTCCTGTAATAGCTTGGATTGTATAAATAGAATAGCTTAGAGATAAGAGTCAGTTTTTAATCTTACAGACTTAATCTGACTGTCTTACAGTTTTTGCTTTTACTCTCTTTTTGCACTTAGTTTTTAGAATGTCTACTGAGTAGGTCACTGAACCTTTTTTCCCTGGGCCTCTCGGAGCTGCCTCTAGTATGCTGCCATGAAATTCCTGCCATGGAAGAAGGCTGATATCAATAAAAAAGCAGTAGTGTTAAAGATTGCTTACCATCAAGCTAATCCCTGTAAACAATAAAGTTCAAAGAATGAACCACCTAGCCATTATGACATTACTGAGGTAACAGTTCCATGCTTACCTCTATCTGTACTAACAATTAATGTGTTTTTTTCATTATATATTTGTATCTAATCTCTGCTTGAAAGTCTCTCTATAATTCTATCTGTTACATACATGTAAATGCTTACATCTATTTAAGTTAAAATCTTACATTTTATTTAGTGCAGAAAATTTATTATTATAATTATTTGCTTTTTATTTTTATATGTTATTTAGGTACTTATGGATAATTTGCCTGATGACGTATTCTCAAATGTGACTGGATGCCTTCTGGGGTTATTACCCAATATGAACACACACCTAGTGCACCAAAGTGCCTATAAGACAAACGTTGAGACCCTTATGGCTGGTACAGACCTCCCTTTCCATAACATTGGAATACATTGTATTTCATCAGCTCTAATTTAAAGCAGTTGGTCTTTTTAATATTTCAATCAAGTCCATTATGGTTCTCAAATCATACTTTTTCATATTAGCAATTTCTTTACCATTATCAAAACCAGGTTTATAACTAATTTTTAAAAAATGTGAATTAAAAGCTGATGTATTTAACTTCTGATTAAAACATTTTATGTTCATTAATTCTGATATTAATTCATTTACTAGACTGATGTACATATCTTTTTGAGTAATGAAAATATAGAATTGCATAAAAAACATAGTCCTCTATCTTTACATTTATGGAAAAAATCACCAATTTGGTTGCTAGTGAAATAAGTAGTCTTTATGTTTAAATTATATAGACTTCTATTGATTTTATCAGTGACTCGTTAAATATAAAGTAAAAAAATGATATAATAGATGGATATCAATTTTATTCTCTTTCTTATTTTTTATATCAAAGATGATGTTTTGTTAGTGTAACAATTAGAATATGTATATAAATTACCCCAAGTTCATAACTGAACCAGACTAGCCAAAAAAAATAAACTCTAAAACACAACCAATGGTTTCACTGCTATAAGCAGATTTTTGATTATTTATTGACTAATTTACCTTTAGGTTTTTAATATATATATATATATATATATATATTATAAATTCATTTATTTTAGATTTATATATATATATATATATATATATATATATATAATCTAAAATAAATGAATCTCAAGTAACTCATACAAAATGTCAAAATTAAAATGAGTGGACAATACTATTGGCTAAATGATAACATTATATGCTAAAATCAAAGATTTGACATATGACACAGTACCATAAGCAGGGGTAAATAATCAACATTATTAAGATAAATACAATATTCGTCAATGAAGAGGAGGAGACTTTTCATGCTCTCTCTTTAAAATAACAATGCCTTTTAATACTAAAAGCATATGTCTTCAAAGGTTGGGTTATTTAAAAAAATTTCTCTTAACTACATCATCTCATTACAACACATCTCATTTATGATCATATTGTTTTCCTAACATAAAAAACTTTTTATTATTATATTTTTGCCACTTTAATTACTTCTTTAAAATAATTTACTCTTAAGTTAAATTATTTTTTTCAATACTCTTGTATGTAAAAGTAAATAGGTATTTCAGGATTAATATTATTAATAGTTAATAATTCTAAATCTTATTATTTCTTTTAATTCTTAATGATTATTAAAATAAAATAAAAACCTAGTAACAAAACATTCTCTTATCCCCAAGATAATGTCTCCCTAATTACAATAATAATAATAGAATACAAGTATAATTTAATATAAATGGAAATAAGATGTAATTGTATAGATTATAAACACAGACTTTCAGGTCCCCTTCAGCTATCAACTCTATCTCATACAACTGATACATATGACCACATATATGTGAAAAAAATAATTGACTTTCAATATATGTATTTCATGCTGAACTAACACTCATCAGTTAGTTCAGATTATTATCTCTCTCTCTCACACACACACACACACATACACACACATATATATATATATATATATATATATATATATAATCAGTATCTGGTTTATCTTAAGATTAAAAATCATCAAACTTTAACGGCTAATCTTCAGTTTACTTCACCCTCCAAATTTTCAGCCATCTATACTACTAAAAATCTGATGATGAAATGTCAAAAATCCTTTGTTGATTTCAATATTATTGTGATACAGATGTTTAAAGATTTGCTATCCTAATATAAACCAGGCACTAATTATCTATCTATCTATCTATTTATTTATCTATCTATCTATCTATCTATCTATCTATCTATCTATCTATCTATCTATCTATCTATCTATCTATCTATCTATCTATCTATCTATCTATCTATCTATCTATCTGTCTGTCTGTCTGTCTGTCTGTCTGTTCTGTCTGCCTGCCTGCCTGCCTGCCTGCCTGCCTATCTATCTATCTATCTATCTATCTATCTATCTATCTATCTATCTATCTATCTATCTATCTATCTATCTATCTATCTATCTATCTATCTATCTATCTATCTATCTATCTATCTATCTATCTATCTATCTATCTATCTATCTATCTATCTATCTATCTATCTATCTATCTATCTATCTATCTATCTATCTATCTATCTATCTATCTATCTATCTATCTATCTATCTATCTATCTATCTATCTATCTATCTATCTATCTATCTATCTATCTATCTATCTATCTATCTATCTATCTATCTATCTATCTATCTATCTATCTATCTATCTATCTATCTATCTATCTATCTATCTATCTATCTATCTATCTATCTATCTATCTATCTATCTATCTATCTATCTATCTATCTATCTATCTATCTATCTATCTATCTATCTATCTATCTATCTATCTATGGGAAATAAATGATCTGGATGAACTGATGAGTTCTGGTTCAGCTCAAAATACGTCTGTTGGAAATCATGTATCTTTTTCATGTGTTGTCATGTGTATCAGTTGTATGAGAGAGTCAATAGCTGAAGTGTGCTTAAAAGTCTGTGTTTAAATCGTGTACAATAATAATAATCTTAAAACTTAAGTCAAACACGACAAACTCTTAATTTTAATAAATTTATCTACTTGGAAAACATTCAGATATAAGGAATAGATAAGAGATTTTCTGGCCACTCAAATATCATCTAATAAATTCTTTTAAAATATATTTGTAAATTTAAAAAAAGCAATTCTATTATTTCAATATGTGATAGATCAATAAAATAATTTTATAAATAAAGTCAACTTTCACAAATAAATAAAATTGATTATAGAAAATTTCAATAATGATGAATACACAATTATAATTATTGTAATAAATAGCATTATCTCTTTATTAGATTTTTTTAACATCAGAGATGCAATTTTGTAATAAAGTTATTCTCCTCTCAAAAATTCTTAATATTTATGCTCTTTCAATGTTGAGCAACTATAAAACAATTGTGTAATAACATTTATAACATTCGGATATCTGAAAGTATGTGGATAATAAATAGGCAAGAAAGATAAATTCAATAACAAAAATCACATTGATTTTAACATTAAAACATATAATAAATAATAACTCCACTATTTTCCAATATCATCAAGACAAGTATTTTCCAGATACATTAGGCAAAGCTATAGGATGTCAAAAAAAAATTTAGTTTACAATTTTACCATAAATTCAAAAATTAATTAAAAATAAAAATGGATGATTAATTTTTTTTATGATTCTGATATTTAAACAAGTTCTAAAATTTATACAGAACATTCTTGATATTATAGTGTCCCTTAAAAACATATACAATATCTTTGTAAAATGATGAACCTACAAATCCAGTAATAAAATGGCTATTGAATAAGATGTATATTATTCACAGGATCCTCATAAAAATTAAAAAAATTAAAATTAAACATTTATTGGATTTAGATACAAAACTTGCATATCAAAGAAACAACTTACAATCATATATACTAAGAGTGCAACAAGAGATAAGGGTGTCATTCTTCAGTCCCTATGAAAAACATAACAATTGCCAATGTAAGTTTTTGTAATTCACTATTCATTGATTTATACAAACATTACAAACAAGGTTCATATTTGGGACAATAATATAAAAGTAAAGTTAAATGATGACATAAAATCAAAGGAAAATACACCTACATCTGAGGGAAATTGTTGAACGAGGACTTAAATTCTAGTCATATAAATGATGAGAATGTACCATCAGAGATGAAGAATAAATAGGATTTGCCTTTCATACAATAAAGTTATAATTTAATGAAACATATAACATAACAATTTAAAAAAGTACTCATGCTATGATCTCTATCAAAATACAATGACAACATAAAAAAGAGACAAAGCTGCTATCTCTTTCAAATATACAGGCAAGATAATAATATACTTAACACAAGAGACATACTAATTACTATCTATTAATTAAATATAACAACTGATATGTGAAACAAAATGAATAACTGGTACTAAATATAGTCTAATAAAATTATGGCATAAAATAAGCAATAAAATATACAGCAGCTTCTACCTCTTTCATCATTTATATATAAATTTAAATTAAATAACCCCATAAGAAGTGCACATATAACATATGTAAAATATTGCATTATCAAATGATAATAGTTCTGACAACATTGACAATATAATTTATAAATAACATACCAAATTATACCAACCAAAAGTGCTTGTAGTGATAATATCATTTCAAATAAAATAATGAATCATTACTCTTAACAACTAAACTATTACCAATCATAAATAAAAAAAAATGTCTTTCAAGTTTGTTTATATTATTTAACAGGATGCAATCACTGAAAAATAAAGTTTTGAAGACATTGCAGACATCAGTTTACTGTAACTCAGCATGGTTAATTTAGAATACAGTAAATTAAGCAAAATATTTAAAGATGTTAGCATAAATTTGCATACACATTCAAGTGGATGCAAATATGTGGATAAAAGCCCAAATAATGATATATATTTCATAGTCTAATATGCATAGCCATTCATGTGGATGGAAGTATTATGTGGATAAAAGCACAATAATGATACATATTTCATAGTCTAATAAGCAATCCTATAAACTGCTTCCTATTTTTTTACCAATCTACTCTTATTTTTCTAGACATTTTTGTTCATAATATAACATCTACATCTCTTAATAATATTTTTTAATCATAAACTAAAATACTCAAAGAGAATAAATAAATAAATAAATATCAATTTAAATAAAATTTCTATATACAGCTAAATCATATGCACCTTGAATTTTTATTTTGCTGATAGGGAACCTCTCAAACCTCGATACAAAATAGGGAGCTTTTATAAAGATAAGATTGTCTGTCTTTTCTTTAATCTAAATTTACACTTATATAGGCTAATTTAAAACATCTTGATTTGGGAGCATGGAGCTGTTATTGTCTTCACTGTTTAAGTCCAATATTTCTTTTACAAATTCGCATATGTGAAATCTTGTGATTTACAATGAGTTAATATTATGATCTTTATACTTCACATTGGCCTATATAAGTGGAAATTTAGGTTAAAGATAAGACATCCACTCTTATCTTTATAAAAAAGTCACTATCTTGTGTCAAGGGATGAAAGATCCCCTATCAGCAAAATAAAAATTCAAGGTGCATATGATATTGATTAAAGTCTATTATTAGAATGTATTTACATATACTTCCTGTGTGCTTAATAAATAATTACAACTAAATACAGCTAAATAAATTTTACTGTGATTCTTTTATAATCATAGAAATTGGACAATAAAACAAAACAGAAATTAATAATCAGGACCATATGTTATGTATGTATGTGTATACATTTACTTTATTGTTGAAAGTATGTTGGCATAATTTGATATTTTTATTCTAAGAACAAATAACACATAATCATTAATGATTTCATGTTTTAACTATAATTAATAGTATTTAATATTAGATTTAGGGTTATATTATAAATAACAAAGCCTTTCAACAAGGCCAGTCGAAGGTCACAAGCAAAGCATTAGGGTGCTGATACAATATGTGTCTGAAAGTGGTGCAGAATTAAGAATGCACTTTTGTTGTTATACATACTAGTTAATTTACAAAATTAATCAATGTGACTTGATTCACTATTTCTACAAAATAAGGAAATATAAACATGTTAAAATAAACAATAATTTCTTATATACAAATCATATTTCATGTCACATTGCTATGTGATGTAAAAATAGAATAGTTCATTTTACTATTATTATCCACACCTTTATCTATCTATCTATCTATCTATCTATCTATCTATCTATCTATCTATCTATCTATCTATCTATCTATCTATCTATCTATCTATCTATCTATCTATCTATCTATCTATCTATCTATCTATCTATCTATCTATCTATCTATCTATTGTTTGTGATTATTTGGTATCTATAAAATAGTAATAATTCTAAAATAATAATAATAATAATAATAATAATAATAATAATAATAATAATAATAATAATAATAATAATAATAATAATAATAATAATAATAATAATAATAATAATAATAACAACAACAACAACAACAACAACTTCAAAAATTTTATTGGTTTATTACAAAAATAATATCTTAAATTTACTACATCAAGCAAATTTTTTTTAAAAAAATCCAAGATGTCTCCTGCCATATTTTTATAGTTTTGAATTTTTTGTAATAATTTTTAAAAAAACCATAGTTTTCTATTAGTTTTAAAAACAGCATAACGATAACTTTAAAAAGAATAAAAACGGGTTAATACATTAATAAAATACATATTATTGTATACATGAGAATAAATTAGTTAAAATAGGATCAATAAAGCATTATTTATATTAGTGAACATAGTGACATGAACTTGTAATGCAATCATTAAATATGAATGTGCATTTGTATTTAAATATAAAGCAATTCTATTTTAAAATATTTACGTAAAGTTGTTTTAAATATTAAATAAAATTCAGTTATTGTGAAAACAGTAAACAAAATATTCAATTATTTTAATAGTTGAAATACAAGCATAATTCATATATCAAAAGTTTAATTGTAATTATAAGGAACTTGAACACAGACATTCAAGCTCCCTTCAGTTGTTCAGTCTATCTTATACAATTGACACACATGGCCACACACATGAGAAAAGGTTAAATTATTATAAGGGACCTGAAAACAGACATTCAAGCTTCATTCAGCTATTCACTCTAAACACAGACTTTCAAGCTCTCTTCACATGACTTCACACATGTGAATAAGTCATGTGTATCAGTAGTATGAAATAGAGTGAATAGTTGAAGTGCTTGAAAGTCTATGCTCAGATCTTTTTTTAATCATTTATTTTAATAACAGTAATATAAATATTAGTTGTAATATTGTGATTTGTATATTTAATTTTATTAAAGTATAATATTTTATTTAAATGTTTTAAAATGTTAAGTACATACCTCTCAACTATCCTAATAAATAAACAAAACATCTGAAAAATATTTATCAGGTAAAATGCATTTTTAAAAAAATAAAATTTAAAAATTTTTGAAATAGAAAATTATAAACTATTTTGCCACCACTAAAAGTCTTATTAGCTATAGCTTAAAGCAAATATTTAAAAAACTAGTATGCAACTGCATTTTAAAATTTAATAGAATTACTCTTTGTAAACAATTTTCTGGGAAATGCTAGTGAATTTCATTTTTAAGGAACTTACTATTTATCCATTCTACACCTATATAAATGAAAAAACAACAACAACAACTTATTGTTATTTTCTTAATGTATATCACATAAATGAATTGAATCATGAGATACAATTTTATCATTTATTGTTCTAGCAGACCTAATTTTTTCCAGTCTCTGTAATTTTATAGTTAAAGCACCAAATGTTTTCAATCATTTTTCTTTTAAAAAAATATTATAAATTATTTTAACAAAATAAAATTGATTGGAATTCTTAAAGACTTTGAGTGAATATTAGGTTATAAAGAATATTTTTTTACTATTTATATATAATTGCTCAAATAAAAAATAGTGGTTCTATAGATAATATAATTTAATTTTATATTATTATAATTTAAATATCATGACTGGGTACATGTATAAATTGTTTTGATGAAAAATTGTTAATTAATATTAATTATTATTTATCCATAATTTAAATATAGTATTTTATATGTTTATTGATCTCTAAACTTGTCTATGCTGTTATTATTAGAGGTCATAAGCAAATTCAAATGATTATATAGTTTGAAATATTTTTCAAGTCTTACTACTTTTTTTATCAATACAAGTATATAAATAATATTACTGTTCACTAGAAGAAAGCTTCTAGAAATAAGCACCACAGTCTTTTATTTATAAATGTTAGCTTAGATATGCATCTTATGCAATAAAAATTATTTTCAAATGAGTTATTTCAATTCATACATGCATTTGATATTCTAGCTTATATTCATGGAAATGAATTCACTGTTTATAAAATTCATAATAAAATGCTCAAATTTGGATACAAAACTTTCTACAAATGTAGCTAGTGGAGAGAGATCATTTTCAAAATTACAAATTATAAAAGGTTGGGCTGCTAAATTGTCAGCAATAGCTATAGGGAATGATACATGCAATATTCTTAAGTGTTGGTGATATTGTATCTAAATTTATTTCTGTGAAACCTTGGAAAGTATATTTATAATTATGTAATAGTAATTATTTTCATTGTTATCTTTAGTAAAGACATTAAAATGTATATAAAAGAATGTAAAATTGTTTTTTTTTTTTTGGGGGGGGGGGGGCATCAAATATTGTTTTGCATAAGGATGATGACAACCCTTCCTCTTGCCCTGTGTTTTAACTGATTAAAATGCATAACTGATGTGTATTGGTGAAAATCCAGTCGGTGAAAAGAATATATATACAATATTGACATGAATTATTGATTAAATCTTGATATAACCAAGGGTCAGTAGGGGATTTATTTATAATTTTTTCAATTTTTATTGTGGAAAACCCAATTTGTAGAAAAAAAATGAAGAATTACCTTAAAATGAATAGTTATAATTCTGAATTGATGTTTTTAAAGTTTGGAAAACTTACCAGTTAATAACCTACCTTTCAATATTTCATAGCATAAATGTTCATATCATTTGACAGACTGTTCATTTTTTTTTGCAGGATTTGATCAATACTTTTTTCTTACTAAACCTCTTCTCCTGAATCATTAATTATTGATTCAAATTTATTCCTGTGGTTTCTCCATATCATTTCAGCATACTTCCTATTTTTTTCCAGCCATAGCACATGCAATTTTATTTGCTCTTAATATTATTAAGATATTTTGAGAATCAGCATAAAAAATTAAGTATTTATCTAATATAACCTTTATTTTAATCTTTTAATTTTCTCATTGTTGTAATTTTTTTCATGCATTTTTAATCTTATATTGATGTTGTTTACTGTAATCCTCCTTAATTTTTGTAGGTAGTCATTTTTTATTTTCCTTGTTGTTACATTATATTATCCTTAAATCTTTAAGAAAGTTCTAATAAAATATTTATTAAGATTTTCGTTAATATTTTCACATTTACCTTTATTATTAAATTATTTATATAGAAAACATTCCCTAAAATTTAATTTTATATTGTATTTTGTTTATTATGTTTTTGTTTGCATTAACATTTTAGTTTCTGTACTTTATTTAGCTTAATCTTATAATATGTGGACTCAATATATATATATATATATATATATATATATATATATATTGATACGTGAATATATATATATATATATATATATATATATATATTCACGTATCAATATCTGGCTATAGAAAGTGAAAGACAAAATGTTAGATTTTTTGGCATGAAATTGATTAGGCTCGACAATAAGCCCGTATTATTTTTATAAATATTTATCAAATTGATTATAATTGTTAATAAGATATTTTGTTTTAATATTTTCATATGGCTGAAATTGAGAGAAAAAAGAATAATCAGTGTCAGGATAGGAAAATTCAATTTTCAAAACACACACGCAAAAGAAAACTAATAGTAAATTTATATACAGATTTAATCGAAATCAATCTATAAGTTTAAGATTGCATTTCTATCGATAAATATTTATTACTTGCCACTCATTCTTTTTTTAAATATTATTTTCAATCTCTTTTTTTAAAAAAAAAAAAAAAAAAATATTTGAACAGCCATGTATTATTTGCTTTTCTGCCATTTAAATATTAAATTCTTCGTTAACTAAAAGAGATGTTTCATTACAGTAATAATATAATATCAATTACGTTTTGAAAAATATGAGTGAGAGAGTTAAACTCTTCATATTGTTATAAGAATTACGAGCAAAAGCTGGATTAAATGTTGGCGGGTGTGGTCAATATTATTTCCGAAACGCTGTCTCTACAGGAAAGCTATACTCATCCTGATCTTTTCTTCTAACTGACAGTTATTTAAATAAATGAGAGAGAATTTTATTTTTGTCCCCTATTTTGCTTTATAGCTCATAAACTTTCTATTAATTTCCTTTTCGAACAAATAATTAGTACTTTAAATACTTAAAATGATAACGCAATCAAAACTTAAGAATCTTTATTAAAAATAATATTGTTATTAATTAATAAGGATGTTTTGTTGATGCATTACTTTTTGGGTTATAGTATTAAACGGAATTTAAAATTTCAATGTATATTAAGGTTTTTTTTTCATAAAAAAATAAAGTGTCAAGAGTTGTTAGCCGAGAGGTCAGCGCAGCTGCCTTGCAAGCAAGCAGTTGGTTGCAGACAGTTGTTGCGGGTTCCCCTCCCGGCAGAGGCTATAACATATGAAAAAAAAGTAAAGTAAAAATTAAACTACTTGATTCGTCACACATGTTTAAAAGTTTGTTTTTACCTATTTGTATATAGCCAGGGTAGTTATTAGAAAGTGGTTCATTGCAAAACAATAAGTTCTACAAATACAAGACATTAACTTTTTAATTCTATAACAATCTAATAATAGACAGGTGAGAAGAAGAATGTTTGTGAAGACATAATATTACATGCTAAATTAGATTACAGATAACACCTTTAATGGAACAGAGAATTTCTAACTTACCTCATTGTAAATTGCTATAAGACTGTTTAAAGCACAATGTGAAAGCATAGTGTTATCTTTTCATTCAATAAATATTATTATAAGCAAGAACTCTATATTATTCTTTATATTATTACAAAGCAATATGCTGCGATATTTAGCTATGAATAGACAGCTAATGGTACTTAACACAGTCACATTATATATTAACTTCTGGCTAATAGATTTTACCAGTGAAAATCTTAGAACTACTTATTCTAGCCAGTGACCTTAAAATAGTAATAGTACAAAATTAAATTTATTTCTAATGTTCTCAATTACAGGCATATAAAAGTATTTTTCTTTATAGAAATTATAATAATGATAAATATAAGGAGTAAAATTTTAAAAGTTTATTTTTTTCAGACATTTTTATGTATTCTGAAAAGACATCAACTTTATAGCACTAAAATATTAAAATATATTTGTGAAAATATTATTTATGTTTTTTTTTTTCATTTGTAGATTGAATTATTAATAGTATTAATGATGAATTTATTATTATTAGTTTATCATGTCATTTCAAATTAACAGATCCAGTTGTAAGATGTTTTACAATTAAATTCAAGTAAGCAAAATTTTATGTGAGGTATAAACGGTTTTATTAGACTGGAAATTAAAGCATATATTTACTTACACATTTGATTCCTTAGCTTTTTCTTATAATATTATATGGAAACTATCAACTTTTAAAATTAATTAAATTTTAAAAGTTTGCCTAAGATTAAAATCTATTATACACTTTTAAAAACTAGTTTCCTAAAGAGATAACGTTTCATCTATTTATGGACAATAAACTAAAGTAATTATAAAGAATGATAGTTTTCTCAATTATACTTGTTTTTTTATTTTTGTACAATTTTACTTTCCACATAAGTAGAAACATTATACTTTACAAAATAGTTCATTCCAATACATACACCTGTCATAACATTTCAATTTAAAGTCAATTTAGGCTGGCAAAATAGTTATGCAAAGTTTCATTATTAAAATTTCAAAAATGTATTCATAAATTTCACATCATAGTTTGCAAATTTCAAATAAATAATTTAAATATTAAAAATTTATTTTCTGTACATTGAAATGCAATAACAACATTAAAATTACATATGAAACTAAAATATAAGCAAAGTTATTTATATTCATTATTTTTTTTTTTTTTTTGAAGATGTGATTTTTGGGGAAACTTGAGAAAAATTTGGGCTTACGCATAAAGTAAAGAAAAACTAGACCCAGCCAAACTATTGTTTCAGTTAGCGAAATATTTCATTTAAAAAAGATCATTTGGCATTCAATTTTTAATTTTCTTCTAATTTTTCTAAGTTGTTGGACAATAGAATTAACTGTAAAAGATTTCACATTTGTTTAATATAACAATTTCTGTAAGTGTGCATTATTTAATTAAAATCGCTATCACTTAAATTTATATAAAAATATTACTATATAGATAATAAAATAAGCATTTATTTTTATAGCGTCTATATATAATTGTAATTACATTCATATCGGCCTTTCAAGCCAATTGTGCAAACGCTTTGCGAGTGTTAAATAATAAATAATTTAAAGTGACCGTTCTATCATCACGCCTTCTGTGCCAGTACTTCAGATTTAATCATATATAAATATTTGAGTCATAGGAATAAAAGGGATTCTTTTTATTCCTGCATAAATTCTATAACTTGTATTGGTCAGAGGGTATTCATTTATTATTTAACACTCGCAAAGCGTTTGCACAATTGGCTTGAAAGGCCGATATGAATGTAATTACAATTATTTACAGACACTATAAAAATAAATGCTTATTTATATATATGATTAAGTTTCAGTTGGAATGAAGTTTAGTAAATTCTAGAAAATTTCATCAGCATCATTTATTCAGACATTGTATATAGTAATTTAAAGTGACAGTTATATCGTCACGCCTTCTGTGCCAGTACTTCAGATTTGCTCATATATAAATATTTGAGGTGTAGGAATAAGAGGGATTCTTTTTATTCATGCATAAATTCTATATCTTGTATTGGTCAGAGGGTATTCATTTATTATTTAACACTCACAAAGCGTTTGCACAATTGGCTTGAAAGGCCGATATGAATGTAATTATATAGATAAATGTTATTTATTTAATATTTTAAATTGCATGTAGGCACATGCACACAAATACATGTTTCTTGCAATAAATTTAAAATTAATTAACACATATTAGTTTATGCAATAATTAAATAATTGCTATATAAGTAACATTTTATTAATTGTTGTAACAAATGAAGCTATTGTTATCTATAAATTATAATATTATATCAATTATCTAAGCATTTAAATTAATCTTAAAAATTTATTATATACTATTAAATCTGTTTAAATTATTAAACTATTTTTTGTTCCATAATTGATTTATCTATCTCATTTTAATTTTTTTATTATGGTATAAAAATAGGAGTGACATATGGGTGATTGGAATATATCTTTATTCCCTATGACTAATAAAAAATAATTTGAAATTATAAAAATTAATAAATAAATAGGAATAGAGAATGAGAATGAATATGAGACCATCAGCATGAAGTAATAATATATGTAGTTAAATTAATAATAAATTATTAAAAATTTCCACAAATTACAAATAAACAATCGACTCTATAATCAACAGTCAAGCCTTGTAACTAGATCTAAAAGAGGTACACTACAAACACACTAATAAAAATACAACACAGTCTTTTTGATGCACATTTTATATGCCAAAAAAATTGTCATAAAATAACAAAAAAACAATGTTGGGATACTTATATATGCTTATCATCATCCATGTTTTGTCCACATGTTACCACTAATGTATGTTACCACTAATGTACACAACAACTTTAAACCATTTTTTAAACAAAAAATAAAATGCAATAAATGGAATTAATAGTGATACCTTTGTGTTATACAGAGGACTTTGAATGTCCAACACAAACATAAACCTTTATACACAATTTATTTAACAATTATTGCTATCTACAACTAGCTCAAGATTACAAGACTCTAGCAATTGTGATCTTGAACTAGAAAAAGTAAAAAATTAAAGGCTTACTCTACTATAATTGAAATAGATTTATTGGCATAATTTAAAAATATCAAAAACCCTAGACTCAGACTCGGATCCAATAAGTGCGGGGCCCAATTGGATTTTTTTTGTGGGGCCCTCTATATATTAAATATTTAAATAAAATGCAAATTCAATATATATATATATATAAATCAAATATCATGGATCATAAAATAGGTAAACTTCTACATACATTAAAAAATGCACAAAATACAAAAACAATTCCATTTTATTGAATATAAATTTACATCATTGAAGATGAATATATGAATTTACATATTTCTAAGTTTTTGTTCTGTAAATTCTTCTAAAGTAGTGTGCCAAGTAAGACACATATAGAATAGAAAAATTGAGAGAGAAGATAGTACTATCCGATTAATTAAATCTTAATCAAAAATGACATTTATCCGTTTTCTATATTATAATATATGCCTTGATGAATGAGATTATATATATATATATATATATATATATATATATATATAATCTCATTCATCAAGGCAAACTTAAAATAAATATATTTTTAATTATTTGAATAATTTATAATTTATCCTTTATTGCCAAAAGCAATTTGCTTTAAATTTCGAAAAATAACTTTTTGTTAATTTTGGTGGTGATGCAGTGCCCCTTCAAGTGTGAGTCCCGATTTGGCCCAATTTCTCCAATCACCTTAAATCTGGCTCTGCCTATACTATAATATAATTTAGTCATACACACTGCCCATTCATAGAACAAATAACTGAACAATAAAGACATTAAAACTCTTCTTTAAAACAATTATTTAACAAATTAGCTGATGAATAATTAATAAAATTAAAAATGACAAGATAATATGATAATTCAAACTTCAATACATTTTATCATGAAATACAACTAAGGAAAATTTACAATTAGCTAGAAAGCCTTTATTATAATTTTGGAAGAAAAATCAAATAAATACAAAACAAACATATTTCAAAAGAAAATGTTAATAAAATTATTCATTACCAATTATTGTTTCCATAAAAATTATTTATAAATAAAAATATAATGTGCACATTAAAATATCTTTACTATTGTTTTTTTTTTTTTTTTAGTTCTTCTTTGAAAGCTACAATTTTCATTTTTTTCCTGTTGGCTTTATTGTTAAATATAACACTTTTACTTTTTAATGGCTTATAGAAGTTTACCATTAACACATATTTTTTGGGTAGTACATATAGTCACTTTTTTATAAAATTTTGCAATAGAATATTCTCTAGTTTCTACACAAAATAAATTTATCCATGTATTTAAGCCTAATAAGTTTACAGATCAAACTAAATCAGAGACAGAGATATTCATGCTCTTGTAAGAAAATCAGATTACTTCAGGGATATTCTTATTGTTTTACATTTTTTTAGTGAGCAGGTTACATGGTTGGTGATTGATGATGTTCAGCTTCATTCTAACACTTAGCATATTTTATCCATTTTTTTACAGCTGAACTTCTGCTTTTGTTTACTCTGAAAGCTAAATCAGAAAAGATGGCTGCTAATGATTTCTTCAAAAACTTGATCAACAATAACTGCTACTGTTTTCTGGAACAGTTGAATGAAAAGCATACACTTCAGACATCACAAAAGATGAACGATGGGATAAAAAGAATTATAAACTTATCAAGCAATCAAAAATAGTGTTACACTTTTTTAAAAAAAATAGAGAATATTTCACTATCAGCAATTCATCTCTCAGTATAAAACTATTTACACAATATTAAAATTGTGTTTACATAATAAATTAACACTTTTGGTAATTAATAAAATACATTTTAAAACATTTAAAATCAATTTTGACCTAAATAGGAATCTTTTAAGGAGTGGCTTAATAATATAATATGATAAAATGTAAACTTATTAACAATATAATGATTTTTCCATATTGTTTACCTAATAGAAAATAGATTTAAACAAGTAGGCCCCAGAACCAATGATACAATGTATTTCAAACATTTACATTGGCAATATCAAAGCAGTCAATTTTTGCACCAAAAATTAAGCTTCATGGTTCTATCCACTAACCTATATTCAAACCCTACATCCCATCTTGCTCCTCTATTTATGTGTATATTTCATTTATATATATCTGAAGAAGCATGTTTATGAATTATAAATTTTAGCTTTTCAATATTTTTTTTATTATTTTTTCTTCTTCACATTAAAATACATAGTTGTGGCTCATATATATATATATATATATATATATATATATATATATATATATATATATATATATATATATATATATATATATATATATATATATATATATATATATATATATTGAACCAGATTGATTTCCGATTCAATGGTTTTATTACTAAAATTAATAAAGGAAAAACAACTTCATTTTCATTAAATGTCTAATGCTAAAATTTTTATTATTATTTAATACACATTTATATTTAAAGTAGATCATTTAATGTTTATAAAATTGATTTTAAAATAGTTTACTTTCACTACTTTGTTTATAAAATTGATTTTAAAATAGTTTACTTTCACCACCTGTTTTAATCAATTTGATTAAAAACAGACAAGCTTGCTAATTATATATTCCTGTTGCTTTTATTTTAGTCATATTTTTTAAGTTAATTCTAAAAAAAAGCGGAAATTTTGTTTTGTATTTGTCGTTTTTGTTTCAATTATCCCTGGTTGGAATTCTTAAATTAGATTGAGCAGGAAATTAATATTTGTCCTGCCTGAAATATAGAATGGACACTAATGAAAGTTTTTCATGGGAAATGTAGCGAGGCAAGGATAGCCTGCCAATTTTTGGAGAGCGAAGAGATTCATTATTAGATACACATTTGGGTTATTGACTGCTAAGAGTCAGATGTTTTTGAGTAGCTGTTTGGACGTTTAATTGCATGCTAAAAACTTAAATAATTATTGACAAACTTTGTTGCTGTGCAAGATGTCAAAATCTACCACTATGGGTTTTGCCATTATTAGAATGTCTTGCTAATTTAAACAAAGGATGGACCCACAATTACCAACTCTCCTTCAGTCATGCCATGAGCCTCTAAAATAAACACTGCCTCTACCTTGCCACTGTCAAAGGACCTGAAATATGAACTATTATCAAAAGTGCACACTCGTCACTAAATCACTAGAATTCTGCCTTACCGTAAGCTAAACTTTTTCCTATTCTAGCCAGGGTAAATAAATTGTGTTTAATTAAATCTCCACTCAATCTAATGATAAATATGTTTTAAAATGGTATTGTTTTTTTTTAATTATTTATTATCTGTATGTACTCTTTTCTAGTATTTAAAGTGTGTCTTGGAATCTTAGTTTTAAGATTCCAAGTTTGTTTGCAATTTTCGTTTAGCAGGGGGTGCATAGGTGATTGTATTTTATATGTTTAATATATACCTGATTATTTTGTTAACTATTACAAAACACATTGGCAGTTTTCATAATCTTTATTTATTTACCTGCCCTTAGTTGTAAAATAAAGAATCTTTAAACATGTTTCGTTTGTGCTGTTTATGCAAACAACAAAATCTTTTTGCTGGCTATTTGTCAAGTTATTTCTTCGGGTTGTCTGAAAATAGTCTATTTCTTTCTGGATTATGTAAGATCATAATCAAATATCTGTTGCTGTCTTGTAGGTGAGATCAACCATGTTTACTTTGAATGTAGTATTACGCGCAGCAGTCCTGTGGCATTTTAACGACAGTAATTAGAATATTACTGCTCAGAGGTCCGTGCTGGTTACATCGATTTCCAGCGGGACAGTAACTGTTTTATTATCCCTGATTCAGGAAGCTAGGGTTGTTGTTTGTTTTTGTAATTTTACAACTGGCCAGCAAGAAGATATTATCCTAACCATTTCTTATATTTTAAGTGAGAGAATTTTATTGCCAAAATGTTTAATGCCTTCATGTTTGTCGTACTCTTGTGCACTCTCTGGTAAATATACGTATGTTAACATAAGTCACTTTTATATTCATGGCTAGATGTCTTTACTATATTGTCTAACTTATAAAATTAATAATTTTTTTAAATTTATTTGGCTGACGTTTGTCTTTGTGCTTTGATTTCTCAGCCGTCTAAATAATATTTAAGATATCTTGTTCCTCCCTGAGTGTAGTTCGGTGCCTTTTGATTCGCATATCCTGTCCACCCTAAAATAAATGTCTAGTTCCTATTTTCGGACTAGTGGCGCCCCCAGAGTCAGTATATGCGAATCTCAAAAATCTTTCTCCCATTACAATATATATATATATAAACAGGAGCAAACATACTAACAAAATATTGATTTTATAAATATTTTATTATACATCATTTATAAAACTTTTTTTTAAAAATTATATTTATACTAAACTGTATATTTTTGTAAAATCCAAGATGGAAAATGCAACCGCCATTTGTCAAAAATTAATTAAAGGGGTGGAAATATAATACTATTTTAGTCTTGGGAAATAATTTTTAATTAAAGCTTTACTAAAAATAAAATGGAGAATAAAAACTAATGGATTTTATTTTGTTCTAAACATTTTTGTCAAATCTATTTCCAATCTGGGAATAGATTTGAATATATTTTTGGAACATTATATAATGATTGCATTTTTGAGAACAGTGGATAAAGAAAATGTAAGATTTTGTCAGATTGTAGTTTAGATTTTAAGCTAGAAATAAAAAGTTAAAAGCATTCTACAATTTCCTGAGTGGGATACAGAATGGGCTGATTTTAAACACCAACAGATAGCTACTATTGAGAAAACTGTGTTGTTAATATAATTCATGCTGGTGTAAAACTTAAAATGATCAAGAAGAAAGCCAATCACCTTTCCTGATGTTTGTGGTGTCTTCTTTTGCTGTTGTACCATCCTGTTGCCCTAGAATGAAAGAAAAGCCTGATCTGAAAAATTGGAGTACTGAACAAAAGCTTGCTGTCACCTAAGAACTTATATGGATCCCTGAACTATCATGCATGTGCCAGACTTTTTAAAGTGAACTCTTAGAATTGTGCAAGGTAACTCATTATTTTCATGTCACAACCTAAAAGTATAGCTAGTCTAATTAATCTTGAATTCTGCAATCAAGATTTCTTCTAACATCTTATTTAACTTTATCTCTGTCTAATATTTAAATGTAAACTGCTCTCAAATAATTTTGAAAAATATAATTCTATCTCATATGCTCTAACTTTTTTTAACTTTGGTGCAGTTATTTATTTATATGTATTTATTTCTTGATTTTATATGTATGCTTTTGTTATTATTAATGTGCCAATCTCAAGCAACCTGAAAATCCTAATTTCTCAAAATTTTTTCTCTCCTCTTTTAATCAAACCTCCATGAATTAAGGTTATTAACATCCCCTCAAAACAATATGTATGATTAATTAATATGCTTGCCAGAATGTTTTTATGAATCAACATTTTATGTTGGTTTTTATTATAAAAATTGTTATTTGTTCAACTCCAAATAGAATGAAATAATTCTACAGGAGTAAACCCATCACTTAAGCTAATTAACATTTTGGAATATTTTAAAATGTTATTTAAATTATGAAAGAGTAACAAATTAGTTGTTTTCTCTATAACTGCTAGTTTTACTTTATTTTTCATACTCTTAAAATATCAATTGCTTAAATGTTCTCAGTTATTATCAAAATCCATGAAGGTGGAATAGAATTATTTTAAATAGCAGACAGAGGAGGAGATAAAATCTTAATGTATCTTTTATTAAATGAAATCTTCTCTATACATATGTTATAGTGCCATAGTATATTATTTGTATAAATTATAGCATTAAAACAAGGGGTCATTTACTTTTAGAGCAATAAATCCTAGTTAATGTTGTTAGTTGCATTATTGACATTCAGCTCATCTTCATGAATATATATGTGTGCTTCTTATCTGGGGTTGTGACAGGCAATTCCTGGGACCTTCTCTATATAAAAGGTCTCTGCACATTGGTGATTCCAGAACACCTGGTCCAGGCTATGCTTAACTACATTTCTCAAAACACTTCTCTAAGAAGGGTGTCTTTTATTTTGTTTTCATCCAGAAGCATAACCCTATCATTAATTTATCCACTATTATGTCAGTACCACCACTTCTTCATTTATTATTTCTTTTGCTCCATGATCCAGTTTTGATGTTATGATATTGAAATTGTGCTCTGCTCAAAAATATATATAAATGTCGAATATCACTAGTTTTATTAATTAATAATGTTATTTCAGTCGTATTATACAATCCCATCATTGTAATTTATTATTTCTGTATTTAAGAGTATTTGCCTAGGAGAAAAAAAAATTCTTACCACTGCTAATTAAAAGAATTTTCAATAAGTATTTTGTCATATACTCAAATATAATTTTTCAAATGCATTTTATTTATTTTTACGATCTCAGTGTTAGTCACCAGGTTTCAGAACCTTAAACCAAAGCGTTAATGGCAATATTAAATAATCTTTGTAATAAATGTTTGGCATCTTAATACTGTACCCACCAAATTATGTGTGCTTATGTATATATACTATTTAGTTAATAAAAGATCATATAAAAACTCTTCATATGAATTCCAATATGTAATCATCTACCACTTGGTAGACTGCTCATTCACACACTCATTAATGTATATAAGTAATTCCTTATATTAAACTATTTTTATTGCCTAACTTATTTGAGTCACTTGAATTATCTTTTCTCCATTTTCACATGCACAACCATGTGTATGCCTGTTTTAGTTTACTTATAATATATTTAATATATAAGCCTCATTGCCTTATTTGCTCTGCTAGTGGGTCACATTTTAGAATAAATTCTGTGTGCCATCATTATATGTTATTTATTACATGTTTGATCTGGGTTTCAGGGAGTGGGTTCGAACCCAAGTTGGTCTCTGACCTAAATCTCAGGCTTGCATGGCTATAAAGTACATTTGTTGAGTTTCAGTTCTTGTTAGATGGATCAACATGTTTTGACCCATACAATATGTTTAAAATTATAATAAATAATACCAAATATGAAATGCTTCTTCTAAGTACTTTAAGCATACAATAAATTAATTAACAAGTGAGTGTAAAAATACTAATTTAGATGATTCTAAAGAAGTTTTGATTTTAATTCAAACTTAAAGATATTAATACATACGAGTAATGGAATAATTATCTTGACCTGCTATGCAATAATAGATAACAATGACAACATACTAAAGATGTATTTATGTTTCCAATAAACATAAAGCAAGCACTTATATTTCAAATATATAAACATTAACACTACACAAAGTATTTTAATGGGTATTTAAAACTTCATATGGCAATCTGAACAAAATTCACTATAAGATAAATATTAATAAAATGTGAATATGTTTTTTCCTCAATTATAGGACATCCAAATGTGCACGTATTTAAAAAAAAATAATTTGCACTAATCTTTGAGTTTCACTATAAATTATTACTATTATTATAACTATACCCCTACCCTTAACCTGACATCTACCACAACCATTATCCCTATCACTACAATGACCACCATCATTATCTCTATCATTACCATTTCTACTGCCACTACTACCACTGTCACTAATGCTACCACTTCTACTGCCACCTCAGCTACTATCACTGCTACTAGCACTACCATTTTTATGAGATTATTTGCACAATCAAATTATTGTGTCAATAATGGCTTTACACAAAATAAATTGTTCATATTGCATAAATAAATCTTTTACACAATTCTACAAATGAATCAAATTTCTACATTGTTTTACATCAACTTATATGAGTAATAATTTACAAACTAAAATTCTTCTATTTACAGTGGCATAGGTAAAGAGACCAGGATCCATGTAACCACAAATATTTTTGCAGGTGCAAGAGTCTGATCTTTATCATTTTATTTTTGATAATTTGTTCAGTAAAATGGAATTTAACCTTTGTGATGTTGGTTGAAAAACAAACATCTCATAAATCAAAGAAAGAAAAGATTATAAGTAATAACTCTAATCTGAGGGAAAAACCCCTTTCTAATGTTTTCAATAATGAGATTAATTGTAGGTATTTGAAAGCAAATGATTGTTGAAATAATATGTTGATAGGTTTGAATAGTAGGACATGTATACAGGAAGTTTCATGTTGTATCTTCATCTCTCCCAATATTTGCATATGTCATTTTATTGGATATAAATGTATTTGTTGGTAAAGCTTTTAGATTTATTTTAATTAAAAAATCCTCTTACTTAGGCTCTAAGGGCCAAAATGTATATTTTTGTATAATTAATCTGTTTGTAATAGTGACTAATGATTAGGATACCTATAGATTTGTCACATTAATACAATCATAAACTACCCAGTAATATATCTTGCTGGAAAAAATGTAATTAGTGGTTTTGAAGAAATGGAAATACTATTGAAAGGCTTTGTAATATATTATTTTCTATCCATAGTGGTATATCTCTGGATGTAATAGGTGAAAACCACTCAATGTTAGGAAAAAAGTCAATAAGTCTTGTAAGTTCATCAATAGGTCTCTGTATTAAAAGATTAATATACAATGTAGATTTAAATCATTAAGCGTTGAATGTTTTTTCATATCTTAATACTAATACAAACTACCCCCCCCCCCAATTAGCTTTATACATCTTGAATTAATTTTATTTATAAATGACTTAGTATATTTTATGACTGGAGCATAGCATTTGATCTTAAGAAATACTAGCATGTTAAGTACAAATATCTTTGCATATAAAGAAAGGTAAACTTTTTAGAGGTAATTAATGATTTTTTTCTACTGAATCTAAAAGCTGATTTTGAATTATTAATCTCATGTCATTATACTTTTTACTTTAAAAAATACCTCGAAAATTCGTTTGAAATACTTTACAAGTAGATTAATTTTTAACCCTGTAAGAATGCATCAAATGGATGTTTTTCTTTATTGAAAATTAATTAAGAATTAACAGAAAATTATTCATGAATTAAAAAAAGAAATAGAAGAAACCTTTTAGATGGAAGGAAAATATCATCCACATATGTAATATGTTTAAATGTTGTATTGATAAGAGGAACAAAATTACATGTAATTTAGACTCTATTTCTAAAAGAAGAGGATTGATATAATTAATAAAAAGCAAAGAACTTAAGGGTAAACCTTGTGGAATAGAATTGTGTGGGGAAAACCCTGGAATAGTTTTCACATTAAGAGTAATGTGTATTTTTCTTTTAAGTAACAAGTTAGCAAAAATGTTCATGATTGGATTATTAATATTTTGTGAAATAGATAAAAGTTTTTCAATGGGCACATCATTCAAATGCTGCTTTAATATCTAAGTAGATAGCAATGGTCGTTACCTTTCTGTCTTGATGATTTTCATCTACATAATGTTAAATAAAATAGCTGCACTAGAAGTTGAGCAGCCTTTTTTAGCATATTGGTATTCAGATATTTTGGGAAGGATAAGATGTTTGATTTTGTCTTTTATAAGTGATTCCATTATTTTAATAATAAAAGAAGTCATTAATATTATTCTCTATTGTTTAATGGTGTTGGAGGAATATATTTCTTTAAGAAATAGAAGCATGTGATATGATAATATGTTATGCATAATGGGGACAGTAAAATTAGATAAATGTGCTAGAACAAATTTAGAAATAGCATGAATTCCAGAGTGCACTCTTTCTGGACTGAACTTAATTCTTTTTAATATTTCAAGTTTGGAAATACCATGATTACCATCTGTAATAACAAAAGTAAATGTTATTAGGATTAGAAAAGTATGCTTTTGTAATTGGGCCTTAAAATGAAAAAAAAAAGACAACATAACCTCTGCAGCTATCATTTCTAGATTTTTAACAATTGATGAAAAAATATATTTTCTTTATTTATAACCTAATGTCCATTGAATATATCCATTAGACCAATCATGTGGCCTAGCAAGATAAATTTTTGCTTTGTTAATTGATAAGAATTTAGTTAACAACAATTGCATTTGTTTATATTTCTGCTTTAGAGATATGATTGATTTTATTGATTCAGAATCACATGAAGTGTTTTTAAGTTTAATATGTATTGCATCAAGATATTTTACAAATTTAGTTGAGCATTTATTAATATGAGTATAGTGATTGATTGTGGATGACATAACCAATAAAAGAAAAAACATGCATCAATAGGTTTCAAAGACAATATTTCAATATTCCTAATACATATATAAATTTCTGATATTAATGCTTCTGGTGTGGCAGATTTCAAAAGCAATTACCCTATATTAATAAGAGAAAATATTTGTTTTACTTGCATATTTAGATTCAAAAGAACATTTAATGTTAGGTAATCAAAAAAAGTTACTGATTTCAAAGAATGAGAGATAAGTTAATGAAATTTATGTGAATAAAAATATAAATCAATTAAAGATAATTTCTTCTTAATATAAACGGATATAGAGTTGGTAGAGAAAAATCCCTCATCACTCATCAAATGTTTATTAGTCATATGTAAGTATTTGTTAATAATGTTAGAGTATATATATTGAAGTCACCAATAATAATTGTAAAAAATGGATTTGTACCTAATAGCTAAATAATATTATTGATTAATTGGGCTATTACGGAAGGTTTATTATATAAATAATGTTTTGTAATATTTATTGTAAAATCTGAATGAATCAGGGTAATCATAATCATGTAATAAACATGAGAGATAATTTTAAATGTTTGAAATTATCATATATTATGAATTAATATTTTAATGCCAATTGCACCCAGGACATTTGATGAAAATTGACAATAACCAAATTTGCATAAAAAATGCTGAGAAATAAACGGTGAATTTACATAATATTTTGTCTCTATAAAAACATTATATTAGAAGAAAATTGTATTATCTAAATTACTTAAAATAAAAATGAGTTGGATAGAGTTTATTTCCCTAACATTTACATCTGTAATACATAAATTTATTTACAATTCTGAAATAATAATAAAAAAAACCTTTATGAATTTCAAAATATCCAATATACTTATAAAACTAATGTCAATTACACTATACCAATGTGTTCTTACAAGACATACTTCAGTAATTTTCAAAGTAAGATTAAATGGCACTTTACTTTTAATATATATACATACTCATGATTTTTTTTATACAAATATAAATTACAACTAAACATTAAATGTGATGTTTTTCAATACATTTATATATGTCAAGATTCTCTTCATAGACTGTTTATCATTTTTTGAGCTGCATGTTTGTGTGTATCAATTCCAGAAAGAAAAACTTCCATCTCTTGATTTGTGTTCATTCCATTGTTCTGGGATTGTGTAGTCCATTGTAACATGATATATATTGATATGTTCTCAGCAATTCTAATTTTTTCAGAGCAGGTTGTCAATTATTGGCTATAGTTTTGTTTTCTTCACAAGAGGTATCGAGATCTTTAGAATCATGTATTAAATGTATTTTTCTGCCTTTTCTTTTTTTTTATTGTTTTTCCTATTTTTTCTTTATTCGCATAATCCTCATCGGAAGATGAATTATTGCTAGTACTATGCATAATGTCATCATTATATTTTATACATGAGTCATCCTGATTAGATAAATTTATTATTTGAAATTTTATATTTTTATTTTGAACAACTTGCTGATAATGTTGTTTATCCACTGATTGGGATACAAGTTTTGAACATTGGTGATTTCTGTAGTTTCTAAGTCTGCAAAGTTTACATAGATGATGTGGCCAATCTTTTATAAGTTATGTTCTATTCTTACAAAAAAACATTGGGAGGGGTATTGTTCTAAAAGTAATTACAAATGTTGAGCTGTCTATTTAATGCTAGATAGATATATTTATAGATAGCAGTTTTTATGTAACTGAATATCACATTTAGCAGTATGGAAACTCTCTTTTCCAGTAGATATTTAAAATATCTAACTTTGCTATAGTTATTTAGTAATTCTTGAAAGCTTTTAAAACTAAAATTCATATAACAGTTTTTTTTACCATGTCAAAGAGTTTTGCAAGCCTATTAATACTTCTATAGCATACATTTTTATTATTTATAAAATGTTTATTATTTTCAAAAATTGTCTTATGTGTGATATTGTTAAATTCTAACATTAAACACCTATTTTATGAATGATCCAAACATTAAAAATCAGTCCATATACTGTTTTGTCTGTCAAATAGATATAAAAATCATCAGTTGGAAATTTTAAAACAGAGGCATTTAGGGCAGTAAGAGTAATTATAGAAGTATTTTCATTGTAAAATTTGGAGAATGAATTTAAAACCAATACAGGAATTGAATTATTAAACTTTTCTGAAATAATGAATTATTAAACTTTTCTGAAATAATTAAATACTCCTGGTGATCAATTTTAATATTTGCATGTATATTTGAATGTTCATTTTCAATATTAAAAAATTCAGCAATATTATCCTGATTTAAAATATTTTTTTGAAATAAAAGACTTTATGATTTATTTTAACAGCACTTGCATATGATTGAGGATCTTTGATCTGAGATAGAATAATAGTTTATTTTCTAATAAATTTAATAGATTCATATTTTTATTTTATTTCTTCAACATTTTTAAAATTACAGTTATTATTTATTTATATTATTTCTTTTGAAGTTGCAACATTGATAATATTAGTTTTAATTTCTGCTAATTTTTCATTGATGTCAGCATTAACTTTAATACAAAAATTTGATTTTTTTCAGTTCTAAGTACCTATTGCTAAAAATTGAATACTTAAAAAAATAGAAGTATTAGACATTTCAATTTGAATTTTATCATTACATAAATAACCACAGCTCTAGGATGATCTTACCTCGAAGAAAAAAAAAAGCTCTATTAACTGCCATAATTTTCAGTTTTTAAATGTATGAAAATTAGCATAAATCTTCAAATTTATGAGGAGCTGAAGCAACAGCTAACTGACATAGATATGTGCCACTTGGTGCCTACTCCACTACTATACTGCTATTGCCACTACCACTACTAGTAGTACTACTACTTTTAAAATATATTTTATTTAGTATTAGTTATATGATTACATTATATTTTACAATTAATTAAATACACGATTTGAAAAGGCTATGCACAGAAATAAATGGAGAAAACAAATTACATTTAATATAATATATCTTGCTAAAAAATAAATATGCAAAGATTATTAAAAGAAATAAATTAATAGTTTCATAAATTTTAAACCATCAAGGGATATTACTATTTATATCTTATTATAAATTACAGCATCTGTGGCAGGATGACTAGACTCCATATAGCAGCATAAATATCAGGAGGAACTAAAGCCTTTCAAAATAATTTGTTATGAAATAGAGAGGTAAGTTTCTGAGATATTGGATTAAAGGTAACATAGCATCTTAAAAACCATAGAGTAAAATGAAGAAATATTGTTATTCTTATATTAGAAAAAATGCCTCTACTAATATTATTAGTAAGAATGATAAGAGAAGAGATAGATTATTTTGTAATTGTGGCTATGAGAGCATAGCATGTGTTTAATGATGGACAATGAAAAATGTTTTAGTGTCTCTGCTCTATTTGACACAATGATTGAACATCAATATTGGAATATGTCATTCTCTTAGCAAGGAAAAATTGCAAGGTAGTTTCACAGATTGATTTTAATGAGAAAGTCAAGATATTTTGGATCCAAATACCATTCTTTAAACTTGTTAATTATTTTATTGTTAATAGTGACTATGGTTTGAAGAATATCAGTTTTTTTTGATTTGTGGACAATCTCATAGGCTTGTCAATATTTGATTTTATTATTAAAGAGGGAGATGTGTGTGGGATTTGAGATGAATTTTAGCATATTAAAGAAACACTTATATTTAATGGGGGAGGGGTGTATCTGATGATGTGATTCTAATAAAATTATTAGCATCTAGGTATGTACTGATAACTGTTGATATCACTGATTGCTCTTTGGAAATGAAATATAGAAATAGAATGAATGGCAATTGCTTTTTCCTCCATACTAGTTTTGTGCATAGAGATTTAACTTTATTAATGAAAGATTTGGTATATTTAATTTTTGGCATATAAAAGTTTATTTTGGAGAATATAAGAATGTTTGATGGGGAATATAAGAATGTTTATTAGAGATATCTTTGCATGAATAGAAAGGCATGTTTTTATTATAGTTTCTATGGATGGTAGCATATTGTTTTGAATTTGAGTTCTCATGGCATTACTAGATAGGTGAATTGGAAAATGAAGGAACTTTGAGGGTGATGTACTACAGGGAGATTTAATTTTGTTACCTGTCAAAATCATTTATAAAGACAATTTGGTCTTGTTGAATGTTAATAGCAATATTTTGATGCAATACTCAAGAATTTAAATCAGTTCAGAAATATGGTTTTGAGAGTATGAGGATGATTAAAATGTTCATATAGTTTATATGGTCGATGACCGATTAATGGTTGTTATATAAATTCCAGACATTTTTTTCCAATAGCTAAAAGTAGTGAGTTATAATGTATAGAGATCTGAGTAGTAATCCCTGAGTAATGCAGTTGTGTGGATAGACAGCTGGTGAATTTTTCCCATTGAGACTGTTGGGTATTTTCCTGTTAATGAAAAAATTTGTAATAATGCACAATAATGGATTGAGGATATTAAGAATTTTTAATAGTTGAAATAATGGATCTATTGGAACTCTGTCAAATGCTGAAAATATGTCCAACTGAATAGCAACAGACCCATTCTTTTTATAAGCTCTTATTTGATTTACAACAAGTTCCAACTTTGTGAGTGCTGCTGTTGTAGCAAAGCCATTCTTGGAAAATTGGTATAGTGTAAAACTTGTAAAAAGAATTGTTTGAATTTTGTCTTTAATAAGAGATTCTATGGTCTTGACTAGTATTCTGGTCATTGAAATTGGCTGTAAATTGGTAAGTGGAGTGGGATCTATGTTTTGGTTAATAAAAGGGAACTATAAAGACAGGATATCATTGAACATTTTTAAATATTTGGGTAGAAACCAGGTAAATTAGATTATTGATTATAGGGATAGTGAAGTAAGTGAAGTGAGAGTAAAAATTTGGGGATTGAATAAGGGCCAGGATGGGTGATCTCAGGCAATAATTTAATTTTAAAGCTATATCATTTTTAAGATCATATAATTACAATCACTCTAACCAAACTGAAAGAAAAAAATGGACTTTTACTGTTTTGTAAGTTTTTGAAATAATAATATATGTGAAGTAAGATATATTTTCTATAATTATTAATTATACATCTTTTATAATACATTAAGGAGTTATATTTTTATATCTAAGTGACCATTTATGTAGATTTTGGTCCAATTGGGAGGTAGGGTAATGAACATTTTGGACTTTTTAATATATTGAACCGAATTCGAATATGTGTATTCGAAATACCGGCCTCTTAGGCAGAGAAGAACATACTCGGAGAGTATGTATGCCCAAACAATAGCCATAAAGTATATAACTAGCATTACATTTCCAGAACATAGCTTCTTCTTGGCTGTTGAGTTCAACACCAAGTTCAAAGCACTTTTTTGTTTGTGTATAAACACGGGTGCCAGCTGCTTATTCTAAAATAATACTAAAAGAATAAACAACGGACTTTGAATAGTGGCCACTAACTCAATGCCTAAATCCACGACTAGCTCAGTTGTTTGTAATCACTAATAGATTATACTTAATTAGTGATTAAAAGAATTAATAAAAGAAGTTGTTAAAAAGAATTGATAAAAAGAATTGACCGACAAATATAGTTTAATTTTAAAGATAATTTATTAACTAACATTTATTTACTAAATTTAAACATTTTATAATTCTAATAAAACACACACATATTTTAAATTAACATTTCTAAATAGTTTAAACATTCCTATAGATTTAATAACAAAACACTCTAATTTAACTAATAAATATTGATATAATGACCACGCACATATTAACTCATGCACACACATAATTATGATAATAAAGGACTACATAGCATTTGAAATTTAATCACACACATCAATAGTTCATTTATGTATGATATAGAGTTCATATGATTAGACTCTTGAAAGATTCGTATGAATTAATGCAATGCAATGGCTATTACAGTATAGAACGAAATAAGCAAATGTTTTTACCTAGGCTTTTTTGAATGTTGACATAGAATTTTGTTCTTTGGAGGCTGCTTTCGGTGAGGATATTTCAATTATAAATGCTTACTAGCCGGCTGGGACATTTCCTTGCTGAGTTTCCTGATTTTCACGATTATTGCTATCGGAGACAAATAGATACTGATGGAGATTTTCTAAGATGTTAAGCTGACATTATTTCACGGGCAGATCTGCTGTTTTCTCAGACATCTGGGCTGGAGATAAACGTGCGTTCCCAAGATCTTCTCAACACTGCATTTTGTTTGTTAACTGCTCAATTAATTTCTGAACTGCACTACTCAATTACTTTGTGAACTGATTGTCTCAACTAATTTGTGGCTGAATTGTCCGATAAAAAAGTCTATTTATATCTGTGCCTTGTTGTCTTTCTCATATCTCCGGCAAAGATCTATTGTCAAATTCCAATGATAATCATTTGATAAACGTGTTTTGGAAGATTGCTTAATTAGTAATAGACATGCAATAAAACGTGTTGTTTTATTTTATTAATAGCCATTGCCGTGGTTTTAACGATAATCTTCTTTTATTTTGCATACATTTTATTTATTTACAAATCGCACATATATACACACATATATTTTTAATACAATTTACTATTTAGTTTTAACATTATTTTTTCTTTAATGAAAAGAGATTGGTATGTTTGTCTTTAACGAAAGATTATTTTTAGGAATACTAATAAAAACAATTTATTTCCTTTTATGACCCTTAGTTTCATTTCTCAAACCAAGACTCCCCCTTCCCCCTTTTGATTAATTAATTGTAGCTTTTTTTATTTCAAAAACTAACGCTAGAAAACTATTTAATTCTTATTTTTTTTCTAAAACAAACTGCAATAAACTTTTCAATGTTTAATTTTATGTTTTCTTTTATGAACGATTATTTTAATAATATAATTTTAGATAAAATTATATGTGTCTATATCAGTATAGGTACAATATATATATATATATATATATATATATATATATATATATATATATATATATATATATATATATATATATATATATATATATTCAATTAAAAGTTGTTGAGAATTTTTGTATAGTCATTTCAAAAAGTGAATTGAATTAATAGAAGATGGTTACAGGGGATGTTTTTGTGATGAATGGAATCTATTTTTTTTAATTAGATGGATAGGTGATTTATTTTTATAAGTGCAGAAATGTATGATGGATGTAATTATATTTACAAAGTAAAACCATGTTCCTATTCATTTAATGTTAGAATGCTTAATGTTTTGAAGTAAATATATATTTCTGATAAGACAGCTTCTGGTATAAAGGATTTTAATAGCAATATGGTTGTATTATTGAGATTCAAGAAAGATTGTTTTTTCTAGATCAAGGTTTAAACTAACATTAAGTGTTACATGGTCTGATAAGGTAACAGACATGAGAGAAGGATTAATTATAAAGTGTAGACTAAGAGAATAGAAAAGTAAATCAATTAGGGTGGAATGCCTTTTTATCATAAAAGGAAATGGAATTATTAGGAAAAAAATCTTCAACACTCACTTTTTTTTTCTTTAGAAGGTGAATGTATTTAGAAATAATGTTTGAATAAGACATACTGAAATCTCATATTAGAATGATTAAGTGAGGGTTGGAAAATAATGTAAGGCTTATTTGATTTATTAACTAATTAATTAATATTGATTTATTACAGAGAAAGAATGAAATAATGTTAAAAGTATGTGCAGTATGATAAGTTGTTATTATGCTCATATTTTCATTGTGATAAAGAATTTTAAACTGATGAAAGAGAGATTTGTGACAAATTAATACTCCAACCCCTGCAGCAGCAGATTTGAAAAGTTTAAGAAAACCATATTTTCCCAAGTATCATTGGAGATCTGCTTTAAGTAGTGGATGTGTATTTAGTCTCTGTAAATAGTATTAGAAGAGGATTAACTGATTTATCCATTTATTTATTTGAATAATCTTTGTGTAAAGTTGATTCCTCTCACATTCATTTGAGTGACATTTATTATCATCTACAATATTTTTTTTGTGTTAAAGAAGTGCATGAAATTGGAAATAATAGTGATAATAATTAAAAAAATAATATAAAGCCCATGTAGATTTAAATTTTTGATGTTATATAATATGTGTATTGAGGAAAATTGGGAAATAGTAAAAATCAATAGAAAAGATAAAATGTTGTAACTTAATTGCATATAACTGGTTCCATTTCAATCTTGTATTTTCCTAAATCTTGAAATTATCAGCAGTTATCATTAAAGGTATTTTGAGTCATTTTTTATATTATTTTGCTCTTTAATTACAATGAGTTGTGCATTTTGCATTATTTTCTTTTGTGGTAAAGAGGATTGCTATTTTAAAAGCATGTAAAACTACTCATGTTGTTTGATTGTTTTAATGAAAATACAGCTCATATATTTCCAGGTAAATAATTTGTGTTTTAAATAAATATCAGTGTTCTCATGTTGTTTCAATATTTCAGTTCAGTACTTCTTGTATTCATAGATGAGTTGTTTGACCATAAGAGAAGTTGTCAGAAATTTGTATAGTGTTAGTTTCCAATTTTGAGTTATCTTCTGCAGAGTTGTTGTTCTTTTTTATTTTTATTTTCCTTTTATGTGTATCTACTCTTGTGACGTATTTGACTTGTTTTTGTGTAAGTGGAGAATTATTAGGATTTTGTATTGTCCAATATAATGAGATTGCATCTTCTAGATGTAATGATTTCTGCATATGATGAACTATATTTCTTTTTTTATATAAATGAGCATGGGAATTATTGAGTAAGTTATCTTTTTAACTTTAAGATTGTATTTTTTTCTTACTCATTGGATTAAAGTATTTATTTACTGAATTGTCATTTAGTTTTATTTTTTCCCTTTTCTTGATTTTTTTTTACTTACAACTAATTTAAAATTGTCATCAGAGTTGTATTCTTTTTTATATTACCCTGACAAATTGGTATCATTTGTTTTTTCATCATCCAGAGTTTTTTTGGTTTATCTTGTTCTTGTTGAGTTTCATTAAGTTTAGATGTCATTGTGTCCATGCGGAAAATTATGTTAATGATTGGTGATAATTGACTCATTGTTGATAAATTTCTTTACTAGATATGTTTACAATGCTTATATTTTTTGTATTAACATTTTTGGTACATTGATATGTATGTGAATTTTTAAGGCCACAATTTTTGCTGTATCTATCTGGGCAATTTTTGATGAGGTGCTCCCTCGATTTCCAAAAAAAAAAAAAAAAACAACAACATTAAAACAGTATTTCTCTAAATGTGATTATCAATGGGAAAATTTCAGAAGAATGTAAAGTTAGTACATTGAAGGTTGAACATTTTTATTTCATATGATGCTAAACAATGCTGTGTTATTTAATACTGTTGCTCTTTTTTCAAGCAGATATCTGAAATTAGAAATTTTGTAATCTGTCAACTATGTTTTGTAAATCCTGATTTGTAAACCTAGCATGACAGTTTCTAATTTAGCCTGCTAGTTTTTTCTGCCTCTTTATATCTACATTACAGACATTTTTATCCTTGATAAATTAAACATGCTTCTGAAATATTGGTTTTTGAGTTATGTTATTAAATTTCAGTACTAGATATTTATTATTAGGATAGTCTAGTACCTTAAGAACATTACTGACATTTTCTTTTCTATAAGAAATTCATAAAATTCATCTGTGGGAAATTTCACAATTGTAATATTTAAGTCTGTCATAAGTATAATGAGTGTCATTTCATTCATGAATTTTTGAAAACATTTTGAAGCTATTGCTTGTATAGTTTCGTTGAACTTGTTTTATTAAAAATAATGTTGATACTGAATTTGTTTTCTTATTTTCAATAAAATCAGAGTTTAAAATATCAGCTATATTTTTATCATTAATTTGAATTAAATTTGTTTCCTTATCTATAATGATTTTAAAATATTTGCATAAGTATTTTAATTTTTAAATTCAGTTCCTGTATATACAAACTCTTCAGATATTCTGGAGCTATTTAATATTGAACATTCTTTCATTTATTGTTTTTCAATAGCACAGGAATCACATATGTTTTCACAATCAGATATGGATTTAGAATTATTATTGGAAATTCCTTCCATTATTCTTTTATCAGGATAAAAAATAATAATATAATTTTTTTGAGAATTAATTAAATTGCAATTTAGAATAGAAATTTCTGTCATATTTAAAAAAATACTTACAATTTTTAACCAAATTAGCATACAAAGAGCTTATCTTGAGCAGAACAACTTTCTCTTCTCACTGACACAGTTTTTACTATCAAACTCTGAGTTAAACTATTATAAATAAACTTCAAAGTAGAGCTGATGTTAGTGTTGACTATATCAGAAAACCACCATCTAGTGACTACTACTGCTGCTGCAGCTGCCACTACCAATGCAAATACCACTGCCACTAACAATGTTTCTACCACTACCACTATTCTATGACAACTACTACTGCTATTATTACAACAGCAACAACAATAGCAACAACAATCATCATCATCATCATCCTAATAATAATAATAATAATAATAATAATAATAATAATAATAATAATAATAATAATAATAATAATAATAATAATAATAATAATAATAATAATAATAATAATAATAATAATAATAATAATAATAATAATAATAATAATAATAATAATAATAATAATAATAATAATAATAATAATAATAATAATAATAATAATAATAATAATAATAATAATAATAATAATAATAATAATAATAATAATAATAATAATAATAATAATAATAATAATAATAATAATAATAGAAGAAGAAGAAAAAGAAGAAAGCTTTTTAAAATATTGCATATTTATAAATAAATCATTCCAATTTTGAGTATTTATAGATTTGTCCATAAATTGACGATCTAAACAATACATATAATATTATTTAAATTGTATTTTACAAATCTATAATTTACAATTGACATTAAATAAACAATATGTATATAATATATGCAATTATATTGTCTATACTCATTTTAATGTAATTAGACAGAATTTGAACTCAGATGCTATTTACTCCATCCTTTACAACCCATACACATGACCACATAATCTAATAGGATAAATAATCTTCAATATACATATTTCATGCTGAACCAGATCTCATAATTTAGTCCAGAGCACTGATTATATATGTGTGTGAGAAATGATGATCTGGACTGATAAGTTCTACTTCAGCATGAGATCGGAAGAGCGTCGTGTATATATATACATGCTGATATAAAAGATATATATCTCCATATATATATATATATATATATATATATATATATACTGGAGATCATTTATCTTTTCTACATGTATGTGGTTGTATGTATCAGTTGTATAAAATAGAGTTGTTAGTTGTAGGGAGCTTCAAATTTTGAATTTGTAATGACCTATTTTTAATGAGTCTTTATTTAACTCCATATTTTTTAAATCCCCAATATGATAGTATAAAAATTCTCAAACATTAAGTATAATTAAGAGTATTTTTTAAAAAAAGAAAAAGAAAAGAGAGAGGAGATCAAAATAAGATTTTAATTCTTTTGTAAATTTTATTTTTAATTAATCAGAGTTGTTTTTTTAAATCTCTATTTAATGAAAAAAAAAATCAAATCAGTGCAATTAACTGATTATCTTGTTTTTCTTTTTTGTAAGAAAATTTGGTTTTTAATTATAAAGGACTATCAAAAATTTTATAATATTAATTTAAATTCTTGATATGTTTTCAATATTTATGATTAAGGAGGGGATTAGTTAAACAATAGTATTTATGAAATTTTATTTAATTCATTGCCATGAAAATTATCATGCAAAAGACAGATTGTAATTGGCTTGTGGGCAAGATTGTTGTAGATAAAATATATGCAATGGTGTGAATAAGTGACTATACCCAATTATTTGGAGAGGGTAGTCCTAAATTAACTGTTTAAGAGAGAACAGTAAAGTCTTGATCCTGCTGTAAAAAGAACAGTAAGTGAATAAATGTTTTTAACTTAGTTGTTGAAGAGAGAGCAAGAATGTCTTATTCCTGCTACTGAAAAAGACAGAAAGAGAATAAATATTCCTAACTTAGCTTTTAAAGAGAAAATCATGAAGTTTTAATCCATCTGCCAAAGAAGAAAAAAGCAGAAGTCTTTACCAAGCTATGGCATAATATACCAAAAATCTTTATCAAGCTATTAAATAAAATAGCAGATTTTTTAATCAAGCTTTTAGCATATTATTAGTTTAGCATTAAAAATAGTTTGTACAATAAAAACTGTGTGCTATATTCAGCTAAAAGCTAGGCATCACATTCCATGTATCCTATCTTTACTAAAATAAAAATATAGAGAAGGTATACTCCTAAAGTAGTCTGCAATATTGCCTTCAACCAGGAATATTTTCTGTCTGTGTCAGCATCACTTGGAAAATCAAGAAAACCCAATGGACATTATTTACTATTTTTTATTTATTTGGAAATTACTACAATCCAGGGAAAAGACATCTTAATCATGCACATGACTAAGAGGCCTTCAAAAAAAAGTTCAATTGAAAAGAAACTGGAAATTGCAACTGGAAAGGATTCCATCAACACTTAAGCCATGGTTAGAGGTATTATTATTTTTATTGTCTGAACACTATATTTTTTTATTAATATAATGTTTGTTTGTTTTTTGTTTCATAAATGTTATAAGGTTTTTTGTTAAGAATTGACAAAAGAAATTACTTCACTAAGTTAAAATGTTTCAAATTGTTAGACTTTTCCCCCTAAAACCCAGTCAAATTTTTCTTACAAATGGTGAAATCATTTTTGAAAAGGAGAAAAAAATATGAAAGAATTCTGTTATCTTGGTAAGTTGAATGAAAGATTATCTTTGATTCTGAACATGTAGTTAATTAAATCTTAATTTTTTTAACAAATTGAAGCAAAGGTTGTTGTCTATGATTTTGGAAATATTGTAAAATATAAAAAAAAATCTTAATTATTTTAAAGAAATAACTTAATGAATTTAGAATTAACTCAATGTCTAAAATTCACTGATTGCTTAGTATAATTTTATAAAACTGTATTATCTGTATATTTATTTTTTTGTGTGAAATTGGTGTTTAAATGTCATACTATCATGTCATTTTTATTTATTTTTTGGTTGTTGTTAATTAGATATTAAATAATTGTTTGAAAAATATTTTAGTCTTAATTTCTTTATTCTATCCAATTCCTGTTTCACAAAGAGCAGTGTGTGTGTGGGATCTTACATCATGACATTTTATATTCTAAGATTTAGTTTATTTTGATGATCCCAACCCATACGCTAATTTATTTATTCATTCATTTTTCTCTTGCTCACAGTAATAAATTATACAGTTCTTGCTTTCTGTGTTAGATTTGTGCACAACAGTTATATAGAATAAGGGGTATATATATATATATATATATATATATATATATATATATATATATATATATATATATATATATATATATATATATATATATATATATATATATAATGGACATCTAATTTATGATGACGATGATGATTATCATCCAGGATTGGTGTGAAGAATGTATTCTTTAATATTCATTCACTATATTTTATTATAGTTTAGTCTCTATTAGACATTTAAGTTTATAATGGCTAGTACATCAAAGATATTAAGTGGCCAAAGCAGTGATGATGATCATCTTGTTTTAGTAACACATCATTTTTATTTTTGTTTGTATTCTTATGAATTAGTACTTAAGTTTGCACATCCAACTTATGTTTAATAATCTGCCCCAAGCTGCAAGGGCTAAATAATTATCCTAGTCTATAGCAGACCCTTTTTAAATCCAGTCACCAGATTGACTATTGATTTATTTTTATTGCTAATCATTAATCATGATTAATGAATATTGCTTATATTTATTTATAATGTTGTTGAATTTTTATTTATTATATTTATAGTTACTCTAGTGAGTTAACTGGGCTGATCTCTCAGAATCATCAGAGTGATATATCATGCTGATTCCTTTGATTTTATATTTTTTATTTGAGGATAAACAAACAGTTCCTCAGATCCCTGATGGTTTAAATGCCAATTATCCATAGAGTTAGAAATTATTACCTAATTAAGTGTCATTGATGATCACATAGTGGTGGCGATCATCACATCAGTAGGTATTCCCCCCTTATTCCCTATAGTATTACAAAAGGGTGACTCAACTTTGGGCTGTAGATGATCATGTACTGGTGACCCTGACATCATATATGACCCTCTTTTTTCCAGTGTTAGAGTATATATATATATATATATATATATATATATATATATATATATATATATATATATATATATATATATATATATATATATATAAGATATTTTGCAGGTTCATCCTTTGTTAAGAAAATTTAATTATTGATATTCTGATGTTCTGAAATGGTCACACAAGTCATCCACTGGGTGGTAAAAGGTAGAAAGATGATTGTAGAGGCACTACAATCACTGATTTTTATAAACATTAAAGTTCCACCAATAGCAAAAATGTTAAATTTAAGAATGTTTTTTTTAAAAAAAAACATTTCAAATAGGAGGAAGTTTGCATGTATCATCTCACTTATTGATACAATCTGGCCTTTTAAGTATCTCAATGGTTTTTCTAATTTTGCACTGGTAGAGATTATAACATCTGGATATGATCCTGGTACTAGAAAAATCAATTTTATGACCTGAATCTATGGTATGGAGTGATAGTGATGCTGATGATGATTGTTGTTTAACTGCATTAGCATGCTCATCTCTCCTAACATTGATGTGAAGATTACTCATACCTATGTAAGAAGCTTTACAAATTTTACATGAGATTTGATAAACACCATGAGATTCAAGAGGGAATGAATCCTTAGGCTTGGTTATTATATTGCTGATCTTTTGATGAGTAGAAAATGCTGTATCTATATTATAGCGTTTTAATATACATCCAATACTGCCTGTAGTTCCTTTTACATATGGAACACAAATCCTAATAGCTGATTTATCATCTTTTTGTTTCCTATTTTGTCAATTTTGGGCTTGAAATAAGGCTTTTTTATAAATTTATAATTATAATTATTTGCTAATAAAATACTATTAATATGATTTATTTCTTCTTTCAGATGTAAAATATATGAAAGGTTAATTGCTCTATTTAAAAGAGTTTTAGTTACAGAAACTATCTGAGTTGGGTGATGATGAGAATGAAAATGTAAATATCTGTCCATGTGTGTATTCTTTCTGTAAATCGAAAAAGATAAACTATTTGGTGTTCTCAAGAAAATGGAGTTTTCCATCAAAATCTGTTTCCATTGTAAATTTAATATGAGGATGCATATTATTTAAATGTAAGAAAAATTTATGCAATTTATTTTTTCCATGTTGCCATATGACAAAAGTGTCATCTATGTATCTGAGCCAAATGAGAGGTTTTAAAGATGATGATTCTAAAGCACAAATTTCTATATTTTCCATGAATAAATCAGCTATTACTCCTGAGATAGGTGAGCTCATAGGAGTACCAAAAACTTGTCTGCAATGCTGCCTATTGTATACAAAATATGTGTTATATATATATATATATATATATATATATATATATAATATACATATATATATATATATATATATATATATTGTGCCCTTGTCTGTAGGTCATAGGTAGGGTAGAAAGGTCAATTATTAAAAAATTTTAAATTTTAGGTTATATTTGTAAGAGATATAAATAATAATGGGATAAGTAAATTTTATAATACAATTTAAAGCTAAAAATACCTGGTAGGTAACAGTTAATAAATTATTTTAAAAGAAAACAGTTAAATAAAGCTTAATCATATCATTGCTTATGGTTGTGAAAGCTGGCCATATAAAATAATACAGCTATAGATAGTTAAAAGTATATCAATTATTTAGTATAATATTTAAAAACTAATAAATTAAATAAATGAAATGTAATGTTATAATTGTATTTAAAAATCAAATTTAATAGAGTATAAGTTATTAATAAACTGTGGGATGGTGAGAATTATATTTAGTTCTACATTTTAAAATTATTTTCTAAATTTTGTATAAAATATATCAGTTTTGGTAATTTAAACCAAGACGTAAATAAAAAAAATCATTTTTTATAAAGTTAGTAGACACGTGACCGTATATTACATGCCTTCACACACACTCTTGTTAAAATAATAATAAACTGTGTGAATTTAAAACTAGATATAATTGCCATCGATCTTTAAAGTGAAAGTTAAAAAAATATTAAATATTGTTTTAATAATTATTTTAAAGCTTAGATGATTTTTTTTATATAAAACTATAATTGAATTTAAAAATATTGATATAAATATTCTAGACATTACGTCATCAATTCTTAACTTTAAACATACATTCTGTTATCAAAATAAAATGAATAAATTGTTCGCGCTAAAATAAATATTAACCAATCAAAGGATGTAAAATTAAGAGACAAAAATCGAAGAATATACAAAGAGTGGGGAGAAGTGATGTGAAAGTGAAAGAGAAAGTAACAAATTTTTATAGCTGGTAACATCGTAGCTGAACAGTAATATAAATTTATAATTTCGGATTTATTCTAAAAGTTATTCTGTAACATATAATATATTTTTGACTACAGAGATATGTATTGCTAATTTTAAGTTTATCTTACCAGGAAATTTTATTCAAATTTATCCAGAAAGCCTACAGTAACATGGAAATACAAGGAAGAATACCTAAATTAATTGATGAAAGAAAAATAAATGGAAATCATCTTAATGCCACCTTAGTTGTGCTCAACCAGAAACTTAATCTTATAACTGAAAGGAATACAATTGGGACGATATGTGAAAATCTGAAAAAGAAGCTGCTGATCGTCAAGAACAATTTATGACGATAAATTTACAGAGCTATTTTAAAACTAATTTATACTTCTCTATGAACAAAATTTTAATATGCGTTCTAGTACCAAGAAAAATAATAATGAAGAAAAGTGTTTATTTGTAAAGAAAACATTATTAAAAGATATAGTTCCAGAATTGTGAGATAAAGGAAAGTAAAAAGATTAAGGTGCTATAAGTATTTTATTGAGAGGAGCCGAAAAACTTTATATAAGAGAAATGAGAAAATATTACAAAGAATTTAATGAAAAAAAATGTTTGATCAAAGAAAGCTAAGATTAAATGACTAAATAAAATGGATCCATGGAAATAGAAAATTATTGAAGATTTTAAATAAAATATCTACAAGATGCGTGGGGGAAACCAGACGCGCGGGAAAAAGCTAGCAGACTATGTTGAAGGAGATATCAAGAGTTAATAATTGTATAAAATATTGAGAAAATTAAGGATCATCGTTTAGGAAGAATTATTAAACAGTTATTTTTTTAATAGAACATTAAGTGACTGAAGGAAAAAATAAAGTATATTTTTTTTTTAGCTTTACTATGAACAATTTACAAGCAAGTTCGACAAAGCAGTGTCGTAAATATAATTTAATATTTTTATTTGATTGTATTTAAAATATAAAAAATCTATATTAGCTTAGGGAAACATATAAACATGAATTTAAAAATAATGAGATTTTAAATATAATAGCTTAATAGAATAATAGAAATATTATTATAAAAATAAAATGTATGTATGGAAGTTTTAAATATCTACAAGAAGTAATGGAATGGTGAAGCCCTCAGAATACGATCAAGAAGATAGAGATCGTTTTTGGTAATTGTGATATTATTGATAATGCATAATGTATTTTTTTTAGGTCATCTATTAATGAAGAATGATGTATGAAAGTTTTTTAAATTATAAGTACACATTTTATCCAACATTAAAACATATATTTGAGATAGTAGTAATTTTAAAATGTGCATGCAATAAGTTGTTTTAAAAATATAATTAATAATATAAGTGTCATAATAATTATGTGATTCTTTTGAACTTTTATGTTGCAAAATATTCATGATGATTTTAAAATAGTTGGTATATTATAAATATACGAGATAAGTAGTAAAAGATTTTCTTAAGAATAGCTGTATAGTTTGAACTAAAAATGAATTTTATTATTGTTAGAAATGTAGACAGAAATTTGTCGATGTATTGCATAGATAAATCTAAGGAAATAAAATCGGATAGTGACTTGGTAGTACTGGTGTAGAGGAAACCAAGATGATGTTTTTTGCCAAGAAATAAGAAAAATCAAATATTTGGATCATAGTATTTTATGTGATTTCAGTATAGCTAACTAAGTCCTATCACTGAACACATATATTTTGGACAGTGTTTTTTTACGTATTTGTAAACTTTTTGATGTTTTATAAAGCTGAAGAAATAGCTTTAGCATCACTCCTATAGTAGAGGTGGATAGACAGATAAAGGTCACTCCTCTATGGTGTTCTTTAAATTCACTGTGCCATCATTGTCAAGTTTTATGACGGATAATATTCTAGTTGTGTTGATCCTACGCATCTATTTTCGCTATCCTTGTTTCATGAATATACATCGTCAGAAAGATATTTTTATAGAAATGATACATAAAATAGAAATGAGGCTAGGTTGTCGTTATGTAAGAATAGTTTATTTACTAGGATGAGTTAGAATTGTTATTTTAAAAGTGAAAGTATAAATGTCATAAAGAGATGAAGAATCATATGATATAGTTTTAAAAAAGTAATTCTGAAATGAATATAAGATTTTAAAGGAAAAATCTAAACAAAGTTTTTAAAGTAATAATAAATTTTAATATTTTATATGATATTTAAAAATAGAGATTGCATGTTGGTTGAGAAATGATTTAATAATGTGTAACAGATATATGTAGTTGTGCATGGTATGTTAATGATTGTAATTACCATACGAAGCAAAGGCTTGGATAAGTATTTGATTAATAATTATAGTATAGTCAATAATAAAACGGAACATCAAAATGTCAAGAAGGGTTTGAATCTTTGGGATTCCATACGGATAATAATATAAAATAGAATTTTATGATTTTGTATAGTTTTTACTACGAAGGTAAAAATTTTGTAAAAATATAATTTTAAAATTAATAGAGATATAAAGTATTAATGATAATTATTGATAGATACATTTTTGTAACAAGCTAAACTAAAATCAGATACCTAATAATAATAATACTGTATAAGAGTTAAAAATAAAATAAGTAGAAATTTAATGTTAAGAGATAAACTAGTAAAGTAATTTTGTAACAGGAAAGTAGGGATATCCGATGTACATAATGTAAATATTGTTATTTGTATAATTATTAATAAACTATGTTGTAAATTTATTTGTAAGCTTCGTGTCTTAGTTATATTTCTCCACATAGAATGCATGATATCGCAATACACATTTATAATTGCAACAGACATATAATTTTGCACAAAGTAGATAAACATAAAAATGTTATAATAATTTTTGAAAATTTATTTGTATGATAAAATTAAAGGATTATAATTATATCGTTTATTGGTCATAAGTTGGTTGCCACAATATTAAAATAAATTATATGCTAATATTACAACACGTATTTTGATTGTCAGATTATTAAATACTACCACGAACGTAATATTTATTTATTTATTTCATTTAAGAAGAAATAGGATTCCATTATACTATTATTATCATTATTCTTATTTATTATTGTTAGTTGTTACGTAGTGAATTTATGACATAAAATTCCCTTCTCATAGTTTACTACCGTAATTTAAATCAGTTTAAATATAATTTATGAACCTGAGATTTATTTGATTTGATTTTATTTCATTTATGTACTTAAATTATTTAATTGAGCTAGATTATTATTACAAAGAATAATAAGATATGATTATTATCTTAATCGTAATGAAAAGAGCTTGGAAAGTCATAGGAATACCATAAGTTGATTATTTAGTATAGTGTTCTTATGCCATTGGGATAGTATCATGTGGATATATCTCAATGTAGTCTGTCTCGCTCCCCGTGTCGTCGCTCCATGTCTCATGAAAATAATAAATTTTTAATAATATAACTGTATTTATATTTTAAAGTTTAGAGCTAGTAATAATCATTTTTAATAAATTAATTTCATTCATTTTGTTAAGACTGAGCTAGAGAGAGAACCCGGAATATATTTTAAACATTATTATAGATTATTTTGGAGTGGACGCGTGTGAGAGGCGACGGGGGAGGAGGATACAATATATATATATATATATATATATATATAAAAGCATATTTCACAATCACTAATAATTATTTTTTTATTTTAATGTAATATAAATAATTAAATGCTTATCCTTTAAAATTTTTGATATTTTTTATTATACACTTGGTGAGATATTTTTTTGAAAATGCTTATTTTTTAACTTTTATTTAAAATCCTTATTTTAGTCTAAAAGCCAATAATTTAAACTTGATTTTTTGTTTAGCTTCATTTTATAAAGGAATAATATTATAAATAATCACATTTGAACATTTTCAATATTTAAAAACTTATGTGTAGATAAGAACAATGTGCATAAACATTACCAATGATAGTGGTAGAAACACTCTTTCATAAAATGAATGAACTCTTTTTTATTTCAAATGTTTTTAAATGTGAATGAAGAAAGGTAAATTTGTGATAAATCTATCAAATTTCACTTTAAAATTGATATTTGTTTCATAATTATTAAATTATTAAAAAATTATAATACCACACCCATTTTTATGATGAAATTAGTGTTAAGTTTCACTTGAAATATTGTTAAGATGGAAAAATGTATGTTTAAGGTAAATCTTTTTTAAGAAAAAAAGAGTAATGAAGAATGCTATTTCCCAAATACCTATAAGTCACTGAACTGTACAGATTTTTTTTAAAATTAAAATTCAATAAAAGTAATATGCCTGTATTTTCAATATTAAAACATTCCCTGTTAATAAGAGAGTGAGGGAATTAAGCATATATACAATACATATGCATACATATGCATATTCTAATATAAAAGTATTTTAATTATTTTTATATTATAAATAAGTTGCATTATTAATATAATATTGTGTCTATGTTCCATTTTTAGATTTTACATATCATGTGGGACCACTGCATCCATACTAAAAATACTTATCAATAAATATAACATTTTATGAAATTTACAAATTTTTAGAGAAATTAATGGGGGTATGTGATTTATAAAATTAATATTAAAATACAAATTATAAAAAGTGGCATAATTTAAAAAAAAATAGTAGAGTAAAAAGGTTATTTTTTTAATTTATAACTTTTTACAGAATTTAAAATGTAAAGAAAATGATAATCATGATTTTTTTAAAAAAAAAAAATTAAACATAGCTCCAAAAAACAAAAAGTAAATTGAACAGTTTTGTTTTCTTAATAAGAAGTAGTGTGAATGTCTTAATGGATATCTAAAAAAACATCCATATTAATGCTTCTGTTTTGTCACAACATTTTCCGATATAAAATTCAAATAAGATCATAAGGTATTTCCCCACTCACATGCATTCAGATTACAATAGTATCCCCCTTATTGATTGTCAACTACATCTTCTGTGGATAAAACTTGTCTAATTGAATTGTATTAATCATTTTTAATTGCAAATATTTGTTGACTATTTACATATTTATTGTTGTATTATTTTATAAAAATAAAATATTTAATATTTTGTATTATTACAAAATTACTCATCAAATACAACATTGATAGTATCAGATGTCACATTTTATGAAAATATAGGCAAGTATTGCATTTATCAATTAGTATTTTTAATTATACTTTTCTGGTTCTACGTGGTATGTAAAAGCTAAAAATAAAACTTATAGCTCATATTGAATCCAAGTTGTTATTATTATTTTTTCGAATATTCTTAAAATTGTATAAAGTTGTTAGAATATAGAAACATTACTTACCATTGATAGTTCCCTTCCAAGGTATGATCATTATATATTTTCTTTGTTATTTTGAGCTTATTTATAATCTTATATTAGCATGTGCAGTTTTATTTTGCCATATAAAACATTTTAAATTTATTAGAGGGACCATTAAAAATTACAATTCATAATTTGCATATCAAAGAAGTCAGATTTACCCATTTTTGATGTCATTAAAAGTGACAACTTCTAATTAATGTATTGTTTAGCCCAAAGCCAAATAATTGGAAAAATACATTCCCAAAGAAAACATTTTAATTTTTAGTAATTTGTTTATTATGCAATACATTGTTACTTTTTTTTTTTTAAAAAAAAACTACATAACTACCCTTGTATTTTGTTGATATCAGTAAAAAAATTCCATTTTAATAAAATCAACTTTAATGTTTAATTTTAACATATATTTTCTTTTTTAATGATAACTAATGTAAATTTATTTTGCATTTAAAAAAATAAAATTCATATATCTAATATTTTATTCCACTAACTTTTTTAATAGATAAAATTACATCCAATAACACCAACCAACCATTTTATAGTTACAGACTCTGTTTGTTATTTCATTTTTCTAGTTTATAAAGTTCAAACATTAATTTTCAGTACATTTCTCATTTAAAAGCTTACATTTGTAATAAATCATGTAAATATTAACAACATATAATATATCAAAAAAGGTTTAATTGTAAAAATAAACAGTTTAATTTAGGAAGAAGTTCTCACTAGAGTCTTTTCAAAGGAAAAAGGTGGAGTTGGATCCTGAACAGATTAAATAAACATTTTTTTGATTTCTGAATATCAACTAATTTCTTAGATATTTGTTTTAATTTTCTTCAAAATTTATTTACCCTCAGTTATTGTAAGAATTTTTTTCATAAAAAAAATAATAAATTAAAAGGAAATAACTTGAGTGAAGTAGATATTTTCTACATTATTTAAAATTAAATTCAGATTGGTGTCATTTTTATAAATATTGATGTTTTACATAACTCAGTGGTAGATCCATTTCAATTACTTATATTAAAAATTATGATTATTATTATATTTTTTAAAATTAGTTTTTCATTTGATATTTAGAGATGTTGTTAAAATAAAGTCTCTTATGAATATTTTAAAATTATAGACAAAATTAACCCTAGGATTTAAAACTACATCAAAAACCTAAGCTTACTAGACAATATAAATAAAAGATAGATTGATATTGTATCTTTTCATAGATTTGAAATTTTACAGAACTCAGTGATAGATACAATCTCCTCTTTTTCAACTACTTATAATAAAATACAATAATTAAAATATGTGGAATTGACATATTTGGGTTCATTATAATCTAATACAAGGTTAATTATGCCTCAGGTTCAGGTTTCATATTTAAACATAATACACACAAATTGTGTATATGTTTATATATGTGTAGATAACTTTATCTATAATGATAATTAGATTATTAAGAAACAAAAGAATGTTTAATTATAGGTATCACTCTTTTTTCTTAAAAAAAAAAACACTTTTTTTTTACCTTCAGTTAAAAGATCAAATAATATATATGAGGTTAAATCACAGTGATAAAATAAAAAAAATTGAAAGGATGGAGCAAAAAAAAAAAAATCCAAAATTAAACAAAGAAACAATTTCAATAAATAAAATTCTCATATAGATATATGAAATTTATAGATATGTAATAGATTAAAACAATCTTTAAAGAAATAATTATTTTAATCATTACTAAAACTTGCCTATTTTTTAAATATTCTAATTAACTAAACTGTTTAGAAATTTTAGTCATTTTACAGAGTCAAATTGGCTGTTATAATAATACTTTAATTAAATACATGTGATAATTGAATATCATATACATATTATAAACAAATAGACTAAAATAATTTTTAAAAAATAAATAATTACTTCAGAATGTTTCACATTGTTTAAAATATTCAGTTTAAATAGATTGTCTTTTATTAAAAATATAGTAAATCATATGTTATTAAAATATAATAACTACATGATGTTAATTAATGCCAAATAATTTCATTTCTTTAAAAATCTTGCTTGCATATACTTTTGTAATAATATTTCTTTTTTGACTTGTAGATAAAATAATATTGATTTTCTAAAAAAAAGATCAAACTATCTATGTGTTACTGCAGTTTATGATATTCAGGGTGACTTGAATACTTTGGAAGCAAAAAATAGTTGATTTCAATATATTTTTCCACTTAGTCTGCAATATTTTTGATTAATAAACTTCTTCTGCTATGCAGTTCTCATCAATCTTTTTTTGTCAGTACAATAATTTTACTTCCGTACCTCTACCTATATACAATTGATGTACTTTTCTGAATAACAATTTGCCACATATTATATAGATTTGTGTCTGTTTATTGACACTTTGATTTATAAGAAATATTTTTAGACATGTGTTTACATTCTTATAAACATTTATTTATGATTTTTGTAATTAATTTAATCTCTTAATGAGATTTATTTTTGTTATAAAACACTTTTTTCTTATATGTGTATAAATATTAAACAGAGAACATAATTTTTAATTAATATACATAATAAAAAAACAGATCTTTAATCATATAAAATATTTATTTAATTAAAATTCACAAATACAGGAATTTTTTAATTAAAGAAAATGTTTAAAAAAAATTTAATGATAGTGCAATTATTCATTATTGATATACAAACTTACATTGCAGATTCAAATGAATAAAAATAAATATTGGATATTCACTTGCAGCAATTATTAATATTAAAGTTAATAAAATAATTAATTCTATTTTTTTCATAAAAATGGATGTTTTTTATAAGTATGTGACAAGAGAATATAAAAAGCAAGATGTTTAACATGAATAAAAGTCATGAAGAGCTATCTGAATGTGTGTATAATAACCATGTACAATATTAAATATTGTAAAATAAATTATTAGATATTTGGAATGAAGAATTCTTTAAACATCATATATAACTAAAGTGAAATAATAATATCTAAATTATAAGCAGTCAAAAACTTATAGGTCATATAATGAAAGTTAATTTAGGCCATAATAATTGCGAGATCAAAATTCTATATATGTGTGTGCATCATAAAGTAAAAAAAGGTTAATCATCAGGAAAAATAATCTTTAACATATTTCGGAAGAATAAAAAAAACTAAAGTATTAAGATAGTTAACAATCAGTTAATGATATTTTTATTATATTCTTTTATGTTGTTTTTTAGCTAAAAATAATTAAGTAACATTTATTAAAAAGTAACTGGAATGCAATTATGAAATAGCTATATAAAATCTTTAAGCTTTCTTAGAAACTATCAAATAACTGAAAAATATTCCAAGAATTATTCATATTCAAAATCTTATTCATAAACATAGCATGTTTTTCATCAATATATATATATATATATATATATATATATATTGATGAAAAACAAATAAATATATATATATATATATATATATATATATATATATATATATTTATTTATTTATCAATACATGGAGCTTTAGCAAAACCTCCGTACAAGCATATTTTTGTTTACATAAACGTCAAAAGAGTCAGAATTCACTATCTTTTTCATTAGCTCCACCTTCAGATCAGCTGATTTCAAGCTAATTTGCTATCATCAGTGAAGGGTATGGTCCAGAAACTAGATCTAAACACTAACTCCAAGTGTTTATGCAACAAGTTCCTATCAGTTTGCAAGCATGAATTTTTCAGACACGTACTGTCTTCAAACCCAGCCTAACAAGCCAGATAGCTACATGGGTCTCATATCAGTTCAGGTTCACCACATAGTCAAAGCCCCTGCAACACAAACATACACACACACACATATATATATATATATATATATATATACACACACAACTATTAAGATCTAATTTCTGGAATGTAAAGTGTTGAATAAATAAATTCATTGCTACCTATTGTTACAAGATGAAAAATGAATACTACTTTCCACTTGCAATCTTAGTTTTTATAAAACTAAAAAATCCACCAAATGCTTTTAATAAATATTTAATTGTATACAAAGAAAAACAAAACCTATTTTTATATGACTTATAATTTAATTTCTCAAAGTACAGTTAATTATCATTGTTTAATTTTCCACAATATCAACTATTACAGCACTAACAATATGTAATCACTGACAATTCACTTGTTTAGCCCAGCAGTTTGAAAGTTTATCAGTCTAACAGTTATATATTGTTAGAATTACATTAGTTGAAATTTACAAATATATTATTTGGCTATTTATTCAAAAAAATTCAAAATTAATTGTAATTAACTTTACCTTGTGAATTAATATTGTGAGCCATATTAAAATAGAGTTTTTTTGCATCTGGGTCTGTTTACTTGTACCCTTTTTATTATCCCTTATAAAATGTGTTATCTTGAAAAAAATGAGATTGTAAACAGAAATTGGATTTATTATATTATTTTCAAAGTAACTCTGACAATAGATAGTCAAAGCCAATGCTTTGAAAGTTTATCATTTTCATCATTACATAAATAAAAAAATGAAAAGACTGAAGTAAAAATTGGCTGGACATATTGCTAGAAGTGGTGATAATAGATGAACAATTGAAGTATTAAACTGGAATCCAAAAGATTATAAAAGTCCTACAAAGAGACCACATGTAAAATGGATGGATGAAATAAAAAGTATACAAGGGTAATGTGGAGAAGAGAGACTAAAGATCAAAGAAGATGAATGAACTTGGAGAGATCTTCATTCTGCAGTGGATTGGTTACGGTTGATGATGATGATGATAACTTCAGATATACATTTATTTACTGTTTAAAATAGCATTGTAGTAACATTTCTACTATCTAAAATGGTTGGTGAGACTCAATCATAATACTGATACAATACTAATGTTTATATACAGAAAATAAGTATTTATGAATCTAAAATAAAATAATACACATTTTTAACTATTAATCTCTTTCACTTTAGTATATATAAATAATATTTATATCAGAGAAGAAAAGAGAAACTCAGTCATCTTATATAAAATTTGTAACAAAAATTTCAAGCATAAAAAAGAGTTAAGCATTACTGAGTATACTAATAAAACTTTTGTTGCACGTTTTGCATAGGAGCTCAATTTAAAATTATGTCAAAAAGTAGTACAAATTTAATAAATATCCAGTAAAATACTCCATTTTATGACAAAGCTTTTCTAACAATTCCTCAGCATTAAACCTTGACTAATCTATTATTTTTATTGTTAATGAAACTTTGATCATAAAATTAAATCTAAAATATAAATTGAGCAGAGGCAATCATTTTTGAGCAGTGATCTCAATATAAATTAGATGATACCACTAAATAAAAAAACAAAAAAACAAATCATATTTATACAAGTATACAAACAGAGCTGGCCAAGCAAAGCTGCAATGGATGCAATGCACACTGGCAACATGGTGGAGGTGGGGTGAGAGTGGAGGGAAAACTCATATACATTTAAATAATTTTTACTTTAATTTTACAAAAAAAATCCTTATAAAAACCAAGTAAGTATAATAGACAATGAATAATACTAATATATATATATATATATATATATATATATATAGTATTATTCATTGTATCGGTATATATATATATATATATATATATATAACCGATCTTTTCATGTTTTGTCTATGTATTTAAAAAAAAAAAAAAAACTTTTGAAACCTCATGAACTTATGTAATGTATCTGTTTTTATGCTATATATTAATATTGTCACATATTATCAATTTATTACTATAATATATCCTTTTTTAATAAGAGCAGATCTATGAATTATGCATTTTTGTTTTTAACTTTTGCTTATTTATCACTTAATTATAAATAATCAATATATAAAAATAATTTAATCAAATAATAACATTTGAGATATTGATATATGTTTATATTATAATACAGGTTATGATGTTATTTTCAGTATTAAATTATTTAATCTTCTTATATGTGAGTAAAGAATTACAGTTTAGTTTTAATATAAAAAATGCATATATTTAAAAATTATCTATGCTTGGTGATGTATTGTGCAGTATTGTTAGTAAAAACTGATTTTCATCAGGCATTGGTGGTTGAGAGGTCAGCAACAGCAGCTTTACAAGCAGTTGTCCCGAGTTAGCGGGTTCACTTCCCGGCTGATGCTATGGCAATGAGAAAAAAAAAATTAGAAAAAAATAAAATAAAATTTTATGAACTTAGATAAAGTTTCATTAGAAAGAAAATATTTGTTAGGTGCCAAGAAATGGAAACATTCAAAATTTAAAAAAAAAAGATTTAAAAAAAAAATAAGGCTAGATTAAAACACATAATAAAAAAGATAAAAACAGAAGACAATGTAATTCCAAAAACAATCAAGTAGGTATGATGCAATTACAGAAACGAAAATCGAAAACAAAAAATTGAAACTGATACAGAAAATTTGCTAGAAGATAATTATAAATTATTAGTTTCAAACACTGATGAAAATTTTGCTGAAATGCATGCAGATAATTTTGAATTATTATCGGATAACCCAATAGTATGGTCTAAACTTACATCAGACAATAAAAGAATAAAATTAGTTAAATATAAACCAACACTAAATAAAAAATAATACCTTCCAAAAGAGAATGATCAATCTTTTCCTAATGCTTATTATTAAAAAACTTTAAAAAAATTGTGAAAAAAAAAAAAACTGTAGATGGTTTTTACATTCAATATCAAGATAGTATTTAATGTCTTTGTTGTGTGTTATTTGAATAATTATATGTAACATTAAGTTTTTTTAATTGATATAAAAACTGTGTTTTCCTGAAAAAGGAAAAATGCACATCAAGTGAAATAGCAATAATTAGTTCAAAGACTCAAAACAAAATTATTGTCAAATAATCACTTATTAAAACTAAGCAATAATATTTGAAAGACGTTTTTCGTTGTATAGTAAACATTATTTTTAAAGTATAAGTTATTAGTATTAGATATCAAAAGATTTTTATTCTATTTTATCTTTATCATTACGGCAAAAAAGAATGGTTGTTAAAATACATTATTTCTAATCCTTTACTGCTTATGTTAGTTATTATTTTTATTGCAAGTTTAATGTTTTAAAGAGTTAGAGTTCTTTACATAAAAACAAAATATCTGAGACTAAGATAAATATTGGTAGTATTTAGTAAATGTATTCAATATCCTATGAGTTAAGTGAGTAATGAAGCAATGAACTCAAAAAACAAAAGTTTCTAAATTAGCTAAAAAAAAAAAAAAAACAATTGACTGGAAATACCATGCTGATAACTTGAGTATTTGATCAGGACATGATTTCTTGACATTTTTTTTTTTTTTGGTATAACCAAACTCGACCTACAATTTAATAAAATATTAATTTTATTTATAATTGCAATAAGCTTCTTCTAATTAAATCATTTCATCAACTCAGTTGTACTTTAGACTTTTTGAAACTCATCATTCTTTAAACCCTTTTTTAAAAAATCATTATGACATTAATTTTTCTAAAACTGATTTTTTTTTCAATTGCTTTATTTTATTTTATTTATTTATGATTTTTTAAAATATCTTATTATATATTACATAGGTTGATATTAAATACAGTTGATCACCTATAGCAGTAGGAGCATTTCAAAGTGCAAAAATATATTGCAGATGTTGATGTGTGCATTTATCAGTTTTACATTTACATATAGCTATATTTTTATTTATATATAAACATAAATATATGCGAATGTAGATAATTATGCATTTGAATAAGTAATATTTTAAAAATAAGTCTGTATATTATTTGTTATCGTTACAAATATTTACATTTATTCTTTTAATTTTCAAATGATAAAGCATATGCAAGATTGGTTCAAAATTAAAGATAGCTCTAAATGTCATTCAATAATGTTGATTTATATTAAACGTCCAGTAATAAATGGTTGATTCAATTTGTTTGTTTAAAAAATTATATATGATTAGTTGATATTAGAAAAAAAAAATACAATTTAAACAATGTCTCTAATTAGGCAGCACTAAACATTAGTAATATTAGAAAAGAATTACTTATGTATAATGCAAGAACATTTAGAATTTCTATTAAAATCAGATAGCTAACCAGAAGAAAAAAAAAACATACCATGTTTCTGTATTATGAAATATTATTCATTCTCTTTACATATTCATTATCAATAATTTTATTATGTTAATTAGAAAAAAAAACATATTGTTTTATCTTTTATTTTTATGATCAATCAAAAACAATTTGTATATTATTAGCTCTAAAGGACATTGCCATATATACGAACATGAATAACAATTTAATGAAATATCAGCTAAATATTTCTGTCAAAATATTTATTATGTCTATGAATCAGAAGTTTTTAAAAATCTTTCAGCAACCTGATTTTCTTCTGACCATGAGAAATTTTCTCTCCCAAGAACTTCATGACTATGCAATGTTTCCCAAAATTTACTTTAATTTTATATTCCATATATATATATATATATATATATATATATATATATATATTTATGTATATCATATATATATATATATATATATATATATATATGATAACATAAATATTGCTTTTAGAAAATACTTTAAAGTTCCTGGAAATGCTGCTAAAAATATCAGAGGAAAAATAATAGAAATAATAATAAATGCTAAAAAGTGAAAGTATTGTTGTCTAGATTTTCAAATAAAAATAAAATAATATTAGGTAGTAATTTGGAAAAAAAATAGAAATTATTAATATCTTAATCAGATTATTAAAACAAATGAAAAATATAATTGATAATATTAATTATGTTTCAACAATATTCTTTGTTGATTCACAAAAGTTTTATCATTTACATAGAGCATTTTTACAAATAGTTGTCAGGTATAAATGGGCACATAAATTTGCACATTTAATAGACAGTGATTTAACAGTCCGATTGTGGTGATTGTTAAATGTAATAATTTTGAACATATTATATTTTAATACGTGATCATGCATGACTTTTGATAATACAACAGTTACCATATGACAGATACATAGTGTTGCTAAATTTGACATAACTTATTACATAAAATCAACATATGTTAATCAAATAATTAATATATAACATTTTTTATTTTTTTGTTCCAATGTGTTCACAAGATGGAAAATGATAGTAGTTATGGTTATATAAAGTGCCTTGATGGGAGGTTTATGCAGAATTGGTTGTTGCACTTAAGAGCGGCAGCTTCTGCATTGAACTGTTTATTTAGACTGCCACTTTATTTATCGTGGTGTTTTCTTGATGTTGCAGTTGCTGATTCAGCCATTTCTGCTAATGATGATGGAGGTGGTGGCTTGTTAATTCTTGCTATGTATATTGACTCCTGATTGGATTATAAATTAAGTAAATGGTTGAGGAGAAGTCAATTTTTGGCTGAGTAGTAAATTGCCAGGACTCTTTACTATAGATTAGTCTATAGTTGGACTAGAGGTTAACAGATTATGAGGAGGGCCCAGGTTGTGGAATACTTAATTATTGTATTACATTGGAATTGGATGTTTTGTATGAAATATATCTGAGATTTTCATACCCTGTCTATTACATATATAGACACAGGTATATATAAGCCTGTGTATTTCAGCTATTACATATTAGAGATGTCTGCCTATCCCTTGCATATGTATTTAATGGATTATGTCCTGTACATGTGGGGTCAGATTGACTTTAGGTCAACATGGGTGTGACAATAATCTCGGCCTCAGGGTGGCCTTTGAGCGTTCCATCATCAGATTTTCAATTGGATGGACGGTTGAAGAGTTGCAGTGTGGAGTGGATTGAAGCCTGTCCTATAAAGTAGGAGGATTTGCTATCTTAATATATATCTGAGCACTTGTAGCATATATGTGTAGAGATGGTAATCTGGACCAACTGATGATTGCTGGTTTAGCATGAAATATGTATATTGGTGATTGTTTATCTTTTCAACATATGTGTGTTCAAGTGTATCAGTGTTATGAGATAGTGTGGAAATTGGTGGGTCATGTGAAAGTCTGTGTTCATACCCTGTCTATTACATATATAGACACAGGTATATATAAGCCTGTGTATTTCAGCTAATACATAATAAAAAGAAAATTTAAAAACTATAGTTCATACAGAAAAGTTTGAAATAATGTGTGTTGGAATTTAAAAGAGGGGGGGGGGCAAATAGATATGGACATTATTGAAAAAAGTTAAGAAGGTAAATTTATTTGGATCTAAACATGATATTATATGAAGTAAGAGTAGATATATTATTATAATTTTACTCTAATCCCAAGAGATTATAATAAATTTTATAAGAGGCCATGTGAGAGAAAGTTCATGAAGTAGGAAAAATTTCTGAAATGATATGAAAAAAATTTACAGATCAGAAAACTGGATGAATTAAATTTATGATTCTGCAAGATATTGATAGTGTTTAAAAATGAATGTAATATTGATATATATATATATATATATATATATATATATATCAATATTACATTCATTTTCTATATATATATATATATATATATATATATGGTGATGCTGAACTGATATCAGACCCATGTAGCTATCTGGCATGCGATGCTGAGTTTGAAGACATTACGTGTCTAAAAGATTCACGCTCGCAAGCTGAATAGAAACTGTTTCTTAAATGCTCAGAATTTCTGTTTTAGATCTAGTTTCTTAATCCTGTCCTTCACTGACGATAGCAAATAGCTTGAAATCATGATATGAAGGTGGAAATTAAGTTAGAGATAATGAAATACGCTCTGACATTTATGTAAACAAATGCTTGAAGGTGTTTTTGGTATAACGCCATCTGTAGTCATAAATACAAGCGTATGCAAGTTTTTAACTTGTGTTTTTTGTTTTTCATAAATGTACCTTTGAGGTCTTTTATTGCAATGATATATATTGCAGAGACTTCTACTATGTGGTGATGCTGAACTGACATCAGACCCATGTAGCTATCTGGCATGCGATGCTGAGTTTGAAGACATTACGTGTGTAAAAGATTCACGCTCGCAAGCTGAATAGAAACTGTTTCTTAAACGCTCAGAGTTTGTGTTTTAGATCTAGTTTCTTAATCCTGTCCTTCACTGACAATAGCAAATAGCTTTAAATCATGATATGAAGGTGGAAATTAAGTTAGAGATAGTGAAATATGCTCTGACTGTCTTATGTAAACAAACGCTTGAAGGTGTTTTTGGTATAACGCCATCTGTAGTCATAAATACAAGCGTATGCAAGTTTTTAACTTGTGTTTTTTGTTTTTCATAAATGTACCTTTGAGGTCTTTTCTTGCAATGATATATATTGCAGAGACTTCTACTATGTGGTGATGCTGAACTGATATCAGACCCATGTAGCTATCTGGCATGCGATGCTGAGTTTGAAGACATTACATGTCTAAAAGATTCACGCTCACAAGCTGAATAGAAACTGTTTCTTAAACGCTCAGAGTTTGTGTTTTAGATCTAGTTTCTTAATCCTGTCCTTCACTGACAATAGCAAATAGCTTTAAATCATGATATAAAGGTGGAAATTAAGTTAGAGATAGTGAAATACGCTCTGATGTTTATGTAAACAAACGCTTGAAGGTGCTTTTGGTATAACGTCATCTGTAGTCATAAATACAAGCGTATGCAAGTTTTTAACTTGTGTTTTTTGTTTTTCATATATATATATATATATATATATATATATATATATATATATATATTGTAACACTATGTATATGCAATGTAAGAAGAAATTACCTAGCCCCAATTGTTGAGAGACAAATGTAAAACTATGTATGGTGCTATGTATGAAAGGATGAAATTAATATAATACAACAGTATGCCGTAACTACATATGAAAAAGATACACTTGCCTTAAACATAATAAAAATGTAATAGAAAATATGATTGCTCCAATTGGTAGTGTTAAATGTAATAGTAAGTATAATATACATATAAAGATATATCCTAACAATTGAAATGGCCCCAATTTGTAGCAACAAAGGTAATAGTACTTATTATGACATGCAATAAACATATAAAGAGAAAAGAAATTCCCTCAAAAATGAGTATAATAAAATATACTAATTCCATCCATTGAATCTGAGTTACAATAAATCAGGTTATGATGTTTAACTTTATTTGAACAAATTATTAATTTATAATAAAAAATTGTTTATTATCTTCTCATAAATTATATAATATCAATAATTATGCACTTTTTAAGTCCCCCTCATCACTATCAACTGCACACAGCTATAAGTATGAAGCCATGGAGCTTTGAAAGTGCTAAGCTTTAAATATTATTAATGAATATAACTTCTGTAATGAGCGTTAAAAGCACATAATTATTGATATTATATAATTTATAATAAATGATTTACATTATAGAAAATATGTTACTCATGAGTAAATACTTTTGATATTATCTTGGTCCAGGAATTATTATATTGATATCCAAAAGAAGAATTTGGGAATTAGCAAAATAAACTATGACTTCTTTCTTCCTCTGCTTTATTAATTAATCCTGGAGATTCTGTTTTGGGTTTCCATAGTAAAGCTTGTCCTATTGTACTAACTCATGCACTAATCTAAAAACTTTAACACTGTTGATTTTAAACTATTTTTTAAATAACAAAACAAAAAAAATAATATCAATAAATATACTATATTACATTGAAAAATTTATTTTATAATCTACAAAACAAATAAATAAATAAACAACCAGAATAATATCATTCCATCTTTTATAATTTTCAAAAAATAAAGTAAAATCTAATTATAATTAGCAATTTAAATACTACTGTTGATAATTATTTTTTTATACATAAACACTTGCGAATTTATATATATTCATTGCTATTAAAATTTTACCATCACAAAACAAAGCACATATCACAATAAATAAATAAACATGAACTAAATAACAATAAAAACAATTAACAATAATAACAATAACAACCTATTTACAAATCCTTAAGTAAAAACTAACTCAAAGAGATTTTATTTAAAACTATACTGGGACAACAAAAGAAAGGGTGGATTTTCCATCCCTTATAATATATATATACCGAAAGTATACTTGTTACAATAATATTATTAAAATTTTATATTTAAACTCTTTATGAATATTATATATATATATATATATAGTGTTTTATATATATATATATATATATATATATATATATATTAAAACACTGTAACACAGATTCACTTATACGAAAATGTAAAACTGATTAAACAAATGGAACTGTATTTTATAATATAGACAAGACATATGGGAATGTTTTGATCCTGGCAATGTTGAGGTGATTTGTGAGGAAAGAAATGCTAGAAAATGAAAGATTAAGTATGACATTGTTTATTACACAAAATGAACATATAATGAAACAAAAAGCAAATAGCGTTCAAATACATTCAAAATGTTTTTTTTTTTTTTTTTTTAATTTAACATTAAAATATTGTGATGATAAAGCATTGAAAGTATATTTGGTTTATTGATTCAATTTTATTTTTATTTCTATTATAGTGTTTTAATATTATTTATAAAATGGCAACGGTTCATTATATTGCATATTACGATAATGTTGATAGTAATAACTGATATTTTACAACACTGTATAAATAAGAAGAAACCTCCTAATGTTGAACTTTTTTAAGAAGTGTCTTTATTATGGGATTTTTTTGAATTGGTCTAATTATATGTATATTGTTGAGCAATTTAAAAGGAATTTGAGGAAATGGATTATGAAAGATATTAAAATAAAATTGAAAATGGCATTTTCATTGTGTTATAAATATAATGAAAGAAACAAGGCTTCCTGAAACATATGTAAATAGAAGTAACAAGCTGGGAAATGAATGCAACAAGTTTTAATTTTTGATAATTAAACAAAAGTGCTTGAACTTTTTACTGAATAACAATTTTGTTAACCTTTCAAATTTCAATGTGGCATTCAGTCATAGGGTCTATTCTTAATTTTGATCCAAGATATATGGGGGATCTTCATTTGGAGATGGTAGCTAAAATGGAAGTAGTTTATAAAGAAGAAAGATAAAGATAAGTTGTTTAATAAAACAGCTAGAGTTTTACAATCTGGCTTTATAAAGAAAGATTATTAAACTTTTGTAGACAGCTTTAAATTTTTTTTAAAAAGTAATAAATAAAAATGTTATCATGTGCATGAAGGAAAACAAAAAAAATATCAATTTGTTTTATTAAATAATAGCATATTTGAACAAAAAAGGTTTTTGCAAATTTGTTTTTTAATGTTTATGAAATTAAATAATTACAATATTAAATATAAAAAAACAAATTCATTCAATGTGGGCTTCAAAATATTTGTATACATTATATGAAAACAACATTTGCATATACATCCATAAAGTGATACTTTATTAAGACTTTTTGCTAATATTAAAATGCATAATGAACACTGTTCTTAATGATTATGATGATCTTTGTGGTATATATTATTGTGAAGCATCTAAGTATCTTGGTGCATATGTTAAAGGAGGAATTATATTTGGGCAGTTTGCAATTAAATTTTGTTTGAATTTGTAGATATTATAAAGAATTCTGATATCTTGAATGGATATACAATAGCTTTGTAGATGAAACAAATTTATATGGGTCTGTAAATCAGAAAAAATCTATTAGGATTATTGATATATTATTACTTACCAAAAATGTAAATAATAAATTCTGTTTGTATATTAACTTTTTTAAATAATTTTCATTTAATATGTTTTAAAAAAATATATACATTTACATGAGTTGTTTGAAATAACACAATCAATCAAAAAAAAAAAAAAAACTAAAAAAAATATAGATATATATATATTATTATCTCATTTGTTTAAAAAATGTTTTCACCTTTTTGTCTTTAGTTTTTTTTAAAAAAAATCCCTTTCTTGGCAATATTTCTGCAAATGGGGATATTTGTTTGTCTTAATTTAAACATTTTTGATGATTTGTTTGAAAGAGGAAGTTCCTTGTTGCTATTGGTGTTATGTTTAAATTTTGATGTTTTTGATATTAGTTTTTTTAAAAAAGTGTACCATGTTAGTATTGATAGTTAAAAAATAATAAAAATTAAAGTGTTATGAAATAGAGTAGATAGTGATGGGTCATCTGAAAGTCTGCGCTCATATACCCTCTATATTTCATATAATGAACTGGGTATATATTACACCTATATTTCAGTTATTACACAGTAGAGATGTCTGCCCATCCCTCACATATATATATATATATTAAAGGGATTATGTCCTGTACATGAGGGGTCAGATTGATTTTATGTCAACCTTGGTGTGACGAAAATGTCAGCCTCAGGATGGCCTTTGAGCATTTCATCATCAGATTTTCAATTGGAAGGATGGTTGAAGAGTTGGAGTGTGGAGTGGATTGAAGCCTGTCTATTAAAGTATAAAGATTGGCTATCTTAATATATATCTGAGTACCTTATTGCATATATGTGTAGAGATGGTAATCTGGACTAACTGATGATTGCTAGTGTAGCATGAAATACCTATATTGATGATTATTTATCTTTTCAACATATATGTGTTCAAGTGTATCAGTGTTATGAGATAGAGTAGAGAGTGTTAGGTCATCTGAAAGTCTGTGCTCATATATACTATATAATAAAAATTAAAGCAAGATTTGATTTATTAATTTTATTGAAATTTAATACATGGTAAGTTACACATTGCATGCATATTTTCAAATCTATGCTTTGTTAATTAAATCTGCAAAAATTATTTAGTAGCCATCATACAATATCAAATAACCCACCTACAAATAAGAAGAAGAAAGTGAAATCTTTGGTTACTAAAATTTAAATTTTAGATCATCTTACAAGTGAAGAGGCAATGTCTGTAGGAAGACTTTCAGTTTACATGATATCCTGCCCAATATGTATTTTCATTAATTTTTATGTTTTATTGTTTTTTAAATGAAATTTATGTTTTGATAATTCATTTTTATTTATGTACAATGTTTAGGAAATAAAATTTGGTATCACACAAAAAAGATAAGATTGTAACAAGATTATTCATATAGATTATTTCATTATTTTCATTGATTTCTTAGGTCTGGAACCAATTTTCTAATTTTCCATATATCCAATGTATTTTTTAAGCAAGCTTTTACATGTAATTTTTAAAATTAATGTATAATGTAAAAATTAAATTAGGTGTATTTGTAGAATTTTATTAATGATGTTTTAATTTGTATTGATTATTATATTGTAGCTACATTTAGATGATGAAAACTCAGAGATTGGGTTATCTACTAATGCAGTTGTTTGTAATTTAGCATTCACATCTAAAGACAATAATATATTCATTGCCATATATATATACGGCTAGGCTAGCGCTACACATTGTAATACTTTCGTCTAAAATTATTAAAATAAAAATCTTCATAAATAATGTAAAAGTTATAAAACTAATTAAAAAATTAATAATAAAAGCATTGCAGGATCAGTTATTAGTAAATGACTAAATAAGTCTCATCAAAGGAAATAAAGGTTGAATAAAAGAAAATATAATTTAGAATAAATTAAGAAAGTTGTATTTAAAAGTTAATTTTATTTAAAGAAAATGCAGTTAGCTGGATGGGGAATTTAACTGAGCAAAAATTAAAACTAAAAAAAAAAAAGAAAATCTAAAAATTAAAAAATCCTGCTTTTCATTTATTTTAAGAATAAGGTTGCTTGAATAGAAATTGTTTTAAATATAAGAAAATAATAAAATGTGTGTGTGTGTTAAAAAAAGGAAAAAAAAATATGAAAATTAAACATTAGAATAAATAAATGAAAGCTCATTAGTGAATTTACAAATTCCCTCAAAGATTGTATATACTGAGAAGCTACATAGGAATGGGATTAGCAATGACTTCTAATTAACTAATTAAAATCCATAAACAACAGGATTAATTAAAATGCAACTTATCCAAAATTTGATCAACAAAAGCAGTGGATGGATTTTTGAACAATGAAAATAACTAGCGGTTTTAAAAATTAATAAAAAGATAACAATGACATGGCATCACATAAATAGGGCCAAAAATTTTGTTATTCAGTCATCCATGTATTTAGATTCAATCACCTATTAGACATATTTTTCAATGTATACAATGCCATGTTAATCAGAATTCGGAGCATGCAACCCAGCTCCAGCAAGAACATCAGCAGTCATGACCATCTAATAATTTGAAGTCACCAAGAATATCTAACTACTTGAAATAGAAATAGCCTGGAACCGCAATCATCCCAACCACATCAGAAGTCTAAAATCCAATAAGTTGGCAAATGACACATGCATCAGAAAAGAACAAGAAGTCACAATGTTTAAAATCCAATAAGAAATAACATTTTCTTATTTAAATTTCTGATATTAATTTAAGTAGCCATTGAAATCTTTGAATATCTCCAGAGTCAGTATAATAAATGAACTTTATAGCCAACGTATAATGAACTATAGAATGTGTGGGTTCAGATGTTTCCTAATGTAACAAATAAATAGTTATAGAGCTTTTAGATCATAAAATGATTAGTTTATAAATCCGAGTTTGTGTATGTTTCATATACATGGTGTTAATATTATATTATGATTGTATATTTTTTTATAAATAAGAGCGTGTGTTCATCATATAAGTGATAATTATTTATTGAATTGAAAAAAAGTATAAAATTAGTCTGTAAGTTTTAGTATTAAGTCTATTTAAAGTATTTACAATAAAGAACTTGTCTGTTAATTATTGTCAGTCAATTCTTTAATTATACCACTAAGAACAATTTAGCAAAGAAGTTAGACACATAGTTTATTCCATTTGTTTCCATTGAGTTAGTTGGGATTTCTTGGGTGCAGAATTAGTTTGCTGTCATTCAGGGCATGTTAGCTACTTCTTGTAGTTATCTGGCACCTGAAGTTTACTTCAAAACAAATAAAGTGCTTTGAATGACAGGGGTTAGCTTCAGCAGTCAAGAACATCTGTGGCCTGGAAATGTGTTTGTGGTTATGTATTTTATATAGCTTCCGCCTGGCTATAGGTACCTTCTGGGTATTATGCTTCTCTGCCTAGGGGACCAGTGTGATGCAATACTTAAATTGCAGCTGGAGTAGGTCGAATTAATAATAAATAATTTTATAATACTGTCATTTTTTATAAAAAGGAGTCACAATTTGTTTATAATATTTTTCACAATTTTCTATTTTTATTAAAGAGTAAAAATTTTATTCTATCTATCTATCTATCTATCTATCTATCTATCTATCTATCTATCTATCTATCTATCTATCTATCTTTCTATCTATCTATCTATCTATCTATCTATCTATCTATCTATCTATCTATCTATATATCTATCTACTATCTATCTATCTATCTATCTATCTATCTATCTATCTATCTATCTATCTATCTATCTATCTATCTATCTATCTATCTATCTATCTATCTATCTATCTATCTATCTATCTATCTATCCATCTATCTCTCTCTCTCTCTCTCTCTCTCTCTCTCTCTCTATATATATATATATATATATATATATATATATATATATATATTTATATATATATATATGAAAAACAAAAAAACAAGTTAAACTTGCTAATGCTTGTATTTATGATCAATAGATGGCATTTTACCAAAAACACCGTCAAAGCGTATGTTTGTTTACATAAATGTCAGAGTAAGCATTCACTATCTCTTTTGTTAGTTCCACCCTCAGATCATGATTTCAAGCTGATTTGCTATCATCAGTGAAGGATAGGAATAAGAAACTTGATCTAAACACTAAACTCTGAGCGTTTATGAAACAATTTCTATTCAGCTTGCAAGCATGAATCTTTTAGACATGTAATGCTCTTCAAACTCAGCATAGCAAGCCAGATAGCTATATGGGTCTGATATCAGTTCAGTATCACCACATAGTAGAAGCCTCTGCAATATATATCATTGCAAGAAAACTTCAAAGGTACATTTATGAAAAACAAGTTAAACTTGCTAACGCTTGTATTTATTATCAATAGATGGCATTTTACCAAAAACACCATCAAAGTGTATGTTTGTTTACATAAACATCAGAGTAAGCATTCACTATCTCTTTCATTAGTTCCACCCTCAGATCATGATTTCAAGCTGATTTGCTATCATCAGTGAAGGATAGGAATAAGAAACTAGATCTAAACACTAACTCCGAGCATTTATGAAACAATTTCTATTCAGCTTGCAAGCATGAATCTTTTAGACACATAATGTCTTCAAACTCAGCATAGCAGTCCAGATAGCTATATGGGTCTGATATCAGTTCAGTTTTACAACATAGTAGAAGCCTCTGCAATATATATATATATATCATTGCAACAAAACTTCAAAGGTACATAAATTGTTTTTTGTTTTTCATAAATGTACCTTTGAAGTTTTCTTGCAATGATATATATTGCAGAGGTTTCTACTATGTGGTGAAACTGAACTGATATTAGACCCATATAGCTATCTGGCTTGCTATGCTGAGTTTGAAGACATTACGTGTCTAAAAGATTCATGCTTGCAAGCTGAATAGAAATTGTTTCATAAACGCTCGGAGTTAGTGTTTAAATCTAGTTTCTTCTACCTATCCTTCACTGATGATAGCAAATCAGCTTGAAATCATGACCTGAGGGTGGAACTAATGAAAGAGATAGTGAATGCTTACTCTGATGTTTATGTAAACAAACATACACTTTGTCAGTGTTTTTGGTAAAGTGCCATCTATTGATCATATATATATATATATATATATATATATATATATATATATATATATATATATATATATATATATATATATATATATATATATATATATATATATTGTAATTAATAAAAAATGGCAAAAATAAGAGAGCTTCTCATGATTGGGGGGGATTTGAGCATTATAATCTAGTATGAACTAGTAGTTTTATCTTAGTTTTTACTTATATGTATATATGGTTTATCAGGGTGCCACTAGGCTATCTAAACCTAGACAAAGTTATATTATATACCTACTTATAGATATACCTGGTTCGAACTCATTTGTTACACTATTTATAACAGGATTTAGGACTTTCTATTTTAGAACCATGTCATATTTGCACTAACCTTAAAGAAAAAAACTTCCTTATTGTTTAATTGTGCAAATAAATTATCAGACAAAATTATTATATAAGATTTTAATATAATAAATGCATTTTTAACATTTTCATAAGTCAGACTAGCTCATATTAAACACTATATGTTTGTCAGTGGCGATTCACTAAATCTTGAGTAACATTTGATGATCTTCGATGGTAGTCATTATCTCTCATGATGGCTTACAAATAATAAACAAATACAGTGAAAACCATTATTCAGATGGCCATTACATATATTTATTTAGACTATTGATTAATAAGATGATGATGATAATATGATACTTTCATCCACAGTTTTAGAACTAACTCACAACATAAAATTTCATCTTTTATAAATCTATAACAATTTACCTAAAATATTATCCTATTTAAATTATGACTTAACAATTGATATTCACCAGTGATGTTGATGGTCATAACTAATTTCACAAGACAATGATTAACTCTTAAGAAAGTTATATACCTCTTTTAATAAAAACAAATTTGCATTTATTACTGATTAATAATTAATAATACAGATAAAAAATTACATAATTAATAATGATAAATTGTTTACATTTAAATAATAATATTAATAATACCAATGATCTCCCCCTTTCCCTTAATGACCCATACTCAATGTTTATATCAAATAGTGTGATGTATGTGCATTAATTTCTCTAGTGGGTAAATAAAAATCTCATACCCTAGAAACATTTTATAAAAAAAAACACTCTATGCACACACAAAATCACCTATTGTGTATAACATATATCTTATATTTATAAATTTAAACATAATATTAAAAAGAGAAATGATTAGAGTAAGATTAGTCAGATTATAGAGATTCGAATATTGAAAGAAATCAACTTCAAATTACTTATCTGACTGTCCACTGATTTAGGTTATTAATTACTTTAAAAATCCATTTCTCCTAATGCTAAATTTCTACCAATTTTTAACATTCATGCTCAACAAATATACATGTAAGCATAATTATATTGCTAGGTGTGTGAGTATGTGTCAATTCCCATTATGAATAAAAACTATTAAACCATTTTTACATACAATATAAATAACATATTTCATAATAATTGAATCAATACACAATAAACACATTTTATAAAAATAAAGTACACACATAAATGGTTACATGTAATAATTTAAGAATACATAATACATCAATAGTGCAATATCTATTATTATTGACATCCTAACTACTTGATTTTTGTATTAAGATTCAAAAATTTAAAGAGAGAGATAAATGGATTTATTACTAAAAATATTTGTTAATAGTCACTCATAAAAATATAATTAAAATTCATATTACATGTTCTTCTATTACTTTTGAGGCACATACAGTTTCAAAGAGTCCACCAATTTTAAAGTCAGCTTGTTGAAGGTTTAAAATTTGACAGCAGTCATATATCAATATGTAAATGTGTAGAGTTACCAAGTGCAGCAGTTTACTGAATCAGTCCTATTTTTGGCTTAGGCTTGCAATTTTTTATACTATGATGATGATGATGAAATAACTTGCTTCCATAGGAACCATTTTATCATTGAGATAGTTTCTTTATTTTTTTCTGGGTATAATTTCTTTTGATAGACAGATGGATATTTTTGTTTCCATATATTTTAGCATTTTGCTTTGTTTTGATTCAAACTCAGCAAATGGCATGGTTTCACAAATTTGAGCATTTTAATTTGTAATTGTCAGCAGGTGAGGCAATAAATTTCTTCTTTCATATATAGCAATCAGTTATAAGATGTTTTAAATGCCCTAGATTTAAACTCTTCTGACATGCATAGGTTTCCTGGTGGGCAACTGTGGGCCTCAACAAAATATATTTAGCCTACTATCAGGCTATAGAAACTCTCAAAAATATATAAAAAAGTAGTTTCTGCAAAGCAATCAAGTCATATTGTTTCTTTCCCATCCTTTTTACAGACTTATTGTCAGCTTTTTATATAGAGCTATTCTGTCTCAAATCTCTCACATACTTTTTTTTACTATAAACACATAGTTTCCATCAATTAAGACACCTGGTAAAATCTCTTTAAAATTGTCAATTTTTAAAATATATTGTCCAGTAAGAAATCCAGAATGATATGATTTCTTGGGTAATTTAATGGTTGTCTGATCGGGACTCTATCAATTTTAATACCAATCCCCTCCCCTTTTTCTAAAGTCTAAACTTGACCTTCATCTCCCTCTTAGTAACCCTTGACCTCGGTCTGAATAGTCAAGTGAAACTAATTCTTTCAGACAAAATAAAATAAATTGATCCTAAATAATATAAATGTTTTTAAACAATATAATTTTTTTTAATAAAATTATGAAATGATTTAAATAAAACCTTATCTATTATCAAAATGTGTCCAGAAATGTGTGTAAGTTTATATCTGTGAATACAAGTACACACTCATCCATACAATATATAAAATTTGCTTATTACAAAATAATCCAAATGATTTAAAAATCTATAAATCAAAATTCATAAAATAAATTATCAAGACTATTAAAATCAAAGTATGATTAAAGAAAGAATATTATAATCTATTAAATTATAAATTAACTTTAAAGAAGGTTAATAAGGAAAGTCAAAACAATGATTAATTGAATAGTTTGTGTCTACAGACAACTATTTATATGTGCTTTAAAATTCTAACTTTTAAATACTACTATTAAATTATTCAAAGTATATATTATCGCTTTTACTAACACAAAATTGAATATAGAAAAAAACAAATATCTTTTCACTATTTTTCTGAGAGTTTGGGTACTTGGTCACATGGGGTTTAAACTCAGATGCCCTACAGCTTTACTCTCCTATAAAAGAAAATGTGATGATAATTTTTTGGTATTTTATGCACACATTATTGTTGCAATTTAGTCACAGGCTAATTTGGAATGTGCACAATATATATATATATATCATCATCATCATCAACCATTATCAATCCACTGCAGGATGAAGGTCTCTCCAAGTTTAATCCATCTTCTCTGATCTTTAGCTTCTCTTCTCCACATCACCCCTGCACATTTTCTTATTTCATCCATCCATCTCACATGTGGTATCTTTCTGGGTCTTTTACAATCTCTTGGAATCCAGTTTAAAATTTCAATTGTCCATCTATTATCATCTCTTCTAGCAATATGTCCAGCCCAACTCCATTTCAATCTTTTAATTTTTTCAATAAGGTCAGAAACACCTGTTTGTTCTCTTACCCATACATTGCGTTTTCGATCTCTTCTTGTTACTCCCAACATACATCTCTCCATACTCCTTTGAGTGGTCTGAAGTCTCTGTATTGCTCTTCTATTAAATGTCCAAGCCTCAGATCCATAAGTAAGAACTGGTAAAACACATTTGTTAAAAACCATCCTTTTCAAACACATAGGCATATTTCCTTTTAGTATCAAGTTATTTCTACCAAAAGCACTCCAACCAAGTTTAATTCTATGATTAATTTCCTCCATTATGTTTCCATCTGTATTAATAATCTGACCAATGTATTTGTAACTGTTAACTTCTTCTAATTCTTCATAATCAATCTTTATTTTCATATTTTGAGCAAATCGATTAAACATTACTTTAGTCTTTTTAACATTTATCTTTAGTCCTACTTTTCTTCTTTCATCTGCTAACTCCTGCAACATTTCCTGTAGATCTGAAGCATTATTTGCAAAAACAACTATATCATCTGTGAAATCTAAATGACTTAAATACTCTCCATTTACTTTCACTCCTTTAGTTTCCCATTTTAATCCACAAAATACTTCTTGCAGCACTGCTGTAAAGAGTTTTGGAGATATGGAGTCACCTTGTCTTACACCTTTCTCAATGTTGATTTTTCCAGTATCATTATGTAATCTAATTGTTGCTGTTGCATTTTTATAAATATTCTTTAAAATATGACAATATCCTGGATCTATACCTTGATGATCCAATGCTTTAATCACTAAAGAAATGTGTATAGAATCGAATGCCTTTTCATAATCTACAAATCCAAAACATAATAACAACTCATATTCATTTATCCTTTCTATGACTTCTCTCAATACCTGGATATGATCTATTGTACTAAAACCACTTTTAAATCCAGCTTGTTCTCTTGGTTGGTGGAAATCCAAAGTTCTCTGTAGACGAGTTGTAATTATCTTGGTAAAAATTTTATATAAAACTGATAAAAGGCTGATAGGTCTGTAATTTCTAATATCTTCTTTATCACCTTTTTTAAATATTAATATTATTACTGCATTCTTCCAATCTTCCGGTACATCTTTATCATTTAGACATTTGGTATATAATTTTGCTAACATTGTTTCTATTTCTTCACCTGCTTCTTTTAATATATCAATTATAATTCCATCATTTCCTGGAGCCTTTCCTTTCTTCATACACTTAATTGCATGTCTCACTTCTTCATTTAAAATTCTGGGCAATTCGGAAGATGTAATAGATATAGGAGGTTCTTGTTCTTTATTACTATATAATTCTTGATAAAAATCTTCTACCAATTTCATGATGTCATCTCTCTTTTTAGTAATAATTCCATCTTTTTTTCTTATTGCAGATATAAATTTCCTACCAATACCAAAATGTTGTTTAACATTTTTGAGACTTTTATTTTCTTCTACAGCTTTCCTTGCTATTTCACAGTTATACTTTCTTATATCATTTTCAACTCTTTTCCGTACCATTTTACAAAATTTGAGATATTCAATTCTTTTTAGTACATCATTTTTGTATATCTTCACATTCCTTCTTTTTTTCATAAATTCTCTAGTCTCAGTAGAAATTTTATTAGTCAATTGCTGCTTTTTTACTTTCAGCTATGTTTGTTGCAATTTTTAAAAGTGTATCAGTTATTTTCATATTAATTTCATTCAATCTGTATCATGTTCAAAATCTCCTAACACTTGAAACCTATTTGTATGTTCTAATTTAAATTCATTAGAATGTTTCTGAAGATTAGGAATATCAACTGTAAATATTGTTTTTCTTAATAATTTTTGTCTTTCTAGTTTTACATTAACACGTAACTTATACCTTACTAATCGATAATCACTTCCTGTGTTAAATTTATTAAGAACATTACAATCTTGAAATATGTATTTTCTGTTAGTCAAAATATAATCCAATTCTGCTGTACCTTCATTTGGATGCTTCCATGTCCATTTCATTTTAACATTTTTCTCAAAAAAAAGAATTCATAATATAAAGTTTTTCTTTTTCTGCAAACTCCACAAGTCTATGTCCTCTCTCATTTCTATTACCATAACCAAAATTACCTACAGCAATTTCATCTTTTATTTGTCTACCAATTCTAGCATTAAAGTCTCCCATAACAATTTTAAAATGTTGTTTACTCTGATCAAAAGCCTTTTGTACATCCATATAAAAATCTTCTACTACTTCATCACTATGAGAACTTGTTGGGGCATAAACCTGAATTATCTGCATTTGATATCTGCTATTAAGTTGTATAACTAATCTTGCCACTCTGTCTGATACACCATCAATCTCCACAATATTGTTCTTCCACTTTTTATTTATAATGAATCCTACTCCACTTGTATTTCCAATATTTGTGCCTTTATAATAGAGCATATGTCCACTTTTTAAATCAATTGTCTCTTCACCTTTTGTTCTAACTTCACAAAGTCCAATAATATCCCATTTAATATAAGAGAGTTCTTTTTCTAATTCTTGCAATCTTCCTTCACTTGAAAGTGATCTGCAGTTGTAAGTACCTAAATAAAAAGTCATCATCAAATGGCAGCCTGGGTCCGCCTCCAGGATATTCTTAGCACCCTCCACCTTCGGCCACCAACCGCTGCCTTGGTTGGTGACTTTACAGCCTCCTGGGAATAAGGGCCATGCTTTATTTTTGTCTGTCATAATTGTATATATGTATTGGGAAAATATTTATCCTTTACACAAACATTCATTCTGCCTTATCAGGCACTGAGAAGAAAGACCATGGTGTTTCTTGAAAGTAAACTCAGAGGTAAAAAGCCAATAAACTCACCACGCTGGCTAATGCGTGTTGGTGAGCAGCCCATCCATGTTCGTATACTATATGAATAATCACATAGTAATAACAGCTGCAATGACAAGAACGTATGGAGTGGACATTAGGAATTTGCCCTGCTCGGTTCCTTTAAGGCCTCCAAGAGGAATCAAAGGGTCTCCTTTCAGTTAATAGAAAATTCCTTTCTGCAGCCATATATATATATATATATATATATATATATATATATATATATATATATATATATATATATATATATATATATATATATATATATATATATATATATATAAGTATGCAGATGATGTTTTTCTATAAGCAGCACAGTCTGTTATTAACTGTATGTTTGATGGATTAAATATGAAATTGAAATTAAGTTGGATTATGTAATCTGAAACAAATGAGAACATTTGTGACTTGAATTTAAAAATAAATTGGAACCTTAATTTGTGATATTAAAAAATGAAGGCTAAATCATTTAATGCTATAGGATGTGTCAGTGTGATGATTTATGTATTAATGTTACATAAATTTGTGGGCTTGAGAGCATTCTTGCATTGAAATAATTATTTATGTAATTTTACATTTTACATGAAGGAGGATTTGGATATTTATATTTCTAGTATAATAAAATGTAATTTTAATGTAACTAATATATATGTAGATAGATATGTTAAATGTTTTAAAAAAATATTGTGCATGAGATTGTAAAAGTTGCAAATGATAAAAAAATGTATAGCGCTATCATATATTGTTGAATGTTGAAATAAAATTGGAATATTTTGTGCAGATAAGTTCAATGTTATACTGAAAACATTCAAAAATCTGAAATAGGTTAAAAATAATACACTGATAAAATATATGTATTGTACCAGTCTAATATTTTGTATGCAATAGATTACAGCCATTTGAATTTTGATAATCATCTGAAATCTGGGTATGGTTGCCTGATGGCATTGTTTATGTGTCAAAACACATACAAATGTCATTTCTACAGCCAGCCTTACAGGCTAATACAACCTTTATATTGTATTAACCACTTGGCAGGCCACTTTACATGATATTGCACAAAAATATTATGGCCTGTTTTGTGCTTTGAAACTATTTACATGTATTTGTACCATTCATAGCTGATTACCGTATTGCTTGAGAGTCTTTGAATATCAAGTCGGTACAACTTTTCAAATCTCCATAATAGAATAATGTCATTTATATTTAAATAATGTTGTTAATTACTAATTCCCTAAAAAAATTTAATATATAAAAAAAATGGCAAAGGGTATGTTTGAACATGCTTTGACAAAGCTCACATGCTAAGTCACATTTCAGCATAGAAAATGTACGAGACCAATAAAAGGTCTAAGAAGAACGTGCAATTTTCAACTTTTCAGAATTGCCGAATACAGAAAGTGAGTGAGAGTGTGTCCTTTTTTCAGGCACATAATGTCCTCCCAAATACCAGACTGTTTGTATTACAGCAATAAAATAATAAATAAGTTCAAAAAGTCCAAAGTTTGTGTACTTTTTTTTTTATTTCATTAGAAATTGATAAGTATTTGTATTATCTTTTTTCAGCAGGGTTAAAATAAATGACTATTTTTGTTGACTTTTTATTAATAATAACAAAATATGACCCCCCCCCAAAAAAAAAAAAAAAAGCAGTTTATTCTAGAAGGGAAAAAAAGAAAATTCAAATGAAATATAAGTAAAAGGAAAAAGTGAGAAAAAGTTGTTGAAAAAAAAATAAATTATTGAATTTTTGTTACAATTATTTTTCCAAGTGTGGGGTTTCAAGACAATTTTGTACCCCCAAAAAACACAAAAGTTATTTTTGGTTTAATAAGAAGAAAAACAATTTGGTCAACCCAAAAAAAAAAGGTAGAAAAAATTCGAAACAATTCCCAAATAATTGCATTATATTTTTTCAGCAGGGTTAAAACAAGTGGGGTTAAAATAAATGACTATTTTTGTTAACTTTTTGTTAATAATAACAGTATGAAAGCCCCCCGAAAAGCTTCTTATTGTAGAAGCTAAAAAAAAGGCTAATTCAAATGAAATACAAATAAAAGTAAAAAGTGAAAAAAGTTGTTTAAAAAAAGTTATTAACTTTTTGTTACAATTATTGATACGAGGGTGGGGGCGGGGGTTTCAAAACAATTTTTGAACCCCCAACAACACAAAAGTTACTTTTGATTTAATAATAAGAAGAAAAACAATTTAGTCATTCAAAAAAAAAGGTAGAACAGAGTCGAAACAAGTACAAAATAATTGTACCATTATATTTTTTCGGAAGGGGGTTAAAACAAGTTTTTTCATCATGAAACAGTCCAAAGTTTTAAAATTCAGAAAAATAAACACAAAATTAAATTACCAAAATTTGTTGAATAAAGAAAAATGTCAAGGTTAAAAAAAACAATGAAAATGAATATAAAAATTTGTTTAATAAAAAAGAAAACATGTTATAAATGAAATAAAAATTTGTTTAATAAAAAAAAAAATCATGTTCTATAAAAAAAAATTGCAGTGGCCCAGTAACATTACATTTGATTGATTATCAATGCCCCAAGTGGCTGTGTTTGGATTTCAGATGATTAACGAATTGCCTGTATATACCTCAGTAAAATTAAGTAAAATTTACTTATGTACAAAAAGTCTAAAATTAATTTAACAAATGTGCTTGTATTTTATAATTATGGAAAATAATATGGACATTGTTTTGTTCCTGGCATTGTTGAAGTGATTTGTGAGCAAACAAATGATAGAAAGCCCATGATTAAGGAGTATTGCTTTCTTGAACCAAATGAACATTAAATGAATAAGTGAGCCAATATCATTACAATAAGTAACAATGTTTTTTTTTATTTTTTAATGATAAAATAATGACTGTTTTATTTATTATTTATTTGTTATGCCAGCACATCGAAAGTATACTTGGTCTATTCCCCTAAACTCTACAGAAATTGTTAAAACCATACTTTCAAATGCATGTGAGTAAGGTTGATGGCCCATAACAACAGCTAAATGCATAAAAAATATGATGTATAATATCAAGATCCAGACATAATCTCATGGCTGGATAAACAAATAAAAATAGAGTAAAATTTACTTTATTTTCAAAATGAAATAGAATCATTATTAACACAAATACTGCATAAAGACTTGCTTCTCATGGTGATTAATCTATTCGAAAAAAAATCCAATAGCATCAATTAAACATTAAATCTAAATGTTATATGAAACTATGGTATTTATACAGGGTTATGCTCAACAAGAATTTTACCGATTTCAACTTTACTTACAACTGAAAAGAAATAAAATACAATTTTCTCCCACACCAATTACTTCTCCTACACAGTTACCATGGAATAAAAAGACCCCAGATAGACATTATTATCAAACTATACCTGAACAATCTTATTTTAATGACCGATGGCTGAATAAACAGCTTATAAAATGCCCAATGGACATCCAACAAAAACTTTTAATAAATACAATCACTTCATTTTTTTTTTGTTTTTTAGTTAGAGAATTTGATATGAACAATCTATTATTTATTTCAGTAAATAATAATAAAAATAAATAAGAAGTTTTTCCCCCTTTTATGCTAAGTCTATGCTAATTTCATTTATAAAAAAAGAACTAAAATGAAGTTCATGAAAGAAACTAACTTTTGATATAAAAATCCGTTTTTGTTTTTCTTTTAATCAAAAGAAAATATTACTTCATTCAAATCCCAGGATTGACTATGTCTTGAGAATAGAAAGGCAAAATATCACTAACAGTTAGCTAGATTTAATCTAGAATACTTTTGAATCATATTTTGAATAACTCTGGCAGTATTTTAAATGATGCTGTGTAATGTTTACATTATTATATTGAAAAAAAATTGTGTTAAGTATGCATGTATTAGTTTATTTCATGATGTTAAAGGTGTTCTCCATGTAATTTATGTAAATAATTAAATAAATATAAAAATTGTAAATAAATGAACTGTATTAAGTCTGACTATTACATATGTATAAGAAATAAAAATGACAAATCTTCAGAGTATATTCAGATTCATTGTCATCCTTTTTTTGTTAAGAAAACAAACATGAGTAAAATGATCATTTACAAAGTTCAAATATTATAAATTCAACAAGTATTATCTATAAAAAAAAGTCAAACTGATATCAAATATAAAACCAAATATAAAAACAGTCAACACAACCTATAAACAATATATGGTAGATAATTCTATTTGTTTGAATATTCTTACAAATAAATATTAATTACTTAAATATGCAGTATTAATATATACAGAACTTCAAAGTATATATATAATAATAGAGATAATTTTTTTTTTATATCAAATGCTTTTAGTACTTGCGCATTTATTGAAATGTAAAACTATATCATATTTTAAATTGACTGAATACTTATAGTTAATAAGTATATATCAATAAATATTTCTGCTATAAGTTTAAATGTATTATTATTATTAGGAAACTATCAATCAACATAATTAAAGCTGAACTAATTAAATAAAACTATTCTCAAGCATGCTCAGATTTTATCATAACATTTCTATCTTGGCTAGATGACAATTTCATAGCCACACTTAACAATCAAATTATTAATTATGACTGACAGGTGGCCCATGGGTCTTTCCTTCAGTGACATCATTTCCAGCCAAAATCCAAAACACTTTGAAAATATAATTATTCCATCTTACCAGGCCCATCTTCCAGATCACACACACACACACATTTTATCAATACATTTTTATTGCTGTATGAGAGACTTTAATTCAGAATATTAAAGCAGATTTAGAAAACCACTTAGATTTGCTGCTCACAATAGATTTGGAAGACTCATGTCAATGTCTCACATGCCTATATTTAATAATACAAAAAAACTTATCTCATCTTGATTACTACATGTGTGTTAAATTGCTAAAATTCATGGTCACATGAACCCTAATCAAACTATTCATTAAACTCACAAACTGGAAGGTTTATCTTCCTTCCTGTTCTGTAACTATGTTCTATGTAAACATGAATCATCTTGCAAGGAAAACATAGAATTACACCTCAAAGATTTAATATCTATTGGATTCAAACAAAGTATTTTAAAAAGAAAAAGAAAATAATTTTGCATCAAACTAAATTCTAAGCCTCCTACTGATGAAAGACCATACATTCCTACATTAACAAAAACTTTTAATAAAACATTCTCCCCAACTTATCACTTTGCTATCTGTACCTCTCCCATCTACCAATAGATTATTTAACAACTCTAAACATATGAATGAACCCCTGGCAAGAATTATAAAATTAAATCCCCCCAAACAAAATGGCAATGAATCTATTCTGGCAAAACTTGAGCATCCTTATCTACATGCTTTACACAGAATCAACAGAGCCTCCAACAAACCAGAACACAACTCTATCTTCCTAGATCACCAAAAGGCAATATGACACCAATTTATATCTTCTTATGAAATTATTTAATACATGGAGAGAAATGACTCAAAATGGAAAATCAGAGAAGCATGCTATATATAAAACAAAAATAATGCTCTCAATCACAAATATTTCTCTTTTCTTCTCTCCAAGAAATGAATGCACTAATCCAAATAATTAACATTATAATTTAAATAAATTTTAATTCCATCAACTGTATATACATTCATACTTATTTTGACTTATTTTCCAAAGTTAAGTTGCTATGAATGTAAGAAACTCATAAGTTCTTGAAAGTGCCCAGCCACATAATTTTTATAGAACTAATAAACTTCTCTATTAATGCATATAAATGCACATATTTTGTCTATTATAACTATTACATAATAATACATATATATTTAGAATTTAAAATAAATGAAATGAAAAAAAAAAATACTCTTTTGCAACCATTATTTAAACCAAATGAAAATTCTAAGAATAATTGTTAACTGCAAAACATGAAATTATTGAATATTTTTCATATTTTTCCTGCCCTCTGTTCCATAGCCATAAAATTAATTGACACATTGAAAAGTGTTTCAAATGAGTTAAGGTGTTATAAGTTATATATAATTTTCAAGCAATTATATTGAATTTAAATATATTAAACAGCAATTTTAAAATTTCATTCTATCTTGAAAAAGATCTAAAATTAACAAACAAACAAACAAATAAACAGATTTTCCAAAATCAATTAAAGCATTAAAAAAACTAGAAATGGGAAGTCTTCCATATGCTGTCATATTATTGTGTCATTATTATTTATTAGAAAGACAATGTAGTATAAAATAATCATCTACATATACAAATCTCAGATCTAACAAAATCTATTGCTAATGGGTGTTATATATATATATATATATATATATATATATATATATATATATATATATATATATATATATATATATATATATATATATATATATATATATATATATATATAATTTTGTTAAACATAGTATTTATCCTATAAAAATTACTAGCTGACCATGTTTTATGCAGTAAAGAAGTCTCATGGAAATCAACTATATTTTTTAATATTTAACAATCAAAATTTCAAAGCATGTTCTGCTGCAATCTACTAAATCTTTGATTCAAAATATTATTAGAGTCCACAATGCACTAAGCTTTTTTAATAAGATTGTCATCATCAGAAAATTAACATTACAAGTAGTGAACAAATGAAAGAAAAAGAAAAGTTAAGAGATTTGGTACATTTCTAATTCTAATAACATTTCAAACCAAAAATTTAGCAGTGTCCCTAATATTGTTCTAGAATTTTGATCACAAAATAATATTATTTTAGTAGTTCATTACTATGAGTCAAATGCAGTGCACAATAAGCATATTTTATAAGTTAATTACTCTGCTTACACATTAATATATTTGTTTGTAATAAATATATGTATGTGTAGGAGTATTTAATCATATGTTTAGTATTGGATTACACACAAGTAACAACAAATATTTAAGATAAAATCATTAAAAAACATACAGAATAATATGAAATTAATATTAGTTGTTGTCAAACCAATATTACCTTCCTGCAATAACATGAATAGCATTTCTACAGTGGTAATCTGTAAGAAATTTATTATCTATTAAATCCTTTGTTATTGATGATTAATCAAATGAGCAAAAACTGTCAATCATTTTTGGAACTAAGCTGCTGATTCTCTTATATTAATATATGTTTTTTTTTTTAATTTAATAATTGATTTTTGGATTGTTCAAGGACACATTCATCACTGTGATGATGGAATTGAACCATATTATTATTAATCTTTGTTTCTTTCTAAGGATCATTCTGAATTGTATACACTTTTTAAAGAAATTAGATCATCTAATGGTATGATCTAAATAGTACAAATTAAATTTTATTATTTGTGTTGCAATAAAGATTCAGGTCAAATCTGGGAAGTATCCACACTTTTTTTGGTATTTACCAGTTTCTCAAGGGTTTTCTGTATACTTGGCAGACAAATTTGACCTACATTTGTTAGCTCATTTTGTATCTGGAAGATATGCAGTAATCTGTTTTTGTATAATTTTATTTTATGCAAATTGATTTATCTTTAGTACTTTCTGGTCTTTTTTATTATCCAATATACATAAACATTGATCCTTTTGGTCTTCAATATTTACTGAAATTATCTTATCCTCCTGTTTAAATTTTAAAATGTAAATTTTACTGTATGATGCTGTAAATAATTTTGTGTGTATGTTGTAAAAAAAGATATAGTAAAATGTTGTTTGAAATCTGGTAAAAATCCTATTTTTGAAAAAAATAAAATTGATTTTTTTAATTTGTGGGTGATTGAGTAATTTTACACATCATTAGTCATTGTATTTATTGATTTTTATTTTTCTGCAATATTTTCATACAATACCATCAATTTCAATGGCTTTACCCTTGGTAATGATTTCAAATCTAATCTGTCCTCATCTTTATTACTAAATACATTGCAATGTCAAGTATTTGTCCATAAATATCTTAGTTAATATGTTCGACACAGCTTTTCTGGATATATCTTTTATCTCTGCTTGATTTTTAAAGCGTATTTATTAGGAGATTGATGTCAGAGTTATGAGTTGGTGTAAATTGATGTTAGGTTTGTCTGAACTTAAAAAAATATATGTGCATAATTAGTTGAAAATCTGCATTCAAACGACAAAACTGTTCAATATTTCAAGATTTATAGCCCATAGGTGATGACTGTATTACTAAAGATGGAATAATGGTGTCTATAATAATCTTCAATGATCAGAAATTTGTACTTAAATTAATAAATGGAAACAATTATGTTATTGTGCATAAATATTGGATAATAATTAACTAAAATCATGTTATACAGTAAACAAAATATTATTTACAATTCTAATTATTGAAATACTTTGTCTCTAGTACTTGCTTAAACCTTACTTATTTAAGTTTTACAAAATATGTATTATGATTACATTCAATGTTCTTTTCATAGGATTCTGACATATACTTAAAATAATTTTTTTTCTGAACATCTTCAAAATAAGAAATCTGTCAGTTCAATATCTCTTACTTCATATAGTTTAAGGAATATACAGGGAATTTCTAATTTTATGCAAATATATTTTGTCCATGAGTGTATTAGAATGAACAATTAACACAAACATTTATTTATGCATATTAAATAGTGTGCTTTCAAGATAGATAGATAGATAGATAGATATTTGTATTAATTAATGCAATATTTTGAAAAATTGTATAATAATAATAATAACAACAACAACAACAACAACAATAATAATAATAATAATAATAATAATAATAATAATAATAATAATAATAATAATAATAATAACAACAACAACAACAACAACAACTGTAAAATATCAGAAATAAATAACATTGTCCTTATTCCAGTAAAAATCTCACAGATAATTGCCACACTACTATGGAAATTTCTAGTCTGTAACCTATGTTCTCCATGCAACCCAACGACATATAAAACTAAACCTGC
>JAQFVV010000338.1:0-7500 GCA_028023455.1 Epiperipatus broadwayi | reverse complement strand
GACTAGCAAATGCCTGTGTCAGCTGGCAAATTATTTATTGCAGGGAATAATAACAATGGAAGGAGTTAATACAATCGCGATCATGCCGTTTAATAAAAAAATTAAGCCCATTCCTTTGTTATCAGAGATAAGGCCAATATCAATGAGTTCATTGGCCATAAAGATTTTAGAGAAAGTAATTAAAGATAAAATAGAACCATTTATTTTACCGATGATTTCACCAGCTCAATTTGCTAAAAAACATTCATCTACCACACAAGCTGCTATGTTATTTAAGGCTATTTTGACGTCAGTTAGAGAAAAGAAAAGATATGGCCCAATTGTTGTACAGCTGGATATTGCTTCGGCTTTTGACAATGTTGATATATCTATACTGTTGAGATTATTGAATGACACTGAAATGCCAAAATCACATATATATGTTATAACAAATTTACTCTTAAATCGTGAGCTTCACATTACTCTAAATGGCAGAAATTCACCAGCTTTCACACCAACTAAATCACTTTCACAAGGGTCTCCACTTAGTGCCATCTTATTTATTTTATATATAAATCCCCTTCTTGTCTGATTAAAACAGGCATTTGAGGGAATGGAAATCCCAGGAACAGCGTCAAAAATTGACCTGCATTGCATACATGGATGATATTACAGTTTTCCTGAAATCAAAAAGGCAGATACCAAAACTACAGATGATTTTAGAAGAATACTCAAAGGAATTTAAACTAAGTTTCAATCCAGAAAAAAACAGCAGCATGGACTATATTCACAGGAAGGCCATGTACATCCATTTTCCAGGCAAAGCCAGGCTCATTCCTTGGATTTCCATTCCATCTAGGGACTACTGGAATGAGATGTCATTTGCAGAACAAATTGAAAAATGAAATACAGAAAATAGCAGACTCTCTATCCAATACCTATATGTCAGTATATTCCAAGATTCAATTGATTAATAGTTTGATGATGACTAAGATAGTTTACTTTATGCCAGTGGTTGCTTTCTCAAAAGCTTTTATCTCCAAAATTAAGACCATTTGCAATCAACTACTATGGTCAAGGAAAGTCGTGGCAATATCAATGGCAAAACTATGTCAGCCATTGAATAAAAATGGTTTGGGCTTACATGATATTGGTATTTTTGACAAACAGAGAATGAGAAACAATATAATTGATATTATTAAACAATTTCCAAAAATTAAGCAGCTCATAGAGGTCATTCCAACTGATAAACCACCACCAAAAAAATTATCATATTTTGAACAATTAATACATCTTTGTAAAACAGAATCAAAAATCCCAGAGCAATTTATTAATAAATACAAATACTGGGAAATTTATGAATTAATGCATGAAGATAATAACACAATTGCTTTAGAACCAATACTGGGAATTAATAATAAGCAATTGATTAAAAGGTATAAACGATGGGCCTTAGAACCAAAGTTTTTCAATTTTCTAATAAAACTTAATCTATCTGCATTACCTACCACATATTTTCTTTGCCATAAAAGACTGTATACGTCAATTGATCCGTTTTGTGGGTTATGCCATCGAGCTGAGGAAACCCTATCACATCTGCTATATCACTGTGAGGGACTTAGGCACATAAGAAATCTCATAACTAGCAGTTACAGGAGGTCTAATGTAACAATGCATCAATTGATTTCTGCATTTAGAGAAGGATTAACACCAAGTGTCAGGGCAGCAACCTTTGTGCTATATGCATACTGGTGTACTAGATGCACTTTTCTAATTGGTAACAATTCCAGAAGACATCCAGTTACTTTTTCAAATAAACTTTACACGAAGAGCTTCCGATCTACTGGCCAGACCTGACATTTATGCAGCAACCTGGTCATTACTTAAGATTAGATCTATGTTATAGTGAATTGAGGAAATTAAACATTATAAAAAAACTTAGAAGGATATGCATGTCAAATTAGCAACAAGAACAATTTAGCAACAATTTTTTTCCTTTCTGTTATAAGTGATTGATTTGCTAATGGTGTTCAAATGATAATGGACAATCCAAGATATTATATGTAAACAAACTATGTAAATGCAAAATTTGTAATTTTTTTGAGACAATAAAGGCCTTTTGAAACATAATAATAATAATAATAATAATAATAATAATAATAATGATGATGATGATGATGATGATGATGATGATAATAATAATAATAATAATAATAATAATAATAATAATAATAATAATAATAATAATAATAATAATTAGTATTATTCAATTTATTCATAAAAAGCTCAAACAAGGCCACAAGTATTTACAAAGTAGTATATATCTGTATTATAAAATACAAAGTAGTACATACATATATGTTTGAAATACTATTTACATTATTAATGTCAATGTAAGATTGATTTTATTTTGTCCTTAAATTGTTTATAGTTTAAAGATAAAATATCAATATCTGAAAACTTTTTATTATATTCCAGTTGCAATCTATGCAATGGTGAATTAATGGAATCTTTTAATACAGGTAAATAAACAAATCATGACATCTAGAATTATGAGATGGAATCCTAATTGAATTTTTATGATTGCATAGTTTAATGATACAGTTTCATGTATTAATTTACATAAAAATGACATGTCTGTTAACATACTTTTATTATACATATTGTTTATCTTCTTAGTATATATTTTATTTTTATAAACATATTTAAAATAATTATCTTGTATTTTTGTAATTTACATATATTTGTTTGATTGTATGGATTCCAAACAATAGAGCCATAATGCAGAACAGGTACAATTAAAGTATTAAATAGTAATCTATATAATTATATTGTAAATTGAATGTTTGATTTCAAAATCATGCCCATAATTTTAAGAAATTTATTAACTACTGTTTGAATATGCTCTTTAAATACATGATAACTTGTGAAAATAATACCCAGATCTTTCTGTTTAAATGTTTTGGCAATAAACATTATATTGATCATTACTTATTGTTGTTTTCTTTGTATAATACACTGAAATGCATTTTTTATATTTATTTGCACATTATTGATATGGCACCAATCACAAAAAGTATTAATATAATATTAGGGTATGAGCACAGACTTTCACATGATCCACCACTCTCCACTCCATCTAATAACACTGATACACTTAAACATGCATATGTTGAAAAGATAAATAATAACCAATATACGTATTTCATGCTAAACCAGCAATCATCAGTTGGTCCAGATTATCATCTCTACACATATATGCTATAAGTGCTCAGATATATATTAAGATAGACAATCCTCATACTTTAATGGACAGGCTTCAATCTACTCCACACTCCAACACTTCAACCATCCATCCAATTGAAAATCTGATGATGGAATGCTCAAAGGCCACCCTGAGGCCGAGATTATTGTCACACCCATGTTGACCTAAGGTCAATCTGAACTTTACATGTACAGGACATAATCCATTAAACACATATGCAAGGATGGGCAGACATCTCTATAATGTAATAACTGAAACATAGGCTTATTTATACCTGTGTCTATATATATATATATATTGTAACGAGACAGCGTTACATCAGTATTAAATCTAGGAAGCATAGATCAGAACGGGACAAATCGATAAACACACACACACCAGCAAGCAGCCTAAAACACTCGTAATTTTATTTTACGTAACGTGTAATAGTTTTGTTTTCTCTCATAAATACATTTATAAAACACATTGATAAAATACAGACGGTAAACGTCTAATTAAATGATTAAAGCTTTTAGATAATAAAAAAAAAAATAAATAACAAAATATAATTTGCTCTCCTAAATAATAAAATATAATATGCTCTCCTAAATAGTAAAATATAATTGTCAATCAAAAACACCACGGGGAATTTAAAAATGTTTATTTTAGAAATATAGTTTAAACTAGAATAAAACTTAGAGAAAAGATTTGAGGAAAAGATAAAATGCTCGACTTCTAAATTTAAAATAGCTTGTATTGTTCTGGTAAAACACACGCACACACGCATGCATTCGAGGTGTGAAGGATAAGGTTGGTTGAGTGAGATTGCAAAATGAGATTGTCTCAAAATAAATATTGCCTTTAGCACAAAGAGTGAGTGAACAGGTAGCTCAAACGCGGACCTGAACGACAACTCCAGGAACAGGGAACTCTGGGGGTAGATTGGATCCCAAGATAAGGATCAACCTTTATAAATACCAGTCAAAACCTATTCAATGGTTCGATTCGATTCATTTCGATTGATACGTTATCATTGCTGTTGTTTATTCTCAGTATTCCGAGTTATCACCTGCTCATTTTTATTGCGATGCTTATGCTTTTATTTTAAAATTAAAATTGTTCTGAATTAGCTTGATTTATTCCTCAGTTTGAAGATGATCACTATGAAATTAATACCAAGAGCGTCGACTGTCATGAGGGGCTAATAAACCCTTCAGTGACTGATCGGCGCTCCGCTACTGAAATATCTCCGAAGCTATGAAATTCCGATAACATCGTCGTGTAAAGTTGATGCTCCTAATAATAGAAATGTTCCGTGAAATACCCAAACTCTTTCCAGACACGACGCTCTTCCGATCTAACCAAGACAAATCCTAGGTAAATATGTTTTATATTATGTTCACTCACTCAATTTAGAAACTCATAAGGCAATCTCGTAATTAACCAACATAAATTTGCACAAACAAATCTTAAAACTTTCCTCATCATGATAGTTTATCTTTGTTACAGAACTTTGTAAACATGAACTTTGAACTTAAGCGAAGCTCAGGAAAGATAATATATTTTATCAACTAGAAAGGAACTTTATCTCGTTATTCACATTATGTTATGACTAATTATGATTCTCTGTGAGCGTGAATGTATGTGCGCGTGTGTAATAAATCAATTAACAATGTTTTCTGTTCATATTTAATAAATTTGTCAATATCTAATCAAGTCGAGCATTTCTCAAATCTTTTCACACACACTCAAAACCGTAGTTTATTTATTTTTTAATGACTTATCTTTGAAGTATATTTAGTTAAATTTAATTTTCATTTCAATTTATTTACTGTATTAATTATGTCAACATCGTGCCGTAAGTCACGATGTTTCTTATTTAACCTTAGTTAAGATAGATTTAAGAGCGGGCGGGTCTATAATCAATCGAAGTAAACGTCAAATAATTACGTTATGTACAATACATCGGGGGGATGAACTTGTAAGCCTAGTGTTCGGGGCGTAAACGAACCACCTCATTGATCAGTGACAACCAATAAATGGATCTCATGCCGTAGTCGAGTAATTAGAAAACCATGCTGATTTTTCATTAGCGGACAATGCGTCTTTTCCGGGAGGAGTCGTCCTAGAACAATCATGTAACAACCTTGAGAAACCTTATTGGTCCATGCTGGGAGTTTTGAGCTAGTGGGTGGGATTAGACTTCGAAATCGTTTTGACATGATGTAAGGTGATGCGAGTAATTAAAATCAACTTAAATAATCGTATCTGGCGCCCCCTTATGTGGATCGTGAATAACTGTCGATGTAAGAAAATAAATAAAGCCTTACGCTATGTCATGTTTATTTCGAAGCCCGTAATCTCGGTTAGATAGGCGGCCGGTTACATTGGCGCTTCCAACGTGAGGCTAGTATAAATGACGCTTCTAAACATAAAGATAAAGCAAATCTAGATACTAGCAAAAGCGGCCGAACCTGGGAGAAGACGCGGAAATGTTTATGTAAACAAAAGCTAAAAAAAAAAAAAATAAACAAACGGAACAAAATCGCGGCGATTCTTAACATCGCAAACATGTAAACAAAACATCGGGAACCGGAGCAAAATAAACAAATAAATAAAACATAGCAGGAGATAAGGGAGCGGACGCCGATCGGTTGCTGTCACCATAAAACGAATAAAATCAAAAGTAAAAAGAACCACATTCCCGTAAACAGTAGTGACAAAAGTTAGAATAGGACAAAGATAAAATAAACATCAAATCATGGAAGAAGAGACAAATGAGAACATGTGGGAACAGACGGGAGAAAGTCCCATCCAGTTCAAAAAACAGGATACGCAAAATGAAAGGGATATCAAAACCCTAATAAGGATGATGACGCAAATGATGGCCGAAATGAGGGAAGATAGAGAAGAGCGGAGAAGAGAGAGGGAAGAATTTAGAGAGGAGATAAGGCAACTACTCGGGGGAAAGGAAAGGAAGCTAGAAAAGGACAAAGGGGAGGAGAGTAGTTTAACCCAAGTTAAGGAAGAAATAACTCAGAATGCGTCGAAGACGGACAGGACGGAGGCAGACCTGAGGGAGCTAAAGGAGAAAGTTGAGATCCTAACGGAGGACGTAGGAAAAGGTGAGAGGCATCAGGACATGATGAAAGAAGCGATCAGGCAGACTGAAGAGGTGTGTCATGAAATTAGGCAACAACAGGACGAGGTCCGAGAGACAATGGGGGAGTGGGGACAGAGAATTCAAAGGATTGAAGCCGACCAGGGGCATGGGAACATGAGTAGAAGGATGGAAGAGATGGAGAAGAGATGGGAAAGGCAAATGTCGCAACAGGACACAAGTCATGTATGGGCGGAAAGGCAGATGAAAATCGAAATATTTAGAGCCGGGATGAACGAAAACCCAATGGACCACCTCGAAAGCGTTAGGAATCTGTTTCGAGAGCCGACGGAGAGAGAACCGGATCGAGTAAATATTGCGAGCGGCTACTTACAGGGCCCAGCGAGAGACTGGTGGAGAATGCTGGAGTTTAAACCCCGGTCATATGAGGAGTATAAAGAGGAAGTCTTGCAGTGTTTCTGGAACACAGCATGCCAGGAGGGGACTTATTTTAGGATCACTAGGGAGAAGTATGGGGGAAGGCCCAACGAGACGGCCACACAATTTTATTATCGGCAGGTGGCGAGCCTTCAACAATTGCCTGCATACCCTATGACAGAGACGCAGATCATATCGATAATCAGACACAATATGCCGACCACCCTGAGACGCATGATGCTGGGTAGGGATTGCAAAGGAATCCATGAAATGGGGGAATTGGTCGCGAAATTCGAACAAGAAGAGGGAATAGGGGGGCCGATGGAGGGGTCTAGTAATGAACACCCCAGAAAACGTGTACCACCGGACCGATACTAGCTAATAGGACGGAGGGAAAACGAGGTGACGACCAGGAATAGCATAAAGACAATCTTCAAGGGAACGCACAAGGGAAATAGATGCCACAAACCGGGAATGACCTAGGACACAAATCGGAATATGACGTTGGATATGGAAAAAAGGAAAAAAAAAGGAGGATGACTAACCCCAAGCCCTGGAATAACACCGAACAAATCAAACGATCGCAAAGCAGCCTCTAGCCTATAGAGGCTGCTTTGCAATCGTTATTTGTTCAGTGTTATTTCAGGCTTGTAGTCATCCTCCTTTTTTCCTTTTTTCCATATCCCACGTCATATTCCGATTTGTGTCCTAGGTCATCTGCTTGTGGCATCTATTTCCC
>JAQFVV010000337.1:858821-892325 GCA_028023455.1 Epiperipatus broadwayi | reverse complement strand
GCAGCAGTAGTAGTAGAATTAATAGTAATAATGATGATTATGATGACAACAACAACAAAAACATTTATAAAGAGTTTTACTACTAATTTTTTTTTTCAAATAATTGTCATTAATATAGCAAAACATCAAGTATAATTTTATCTTAGTTATGGATAGATAATTGGTCACAAGAAGAGCAGAAATATATTTATGTGTGTGAAATAAATGAAAATAAACATACACAAACTTATATATTTGTTTTATTGTAAAAAGCATATTAATGTTATCATATATTAATATTGGTTATAAATAATAAAATAAAGGAAATAAACCATTCTAAGTAATCATTATTACTTTATTAACCAGTGGTCAAAATTTTATTGTTTCTGTTTTTATTTATTATAACTAGTTATATTGAAATAATGTTATGTTAAGAACTCAGGAATATATTTTGATATGTAAGAGAATGGAAAAAATAAACAATCTAATCTATTGAGCTGAATAACGGCAGATAAGTTTCTTTCCATAATTTCTATTTATTTTGGAACTTATAAAAATAAATGGAGTTCTAAACAAATATTAAAAAGATTTACTAGTACCGATTTAGAATGTACTATCTACCATTTTGGTTTCTAAGAGATTAGATTAATTTAATGTCTCTCTCTTTCTTCTTATAGTCATTTATTAATCATTTTAATAGAAAATCAAGTATAAAATAATTAAAGATATTGTCTAAATAATCATTAGACTCCAAAGAACAAAAAATATCATTAGAAGCTATGTTAATAGATTGGAAATTGGCCTGAAAAAGAGAAAACATCATAATTGATAAATCAGAGGAAACACATTTTTCAATCGTGTACTTCATAATAAACTAAAGTGATTCAAATGGTAATATTGTTTTATTATTAATTTGTTCATTTTATTTCAAAATTTTTTTGATAAAAAAGTTAAAGTAGTCTAGAAGTAGCATTTCAGATATTTTGTACAATAATTGTTAACTTTTATTTTTAAAAAAAGCTATTAAATTTAAAAAATAATATTTTAAAAAAAAATATTGATAGGAAAATGTTTTCCTTGGATTTTTATAAACACACACACATACATACATATATATATATATATCTTTTAAACAAACAGTTAAAAAAAGTATAATTATTCTTATTTATTATTTTATAATTCAATATTATTTGAAGACTTTTAAAATAAGCGTAGATAGATATAACTCAAAAGTATTAATTTTTGAATTACATGTAATAGACTTTATTTTGTGAAACCAAGCAGAGATTTTACATTATGTTATATACATTTGGTAATACTTTTTTCTTTCCATGGCCTTAGAATTTGTATATAAATTTCGATTTGAGAGGCACCTCAGTTTTGGTACATTAAGCAGCTATATTATTGTGTATACAATGTATGATTAAACACATAAATATTTCATTTATGATGATGAAGTAGGCACAATTATGTATTTCATGAATACACTACTGTTTTATATCGTTAAATAGAATATACATGATATATTTTCATATAAAAGCAAGATGAGAAATATATGTGTGTTTGGTAATATAAAGGTTTTTCCACTTGAAAGAGAATAGAATTAAATGGCAAGACACAGCAAATATTTTGTAGACTATTTAAAAGACATACTCAACTTCTGTCATTTATAAGAAGTTTATAATTACTAACATTAATTTTATAGAGTAGTATACAATTTTAGCTCAGATTCATAATTGAAATATATAACAAATTAACATAAATCACAAGTGACTCTCCATACAGTTTTGCTCTGTTTATCAACAATTAATGTGCTAGTATAGGAAATGTGATCATGTGATAAATCACAAGTATTAAGCAAACATACACAATAACAATAATTGGTCCATCTGGTCAAAGTAATGTATGTTATTAGATGTGATATGTTGGACTATTTCCATCATGTATGAGTGAATGTTGAATGTATAGAAAATTTTAAAATTTATTTAATCTTTCCAAATACAAACATCTTGTTAGTAATAACACACAAATAGACAACACAGGTTAGAAATGAGACACTTTCTCTCAATAAGGTCTCATTTGCTCTCTGAATAATTTTCTCATCTCTCTTGGAGGAAATAGGAGGTTTTAACTGCAAACCCTTAGGAATGATCCCTTCTGATTTACATTTACATAAGAAAAGTAAATAGATTTTTTACTTTAGCCAGTTTTAGACATAATTTTTCATAAGATCTAAATTTAAACATAGTATCTGGTCCATACTTAGTATTTGTTTATTTGTGTGTTATTACTAACAAGTTGTTTGTATTTACAAAGTTTAAATAAACTTTAAAATTTTCTATACATTCAACATTCACTCGTAAATGGTGGAAGTAGTTTATCATATCACATCTAATAATATACCATCATCACAAACCTTCAGACAAATGTATGTTATTGCTTTGAAAATATGTTAAATTTATTTTACACTAATGTTAGATCTATCGATTTATTACTAGCTTGTAAAAGTGATTTTTAATATCTTTATTTATTTATACAATTTTAATAAAAGAAACTGCAGATAGTCAGTATTTAGATATATATAAAATAAGAGTGTAGAATATTATACACATCAGATATTTATTTATATGTTTTATTATTGTTTATTTAATTATTGTTCCAATTTTAATGCCATTTGTACATATTTTATTCATGTATGTATTCCAATAAAATTTATATTGGTGTTATCGATTGTCTGGTGGTCCTTGGACTCAATTTTATATATAAATTTATTTTATTTTGAATCTAAGTATATCTATCAATAACAGATATTATGATGGGTTTATAACAATAATTCAATATTACCATTTTATTATTATCAACATAACTTTAATATTTGTCTCATATTTTTTGCATTAGTGTGCAGACTGTAGAGTAAATGTAAGAAATTAGAGAGAAATAATATACATAAAAAATGAGTAAGCAACCTGATTTCCATGACATTCATAATTTAAAAATACTTGTATGTTGGAATAAATTGTAATCCATTTTTATTAATAGACTTTATTGGCCATTACAATTTGTTTTCAAGCTCAAGTGACATATCTCTATATATTTTCATGCTTAACATTACAATTATATATATATGAAAAACAAAACAAGTTTTGTATACGTAAAAACCTGCTATCACTTGTATTAATGATCAATAGATGGAGCTTTAACAAGACCTCCAAACAGGCATATTTGTTTACATAAACGTCAGAGTCAATATTCACTGTCTCTTTCATTTTTCTCCACCCTCAGATCAGCTGATTTCAAGCTGATTTGCTCTCATCAGTGAAGGGATAGGAGTTAGAAACTAAACCTAAATATTAACTCTGAGCGTTTATGCAAAACGTTTCTATCAGTTTGCAAGCATGAATTTTTTAGACACCTAAATGTCTTCAAACTCAGCCTATCAAACTAGATAGCTATGTGGGTCTGATAACAGTTCAGTTGCTCCACATAATCAAAGCTTCTGCATTCTATATCATTTCAAGAAAACTTTAAAGGTACATTTATGAAAAACAAAACAAGTTTTATATACGTAAAAACCTGCTATCGCTTGTATTAATGATCAATAGATGGAGCTTTACCAAGATCTCCAAACAAGTGTATTTGTTTACATAAACGTCAGAGTCAATATTCACTGTCTCTTTCATTTTGCTCCACCCTCAGATCAGCTGATTTCAAGCTGATTTGCTCTCATCAGTGAAGGGATAGGAGTTAGAAACTAAACCTAAATATTAACTCCAAGTGTTTATATATATATATTGTAGTGATGAGCTGCAATTAGCCACACCATCCAATTAATTGGAGTCACATAACATATTTGCTTAACTAATAAATTGCCAAGCAAATTGTAATATTAACATTTTTTTTCCTTTCCAACATATACATGTGTATAAACAATTTTTTTATTTCTAGAGAAGTAATAAAAGCCAATAAATTAATAGAGAAACAGATAGGTATATTAACACTAGAATACAATGTATTATATGTTAATAATTGGGGATAACTACATAAAAAACTTACACATAAACTTAAGAGAGATAAATAAATAAAAACAATGACTGGATTAAAATGTAAACATAAGGCAACCATTTGTGGAGATGAAATTTGGGAAAATGAAATTTAAAATATTTATAAATTATTATTTTTTTATTTATAATCCCATTTATTTTTATTACGTCATTTAAACAATAGGAAATGTCAAGGTTAAAATGCTTAAAATAACTTCACGCGACAGAACGCCGTATTAAAGGTTATAATTTTCTTCTGCATTTGAAGATGGAACATTATTATTATTTTTCTACTTAAAAAATAAATTCAAATACAAAACAGATATGAGTGTTTGAATTTAAATGTATAAATATTTATATATTTATCAAAATGATCAAAACCTGAAATTTTAAAGCAATCGTTTTGAAAAGTAAGAAGTTTGAAATTATTTGTGAATTAGACAAATAAGAGAAACTTAAGCGTTGCAGAAATATTCAATAATTGTTTGTTTTGATATGTAGTAATATTGTCGTTGAAATTTTGAAAAGCAAATGAATTAATAAATATATATTAATTTTATATCATGATGGCTTGCTAAAAAAGTTTATACCATGGGGTAATAATATGCCCATCAATAAAGCCATAAAAGTTTAAGAATTTTACCTGCCCATTTAGGAGAAACTTAAAAACCATCTTTGTTTTAAATAAAATGTCTAACAAAATTCAGGACAGGATAAATGGAGGACACTATTATTTCTTGACTCAGACAAGAAATTGCAAATTCGTCGTGGGAATAAAACTTCATCTCCATTCCTAGGAATTTATTTAACAAATGAACAGTTTCCAGGACTCATCGAACTTTATTTAACATAATGGGATATAAATTGTGATTTTTTTTTGTTTTATTATTTTGTATATATGTAAGTTTTATGTATTATTTTCGTTTCTACAAATGGAAGCTAATGTGAATAATTTTTGGAGTACTCTGTATGAGAGTAATAAGGGGGGAAAAACTTAGATATATATTTTTATCATTTATAATTGTAATAAGAATAAAAAAAAATTAATAGTTTTGACCGCCCAGCTGACTGACTTTTGACAACTATAGAAAATTAGGAGGTAAGAAATTTTAATATCATCTTATATTAAGTAAAACACACTGATAGATTTTTCTATTATTAATTAAACTTACCTTAGTATTGCTTTTATAAATCAATGATTTATAATCATTGATTTATCTAGACAACAAATATTTTTTTGTTGTTGTTGTTGTTATGCTTATATATATATTAAATTAGCCAGTTAGAAATCGAAATCACATGTACATATTATGATTTTATATATTCGTGGTTGTAAATAATTAGACAAGTAAATGAACTTCTACCATTGGGTTTAGGGCAAGGGTTTTATTTTATTAATATCATTATAGATATCGATGTGGTAGAGATTCATTCTTGACAAAATGAATTACATATATCAGACTTAATTGTTATTAATACTTAATATTTTTTTTGTTAGTCAATAAATGTTTATATAATTCATTATTTTGGTTTGGTCTCTAACTCATCATTATTTCAATATCCACCATCAGCTTTATAGTTCTTTATTATTCACACATCCATTATAAACATTATTATCTTATTTAGTTTTACACTTATTAATATTATTAATATAATGGAGGAAATACATATACATATTTAAGCCATTTATTATAACTTTTAATACATATATACTTATACTGCACATACATATTTTTTTTTATATATCCTATGCTTAATTGATTTTTGATAGTTAATTATCACCTATATAGAGGTGCAATAACTACTATTAGTGTGATCTCCTTCCCTGATAAGAGAGCTCAGGGAATTACTTCCTGAGTTTGAATACTGTGGTATAACGCTGCCATATAGGGGTGAGAATTGGATGAACTGACCCAAATTGTATCTAAGTTAATAAAAATAGGTAGAGCTAGTCTATTGGAAGTAGGTACAATCATAGGTTATGTATTTCATCGTGTAATCACTTGCATCCTATCCGAAGACCCAATGTCCGACCATAGTAAGATGCGAAACCCCTATCTCTCCAGGAATTCGACCAGCCCGTTACAATATATATATATCATTAAAAAGTGGCCAACACTTAGACAATTATAATATCAATAACAATCAACAATTTCAAACTGGTGTCATGGCAATCTCCTTTAATAATAAATGTGAAATATATATATATATATTGTACCTAATTGAAGTGTCACTTAGTTCCAAGAAGTAATCAAGGTTATCTTAGCTTAACCTTTTGTTTAAAATTTCGGATTTAAAAAAATAATGATGATGAAAATGAAAATTAACTTAGTTAATTATTAAAATAGGATAATCTAAATATTTTAATAATGTCAGTTGGTTTGATAAGGGATGTTAGGTAATAATTTAACATAAGTAAGTGTTAAAAAATAATGATAAATTGATAAATAGTATTAAATGTATTCTAAAATAACTACTGTATAATCTATTTTAACATCTAAAGAATAATAATTAGATATTATAAATAAGTTGGAATAATTAAGTAATAAATTTTAAAAAAATTATATGTAAGTTTTTATTAAAAAAATAAGAATATTTGTTATTATTTTGTAGTTTAACATTCAGTTATAAAAACTATTTAGATTAAATATTCATTAACATTCTATTGTTGTAATTTTAAAAATAGTTTTAAACAATTAATGTTAAGCCCAGACATATGTGATAATATGTGCATGCAGACATGGAAACATAAGAATAAAAAATTATTTAATTCCATATTGTTTAAAATAAGTAAATAAAGCAAATGTGTGGATAAAATTATTTTTAATGTAATATTTAAGGGTTTAATAAAGGGTATAGCTTTAAATTTACTACTATGTTGTATAAATATCATTTATAAAAAAAAAAAATAACAATTGTTGCATAATATTTGTAATACTAAAATTTTGACTTTGCACCTGAAAGTCACGTGGTATGGGAAAAGTATATTGATTACATCAGTAGATTGATTCCACAGCTGGTTTGCCAGAATATTAAAATTTAATAAAAAATAATTTTTATTGGTTTTTAAATGAATTGTAGGTGGATGAAAAATTGTGAGATAAAATGGAGATCGAGGGACCATCCAGGGGCTGATCTGTATTAATTCTACCTGTGGCTGGATCCTAAAAGTTCTTTAATAAAAAGTAAATTTTTAAAACTTTATATTTACTAAAAAAAATAAAAGTATGTTTTTAAAACCTATATTTAAAATCGTCTTGTAATGAAGAAGGGCTAAAAGAAAAGGTAATCCATTTATCTGACAATTTGAATTTCAGTCGAGGCATAGAAATTATAGTAAAAAAAATTGTCCAGAATAAATAGAGCGTCTCACATATTATATGACTTTAACTTGTTTATTTTTCTTTACTTGGAAGTAAGGTTAAGGAACAAACTATTAAGCATTTCCGTAGATAACCATTCAGTTGTATTAAACTATCTTGAAAGTAAAATGCTAATTATTTTTCCTGTTAGATTAAAAGTATATATATATATTAAAGAATTTTTTTTTAAAAGTTTAAAAAGAACATTATAAAGAAGCTGCTATGTTTGATTACAGTGAAACTACAAAAAATGATTTTTTTTTTTTTTAAAAAAAAAGGAAAAGTTATTACTTATATCTTGACATATATGAAAATGATTTGTTTAGCTAAACGCAATCAGATAATATATACACTTTAACAGATAATTCTTATTTACACAGTAAGAAAGGATACGTATTTGAAAATAAAACTTTAAAGCAATTTGTAAGGATTGATAATCAATTTATAGTTATTGTGTACATTATAAATAGTCATACTTGCCAGTATTTAAAAATAACTTTGTGGCATTAATTATAGCATATAAACGGAGAAATGTCTTGAACAGTAAAAAAATTTCTACTCTCATATTTAGAAGTAAGCAAAGGAAATTAAGTTTAAAAAAAATACATCTTGGAATATTATTAGGAAAAGTACTTAAGAAAAACTATATTTCAAAAGAAGCATTTTCCTAAAGGAGGATAAAGAAATTCAGATAGAAAGATATTCTTATTATTATAATTATATGCAATTTTGAACTCGGGATCCTATAAATAAATTAAAGTGTGTTCAACTGAAGAATTTATTTTGTTTCATGCCGGCTTACTCTTATTATTTAATTTTTTTTTAATGGTTTAAAAAAATATTATTAATGAACTATTGAACATTTTTGTTTGAAAATGATTGCCATATGTATAAATGAGCTTCGAATTCGGATAGATATCTTAAGCTGGATAAATTGTCTACACATTATGAAATGGAAAAATCATCACGGAGCCAAAATATGAACTTGAATTAATGTATTATTATTTATTTTTTATTATGGTCTGTTTTATTGGTTTAAAAAAAAAGAATGAAACCATAAAAATATTTATGCTATTATTTTTTTTGTAATACTTTTTGCATAAATATACAGGTAAACTAGGGTTATAATTTTAAAATGAAATAGGTTTATTAGAATGAGCAAATGTTTTTTGCCATTCTTAAGTAGATTTAGTTTATTTAGTAAGCATTACACTAGCTAGTTTCTATTTAATAATTTCAGTTATAGAGATTTAAATATCACAGTCTGATTTTCATATAAATGGGATGTTTTATTCAATTTTTATTTTAAATTTACTAAAGAAATTTATCAGATAGTATCCATTCATTTGTTTTATGAATGTTATCTTAATAATAACTACAATTATTTTATATTCATCAAGACGTAAATATTCTGGCATTTAATTTATAATTTTAAAAGTCCACTAGTCACTATATTTTAGTATTTAATATTTTGTTATGTGTGCATTGTGCCTTGCCTAGACTTTTATATGCCTTTAAGTTTAAAGCATTTTCTACAGTAGCCAGTTGACACATAATTTGCTTTGTTGGTTCTAACATTGGATATACGTTTTGTATTTTTATAAATTTCTTGGAAATAACTTAGTTAGTTTAAGTGAAGTATATATCTTGCTATTAGTTAATATTTGGTAGCCTCATAGAGTTAGGCTTAGTTAATAATTTTGAATATGCTTATGCAGTAGATAAGATCGTCCATCCTTATTGTATTGTATTTCCATGATTTGATAGTGCATATTCCCAAAAGAGGGTTATTGTATTGTATTTTCAGTGATGACGATCACATTTATAAGCATTGGAAATCCCATGAGAGGATTGTGCTTTTCTGGTGCATCTTTCCTGTTCTCAGATACACTGTAGATGAATTCCAGGTATCTTTGTTTCTGCCTCAAAGTTAGGTATTATTTTTGAAAGACACCATATTCTTTTCCAGCTCTGAGGCGCCTAGTATTTTTATATTTTTGCCTATCATTCATGATGACTTAATGCTAATTCCACAACAGTAGGTGATGTTGCATTTGTTTTAGATTTGTGATGACAAGATATGCTTGTTTGAGGAAATGTATTTCTTCAGGTAGTTATAGCTAATTTAAGGCTCATAGGTATATCAATGTTTGAATTGTGTTGCTATGATACTTTTATCATGCACAAGATAACCAAAAATAAGTTATATTTAATTTAAAGTATGTTAGATATGCATATGGTATAAGTGGTAATTCACACATACTAATTTAATATTTTCATCCAGAATTTCGCTGCTGTATTTGTAAGTCTGTTACATCATTATCTTTAAAACATTGAGGGAATAATTTTATGTGGACTAAAGTTATTTAAAGAAAAGTATAACTGATCTCTGATGAATGACTGTCCCATACACTTAATTTAGTTTAATTTTAATATTAGCTTAATCTGATTTAAACATATATCTAGCTGTGATATTAATTATATCTATGAAACTAGTGATGATATTTTTCAAAAGTGTTGCTGAATATGCTTACTCCAACTTACTGTTTGTTAAGTTGAGGAGTATAAAATTAAGCTTAGGGTTTTCAATATAAACATAGTTCTGTGTGTTATTCTGATTAGTAGATGACACAATAATGTTATTAATTAGTCTAATAAAGAAGAATAGTAGTGTGCTTATTAAGTACATATGATAATTAAAGTTTAAAATATTTTTTTGAGAAAAATATAATTATTAAAAGAAAATAACAATGAATAACGTTTGTTGGTTATTAAGTGTATTACTGTAAGTTAAATAGAACTGTTAAGAGTCCACATTTCTTCTCATTTTTAATAAACCAAACTATTATTATTTCAAAAGTTTTGTTTTGTTTGTTTTACTTTTATATGAAAATATATTATTGTCTTGGGTTCCAAGTTCACAAAATCTTTAAATTTTAAAGTTATTGAATCTTCAATTCAGACATTCACAAGTATATTCTAAGTGAATTAAATATAGTTGATATTGTCTTGAAAATTAAAAAGCTATGTTAAAGTAAATAATTTTCATATTGAATCATAAATACAGATAATTGCATTATAGCAGATACATAATTAAATACTTAGTTAAAAAGTTTATTTTTTTTAAATTATCAGTATATCTTTTCAGACTAAAGATTATGCAATATCATATAAACAATATTAGGACTTCAGAAGAATATTTTAATTAATATTATTTTAAAAGCTGCACATTATCTTATATTCACTGCACATCATCGATCATTATTTTAAATCTTATATATTTAAAGAATTCTAATCCATTTGCTTTGAGGTCTTTAGTGGTTGTCTGTGAGTATGGAAAGGCATTAAAAGTACCCTTGCTCTTTTCTTTGCTCCAGTAATATCTTAGATAATAGGCCATTATTAGTTTAAATTTAAATTGATTCATTAAATTTTGTGAATTAATATTTGTTTGTTTATTATTTTAGGATTGAACATATTATAATTATTTTATGGTCAGCTAAGATGTCACTTATTTATTTATTAATCACAGTAATTCTTTATTAGGCAACTTAACTTAAACATTAATTTTGCACAAGAGTTTAGTTTTAAAATCCCTGAGGTTATTTACTCTTGTTGTTTTAGTAAATATAATTCTGTAAGATAATCTTTTAAAGCAAAGAATCATTAGTCTTATTCAGAGAGTGTATGATTGATTGGTAGGATTAATATGGTAATTATGGATTAGTGATTTTAAATAATCCTTGGTATGGTTTAGTATTAGATTATTATTAATATACTGTAGTAGTTATATTTCATCAGTATTGGATTTGATCTTTACTTGATTATACATCTCTGGATCATCATCTCTTTTCTTTAAATTTATTGTAACCCCACTGAGCTGAGTCGTTTAGTCTTTCATTTATATTTCATTTTATCTCATTTCAATTCTATTTCATTTCTTTTCATGTCATTTTTCATATCCTTCTATCATATCATCCATTTAAAACATTCATTAAAAGTTTCTTCTATCATCTCATTTCATCTCTCTCTCCTTTATTCCATCTTCTTCTTATATTTCTCTTTCATATCTTTCCCATTATCTCATTTCTTCTCTCTCTCCATTATATATATCATTTCTATTACTTTTCCTCATTTCTTTTCCCTCTCAATTTTTTTTCTTTTCCATCATTTATCTTTATCATTATCATTACCTCCATTTCATTAGTAGCATTATCTCTTTCTCTTTCTTTTTCCTCATCTCTCCTTTTATTAGGATACAATTTATCTCTCTCTATATCTCCCTTATCATCTTCTCCCTCTTTCATTCCACTTACCTTTCATCCTCATCATTTTTACCTCCATTTCATAATTTTCTGCCTCTATCCTCTTCCTTCCTCTTTACCAAAACCTCCAAAACAAGAATATTCTGTTTATATAAATATCAGAGTCAATATTCACTGTCTCTTTCATTTTGCTCCACCTCAGATCAGCTGATTTCAAGCTGGTTTGCTCTCATCAGTGAAGGACAAGAGTTAGAAACTAAACCTAAACATTAACTCCAAGCATTTATGCAAAACATTTCTATCAGTTTGCAAGCATGAAATTTTTAGACACGTTAATGTCTTCAAACTCAGCCTACCAAACCAGATAGCTATATGGGTCTGATATATATATATTCTGACCCCTCCATCATGTATCGGGCCCCTAAAGTTGGGCCGCCACAATCTGCCCTTTACCTATCCTATCTCTCTCCCGTAATTATTTGTAACCATGTACACATCGAGCCCACCACGTTACGCCACAATCTACCCTCTCACCCTACGTGTATTTACGTGTATATGTGTACTCCACTTCCACCCAAAATAAATAATATAATATAGTGAAAATCACCTCACCGGGTTCTAGCTCTAATAATTAATGAGATATTCAATTAAATGCTTTACTAGCTCAGGTTTCTTAAAATTAACTTAGGTTCTGTTTTAGACTAACTCAAATAACTATTCCAGAATTCATGAGACTAGAAGTGGAAATAAAGGGGTGACAAAGTAGATTACATTGAGATAATATCCCATAGGATACCACCTCAATGGCATAAGAACACTATCCCCCTTATATTACTATTACATATAATAACTACATAGTATTCTTATGACTTCTGCAACTTCTAATCACTAAACTCATTTAACAATTAAAGTATTAATCTTTTATCTATAATAACAATAATAGTAATTATCTAGCTCAAATGAAATAATCTCAGGTTCTTAATTTTATTCCAGGTTAAATTAAAATAAGGTAGCAAAATATGATAAGGGATTTTGTGTCATAATTTACTACTCTGAAATTAGATTAATAATAAAACAATAATAATAATAATCACAATCTTCATTGTTTAGTCTAACTAGTACAGCTTTTCTTTTATTGCAAATTTATAACCGTAATAAATTAGTTAATAATCTGATATCCTCCTTTTTTTTTATCTTTACATAATAAAATAAATTAGTAAGTGGCAGTGTTTAGATAATCTGATAAATGAAGCAAGTGGCAACTAATAGCATACAATTTAGCAAATTATTATGACAATGGATTTATGACCAGTAACGTAATGCAATTTCATAATTATTCAATTACAAAACATCAATAAATATTTAAGATTAAATATACTTCTCTATTTATATTTTGTGCAAACAATTATATACTTAGTTTAATGATGGTAAACATACCCTGTGAATTCATGCAATGATGTAGAGAAAACAAAACTCAGACACAAGTTTTAATAAACAAGTTTTAGAATTTTATTAACAACAATCAAAATTAAAATAAAACAAACAAATCTATTTACATTTATTTACAAGGGATATTCTTATTTTTCTTTATGCTACAATAGTTGAATTATACATTTTTTTAGATTTCCTTTATAGTTAATTTAAATTATTATACCTTTTATAAGTTATTTATTTATTTCTCATTAGGTTTATTATATTACTTATTTTAACTATTTTATGGGTAATACTATTCTTTACCTTTTAATATTAAAGTTACCGTATTATAAATTATATATGTGGATAAACATCATTTATAAACATTATAAATTTACAATCAATATGGTTTTTCCTCTTAAAAAATTATTACATTTTCTTGTAACTTTATATAAGCCACTCTGCATGTTGTTCAAATATTATTACTACCTATAACGTTTGTTCTCTAATGCTCATAAACTCTAATACATTTATTCCATAAGCCATACTCATGTATAATGCCATAACACGGGTTTAATTATCACCTGTTTTAGTTTCACATATACTATAATTATCGAATGTTATTATATTCCTTAAATATGCAATACTTATATTTTTAAATATCATCAACAATAAGAAAATGTGAAATTATATTCAATATTTTTGTACATTTCCATTTGGATATATTTTATAAAATTATAGTTCATTTCTAGAAAAATTAAAATAATTCTCTGACTCCTTCCTTTCTTAGGATATCTGCATCTCTCTTTCAATAATCATAATCTACTCTACATTAATACTTAACTATTCTTATTTCAAATAACAGCATGACATACATTCTAAAAATATCTATTGTTTCTTTTCAATATACTTATCAAATAACGATGTAGTTGCAAGAAATACAGATAAAGATAGCGAAAGATGTGTAGGATATTGGGAAGATAGATAGATATCTTATCAAAATATATACTTCAAAATGTATGGAACAGTGTGAATAGGTCCGACATTCATTGTCTAATAACCTTGGCGATAAGCGTGATGTGGCAGCTATTTACTCAGCTTTACCAAACATCTAATAAGATTCACAAGAAAGATAAAATACCACTGTCCATGACAACATGTGTAACAGTCGTAGGGCTTTGTTAACTACGCTGATTACCATCTAAAACTACTTATTATTTCATTCCCTGTAGCATCCTAGTTTTTTAATACATCCTCTTGGTTTCCGAATCTCCACGTACTACCAAGTCACTACCCAAACTATTTCTCAAGATTTTTACTGTATCCAACATCGATAAAACTAACTACCTTTTAAAACAGTAAACAAAATTCACTAATATAAAACATTTCCCTATTCCATAAGAACAATTTGTCTTGCTTTATTACACTGTAGGTTTGACATCTACGTTTTATTAAAATACCACTTAAATATCCTAATCGGAAAAATTAACAGAAAATATGACATAACCATCGGTTATATTGAACTATATTAATAACACATAAAATGATTATCGTATGCATATTTTTAAAAAATATAACTACATCTCAAAGTGTTTTAGAGTGTTGTTTTTCAAAATGCGTTTTACAATAATTATAACAATAAAACTTTTGCATTACATTCATTCGATTGACAGCTGATCTAAATAAATAAAACATACATTATATCATTTATAACTATAAAATGTACCAAAATAATCTTTACCTTCCTATTAGAGTTCGTAGTAGGTTTCTTTCTCCTCGAGCATCGCAAACATACAAAATTTCCACACACATACAATTTTATTTGAACATTCAAAATCAAAACATATTATTTTATATAATGTTGTATTGTGAATTAATGTATTTGTTTTCCTATCACTATCTAAAACTTAATGTTTAACTTAGATTAATAAAGAAAATAATTTAAACCATAATCACATATTTTTCTGGCAGTAAATCTTGGTTAGTCCCATAATATTTATTATTCCTTCTTTTGTCCGAATGTTCTCCTTTCTGATTATTAAAGTTTTAAATAAATTAGTTCATTTAGTAAACTGTTTAGATGATCTTTAGTTTCAATGTTTAATTCAAAATTATTAAAAAACATTTATTTAGTTATCCCACGAAGTTTTTAATGTTCGGGCGAATATTACCTCGGCGCGTTGATGCATCTTTATTTCTAGTTGAACTACAATTATCTAATAATTACAGTACCAATTGCGTTTTTCCATGGATCCAATATTTTATATTTATTTCTCTGTAAAATTTTTTTTTTCTTCTTTAGGCAAGTGTTTTCCCTGGTAAATTTCATTTTCATTCATTATTAATTTATATACAACATTTTCGATCTTTAACTATTTCTAGAGTATTTGCTCAAGTCATCTTAAAGAAAGAAATTAAAAAAAAATTCTTTTTGTCCATTTATTCTTATACGAATAATATTTATTTTTATTTTCCATTATATTCATTAACTTTGCGCACAATGTCCTTTCATTAATTTTATACGCACGAAAGCAGTTTTCATAGTAATATGCTATACAAACTATATCAACGAATAACATTAACATTTTTGGAATGTTATAAAATTTACAACTTGGTTTTCAGAATCTATCCATTTTTTTATTGGAAATTCAGATTATATTTTGATAGAATCCACTGGCAGGTTACTGTGGAGTTAGTGAAACATTATTATGAGAACTTTTTTAAAATTTTATTCTTAGATTCTCTTCGGAAGATTTTAAATTGTCAGTTAGTTTCTTTCAAAGATATTATTAAAGTTATAATAAAATTGACTAATAAATTGAAGAAAGAAAGAAATTTTAAAGAGCTTAAAATTTTACCTCTGCTCTGGAGTCAACACATTTTTGTTCTCCTCGTTTATACAATTAATTGGCGCGATTTTTGTTGTCTGCCAAGATCTATCTTTTTATTGGTCACTCCCTACTTTGGTTTATAAACAATTTCTAAAGTTTTAAAATCATGACGTAATAGACTTAAATATTAACCTATTATTATTTTTAAATTAATTATTATCTATTACAATTTAATTACTTTTAAAATAATTTTGAAACAATAATTAATAAAGATGTATAATCTTATTTTTTATTATAATGTGTGACAATTCCATCCAGTTCTATAATATACTATTTAAATATTTTAATTATTAGTATTAATTTAAACTGGTGCTTATACATAAAATATTCCAGACAGTCACATAGACAATTCCGGTGTTTAGTCTAGTTTTATCTGTCTTAATAAATTGGCTACTTATATTATTTAAAATGATTATATAAAATTTTGAAAAATAATTTAGAAAAATATAGAACTAGATACAATCCTCACCATCACAATACTTATTATTAAATATATTATATTAACCCTTTATTGCCTAACCATAGTTTATAATTTTAAATACTATATAATATTAATTTTAAAATTTTTTAGTAATTGACCATTTATAATCATCATTGACCTATAGAAAAGGGCACAATATATATATACAATTTAAAGTTATTCTGGAAACATAGTAATAAAATTTCATAGTGAAACATGTAGAGAAATTTTTAAACATTTAAAAGTTATATTTAAAAAAGGGAGGTATGCTATTACGATAAAATAAAGGGCATTCATTAGATAATTTTTTTCATTGAATCTTTCTGTGATCCATTCCAAGTACAATCAAAAATAGAGATAATATATCCTTAGTGTAATGATTTTGATTACAGTGGAAATGGTAAGATGAACTAAATTTACTTATGTAAAAGTTCAAAACCCTAGATCATGGTCTAATGTAGTCTCCAGAGACAACCTTCCCCCTCATATACTAACCCTCACGTAAGCATATAACATATTATCATGAACAAGAATGTCAAAAACTTCTACTGTAAAAAAATTGAACTACAGAGCAATCAATCTAAGCGAATTGAAAGCACAAATATCCAGTCATATTAAAAATAAAATGTTCATCCCAAGAATTATCTATATATTGTCACACACCCCCAAAACCCATAGATGAGTCAAAGTGACATATAATATTCAGATCAAATCTTCCATTGTGAAAACATATGTGGAATGTTATTCACAGTTTTTAAAAAAAAAAAGATCGTACATATAATTCAAAAAATAAACTTATTTTATTACCTTTTAAAAACAGTAGAACAAAGATATTTGATCCCAATATAAAGTATCACAATATGAATTATCACTCCAACATTCTATTCTTAGGTACAATAAAACATTATCAAAAACAATGTATGATATACTTTTTATAAAGATTTTACAGCTAATATATATTTTTTTTTAATAATCAATATGGTGACATAATTGCAGTCATTAAAACTGATTGAATTTTATTATAACAGGTTACTAATGATGCTTTAAATTTAGACCTTCATATTTATAAACCAAACATGATATTAAGTCAAGATGTACAATTATAATAAATCCCAGTCTCAAAATTAGATAAAATATATAAAATCCCTATTTTCTGTTGTTTGATTTATGAATGAATGTTTATCTGATGATGTCATAACTTCTATATTTATGTGAAGTAAATAACTACCATTAAATAAAAAGTACTGGAAAAAATATTAGTATGAGTGCTCTTATCTACAGATATATAGAATATATTTTGTTAAAGATTCCCATTCAGCTGCAAAAACAGCCAAAAGTGCCAAATCATAATTCAATGTTAAGGCATATATTCTGTCAACCCCCTAATAATGTTCAGAATGACACACTTAACAAGGTTAAGAAACTTTTATAACACAGCAATATTTAATAAAAAAAACATATTTACATTAGATCTTAAAAAAGGAACTGTTAAAGCAATCAATTAAAAATATATTACAAATATATATAATTAAAAAGTACTATAGAAATGACTGGTGTTTTTGTATTTCAACATTAATAAATGACAAGTATTAACTATTCAGTTGTTATTTACAATTAGGTCCCATTGCTAGTTTAATTTTCAATAATGTTATTTATAGTTCATGGATGCAATTTGCACCATCTCTTGGTCAATTTTGGTTGCAATTTCATTTTAGGCTTATTTTATAGAAAACTCGAAATTTAAAATTTTAGTTCTAAAAAAATTTGCATATGACATTATGTTTTGAAAAAAATCATTTTTTTTGCTACCTATTGATGTGTAGGCCAGTCTCTTTTCTCTGATTGGATGGCTGTCAACTCTGGAAATGGTACTGCAGACATTTCTAAATGACAAAATCAGAAATGAAACGAAAATGTTCTACCATTCATAATTGATTTTGAAGTAAATAAATATAATTATTGTATTTTTTTTTACATTCATACATAAGATTTTATATTACGTTATCAAATTGTAAAGTTTACTTCTAATTTTTTTAATTTTATAAGGAAAATATTGATTGCTCTTCAAGAAAGTGGTTGACTGCTGATCACTGTAATTTGCATATCAGGTGTTTGTAAATGACAGTCAGAAATCAAAATAAAATGTTTTATGCATTTGTAACTGATTTTGAAGTAAATAAATATAACTATCATAATTTTTTTTACATTCATAAATAAGATTTGACATTACTTTATCACAATATAAAGTTTGATTTTAAAAGAAATTAAATTTTACAAGAAAATGGGAAAGTTACTGCTCTTCAAGAAAAGGGAATTATATTGAAAGCTACAGAACTGAATGGTGTCGCACAGATTGGTTGAAATATAACTGTTTTGTTTATCACTGGCTATTTTTTAAACATTTCTCTTATATTTTTCTTCAGTTATTAATATTATTTTTAATTTTTCATTACATTTAACTAATTTGAATGTAAAATTATTCAATTTTTAGAAGCTGAATTGAAACAATTCTATGTATTTTAGATTAATATTTTAACAACAGAAACAAACTGGAAATGAAACTGATGAATAATATTGTTCTCAGATTTAAGTAGTGGACCAATACAAAAATTGGACAAAGGTTTTATAAGTTAATGTTGGTAGCCAAAGGGTTAATAAGGCTAAAAAATAACTTATAATTGTCATGAGTTACTATCAAAAAGTTATTTTTTTATTGTGGGGATGCTCTATTAAATATTAAATAGTACAGATATATTTAAAAATGTAAATTTTAATTTAGCTTTATTGGATTTCAGAACTTTATCTATATAATATTTAAATGGTTTGTTTAATTTACATTAAATCTTTAAAAAAAATGTATTAATGCAACCAATTATTATAAAAACAACAGGCTGAAAGTCTAACATTTTTGTATTTTATATAGACATTGGTATCCACCATTAAAAAAGTGATTGAAAAAATATTTGCCTTTAACTACAGAGGTATAGTATTTAAATCATGAAGAAAATGTGGTTATAGTACATAAATTTGTGTTTGACATATAATATTTATTGAGAGGTAAAAATAGATGCTATAGTAATGTATTTACATTTAATATATATATATATATATATATATATATATATATATATATATATATATATATATATATATATATATATATATATATATATATATATATATATTACATTAAATCTCAAAACAAATTTATTAAAGCAACCAATTAAAAAAGTACCTGAATTTACATAGCCTGGATGTCGTCTGGTAATACATATGTTTTTCAATTCTTTTGTATTCTTCATTAATAATTTATAACAATTATAGTTTATAGCAATTTACTGAACTGAAAAGTAAGAGAATACATTATTTAATTTCTGATGAAAAATTTTACACATACCTAAATTAACTAATCTATGCAATGATTTCAATTACTTTTACAATAAGTTGCTATCATTCCAACATTATTTAACCTAATTGACTAGCCATCCTATCACTTTTTGTATTTTATCCACCAAATATTATTACCTTCAATTATGATTGACTTTATTTTTGATCTCTATCCAGTTTGAAAACTGCAATTCAATTCAATATCTTGTGTTATATTTTTTGACTACTTCATGTGGAACTTGCAAATTAGTTAGATATCAGAATAACATTACTTAATAACTACTATTTTCAATCTAAAATAATTTTTAATTGCAGAACATTATTATTTTTAGTATTAAAACATATCTCTGGTTCAAATTGGGTATTTTTTAAAAAAAAAAAACCATTATAAATAACTACTGTGCTAATCAACAGCAGATTATCAATCATAAATTTCACAAAGCAATATATGGATGACATAAATACAACTCTTCAAAATACTTAGAAATATAGTGATACAAGACCATTTACTCTTAAACTGCAAAATGGTGTAAACTAACTACTACAAATGCTATAAAAATTAGACTGATAAAATAATAAAAAAATATTAAAGCTAATGAGAACTATCATCCTTTACCTAAAACTACCTTTAATTTACACCTTAGTATTCCCGTTTATCAAAGAATGATGTTCTCATTATACTCTAGAGATGTCATGGAACTCTTTATGCATTTAAAATCTAATTTAAAAACATAATCCATTTGCATGCCCCATTTACTAGAATAGTTTTTTTTAAAGAATATTATAGAGAATGAGATAATTGATTAAATTTTACATTTTTATACATTTAAAAAGCCATATTATGTAGTTGCAGTCTTAGTCCAGGCAATACCTACAAATAATTTGATTACATTATTATTTCTTTAACACATCAATGCTTTGGTTATCTCTTCTTTCTTAAATTTGATATTTGAGATATCTCCACAATCAAATTATTTTATCATAGGGAGAAATCAAATACTTTATGACTAATAATTGTTGGAGGCAATGGTCGTTTGTTTTTGCAAGAATAATTCCCAAGAAAACTCAGTGAACTCATTCTTTTCAAACTCTATAAAAATATGAAATAACACATCTCTCAACATTTCACACTATTGTTTTAATTCAAGAATTGATCTTCCTTGAAAAGATAAACAAATATACAGAATATGTTTGCCTATTACAGTGATTTTCAGGCTGCATTTGATCTAATAAGGTGGAAAAATTGTTTCATCATATTAAGTAAAAATCCCTATGAAAATTATTAGAAACTTAATATTTTGTAATTACTATTCAAAATTTGTCATCAATATTTGAAATAAACTAAAAATACATATGTCTATCCACTCTTTTCAAATCCTGTATATATATTTCATATAATTCACCAATTGAATTCTTGTTTTTTTGCAATTTATATAGATCCATTAGTTAAAAAATGGAACAAAATATTATATGTCCTACCCACATTATGGAAGTGCTATGTATATCATATGCATCATTGACAAGGTCCTGATAATATTCAAATGAGTTAAATAACATTTTTCATGTTCTTTATACTGTATAATAAACCTTCAAATAATGAGTCATTATAAATATATCTTTGTATATCTTCTATATGGCAAGTATCCACAAGCATAAATTTTATGAACACTATACAGAAAAAATACTCACATCCTTTTCCAATCAATTTCTCACTAAAATAATTAAATCAGCTGTATACATTATTTTATAGTAGATATATTTAATGTAAAAATAAAAAAAAATATTTTGCTTTAAAGACATTTATTGTTAGTGAAAGTTTGTATTAAATTGTTAAGGTTACACTTTGTGGATGTCTTATATATTATTGAATATGAGTATGAGTTTTTAATAATATATATATATATATATATATATATATATATATATACTATTAATATCTATTATATATATATATATATATATATATATATATAAGATATTAATAGTAATATGTATATATAATCAAAGCATATATAAGGGGCCCATATTCTGAACCTTTTGCTAACTATATGAAAGGCAAAATGTAGATGATAGCACTGTAATTCAATCATGCTTGCCACATCATCTTAAAACATTATTCATTTCATTTCCATATATTTGTAGATCCTTGCATGCTAATTTATTTGGTCAGATCTTTTGTTGAGATCTCATTGGGTGATTTACAAAAGAATGTTATTTTCTTAGACATCTAAGAATAACTATCTTTTGTTCAAATCCCAGTCAGATTATGGCATATATGTTCAGTAGTTATGTTTATGATTTCTTTTAAAACTACCTACATAAAACAATACAGACTTAAAATATTTTTATAATTTACTTCAAGCTAAGTCACATAAACATGTGTATTTTAGGTATCGATATCCAGGAAAATGTGTTACTAACTTTTCAACCTTTAGTTTGGGTTCTATCATTCCATAATCGATCTTAAGCAATTACTTTAAGATTATGTAACACACTGCCATTGCTATGATGCATTTGTAATTATTCACACACTTGCATAATTTTCCATTACACATGATTCTCAAAAAACATCAATGAGGAATGATTTAATGTACATTTATATTTCTTAAATTTTTATTCAGGAATCTCATTTAAACAATTGTGGTATTTTTTTTTAATTGTGCACTAACATAGCATCAATTTTTAAATCTATTACTATATCTTATTTTATAAAAAAAATAGTTTTAGAATTAACATTCCACATATATTTTCTTAGTTTGTGTATGTAAATATCTGATAAAACTTCTATTAATTATTCTGAGTAAAGTAGTTGTTGAACATGTGGTATACATGCGGTATACAGGTAATGTATGAAATGGCTCACGATTGATAGTTTTCATGGATTTATCCTATATTAGTGTTGATGATTTAAGCTATAAAAAATATTTGAAAATATATTAATATTTATAAATAATTATTCAATTTACCAGTGAAAAATCATCTACATCATGTGATAACCTGGAATTTTGTAATATATGCATAATGGTTGAAGTTGATTTAGAAATTTCATATACAGTATATTCTGAGTGGTAATTCAAGATTTATAAGCAATGTGGAGATGCGCATTATTTAATTTGGTGCTATATTCTTCTTACAGAAGATTTTAGTCAGTTGATCTAATATTTATTTTTAATTGTATTTAATAATATATATATATATATGTGTGCGTGTGTATGAGAGAGAGAGTAAATCTACTATTATTAAAGGCTGAAAATCTGTAATTGGATAGAAGGGGAAATTAACCTCGAATCATCGCATGAACATCGCATGATCAGAGGTTAATTTATTTCTGCCCAATTATATATATATATATAAATGAGATTTATACAATCTTTTAATTAAATGAACATATTGAACATTTTTAATATTTGCTTTTGTATTTTTTGTTTTGAATTCAACTATGATATAAGCGACAAACATCAAATAAAAAACTAGGCAACAAATTGAAATCATATCAGCCAGATAATAATGACATGATAATCTAGTATTATTTAGTTGTTTTATTTTGTTACATGATGGGGGAACTAAAAAAAAATGCATAAGAAGATATTAAAAAGTTTAACATTACACATACATACACACGTATATATCATATGTGTGGTGTTCTGAACTAGTGAGTCGCATTCATGTGTGAAAAACAAATTTTTCATTTATTTTTGACTGATTTTTTTCTTTTCTAAAATGCTTTATGTTCAAAGAAATGACATCGCACTCATCTTTAATTCTTTTTTTAAAAAGTTCTAAAGCTAGAGATTAACACTTTGACGCTTTTTTTTGCTAATTATATAAAAATATAAGTTTTCAGCTGTATGTGTCATATCTTTTATAGAATATCGTACTCAGTTGAAATAAAAAAAAAATTATATAGACATTGATTCTGCAAACTTTTTATATAATACATTGATTTCTTTATATGATGAAACCAGTAAAAAAATAATTTCCTTTTACCTGATCAAGGTTCAAAAAATTTACTGCCTTTTTTAATTTAATGGTTAGATTTTGTTAGTAATGTATTCGAATTATCAATAATATTATATAATTAATACATAAGCATGTTTTGATATATAAATATATATTCATTGTGTACCAATAAAAATTGTCTAGTTTTCTATCTCTAAGCTAAATGCAGCACCATTTTTGTATCAAAGCATGTTTTCTAGAGCCACATAATTTATCTATTTTCTACAAAAATTTAAATATACTAGCATGTCATGGACATAAATTATGAAATGAAATGTAACATTGTTTTGTATTACTATGCATCATCTTCAATGCATTTACTGAGATCACATTATCTTGAAAACCACTTGAAATATTTTTACAACTATTGGCATTATTGCCACTTAATGTTAGTACATATTTATATTCTATATCTCAACTCATGAACGAGACACAATAATCCCTGTCCATTTTGTGATGATTGTGATAACTAATTAAGCTATGTTGTATGTAATACATGTATTGATTAAGAGGTAGCACTGTCGGCAGCTCGGAGATAGAATCAATCACCTTTTTCAAGTACATACTGGATGTATTATTATATACATAATACAAATAAAATGTCCATTAATTAAAACTATTGTAATAACAATAAATATACTTGTAATAAATTATTATATTTAGTCTTTCACTCAGCAGAAGTATTTTTGATTATTTTCTTCCTTAACGCTCCCCAACATCTGTTAAATTCAAAGAACATAATAGAAGCAAACATCATCACCGCAAATTCCATGATTCTCAAATTTTAATATCAGAAGCTTCTATATTAAATGATTGACTTCTTATTTTCTTTCTTATGGTTTCTCTCTTCATGGAGAATCTTAACACCTTCAATATCAAACTTAAATTTATATTTACTTGTCATTTCATGATCCAAGAAAATTGGAGCAGTCATTTAAAAATAATAATGATTTAATGACTTATTCAGTTTTCTTGTATAGCAGGAGTTGTAAATATAAGTTTGATATTGAAAGTGTAAAGATTCTTCACGAAGAGAGGAAACCAATTAATAAACAAGATCCTAAAGTTAATTTGGGATTAATGTGATTTGAGTTGATAACGTTTGCTTCCGTTATATTTTTTGAATTTAATGACAGTTGAGGAGCGTTAATGAATTTTAAAAAAAAGTACTTGTACTGATTAAAAGATTGTACATAATAATTAATTACCATTACATTTATATATATATATAATGATATTAACTATCTAATAATATTAGGTACTTGATGGCTACGATGTGTGTGTTTATGTATATTGTGTAATCTTAAAAATATATTCATATGAATGATACTATTTTTTCGTAAATACAATAAATTTAAAATTGATAAAAATAATAAGATTTTAACTAACATATAACAATCATTCACTAAATTTTATATTTTACAAATAAATAACCATAGCAATAAAATATAATCAGTAAAATATAAAGATTTATACTGTAGTATGTGAAACCCATTCACTATAACTGTCTAACCTGGACAACACCTGAAGCTTTTGGAGATTATTTATTCTGAAGCTTTTAGAGAGTATATATTTCAGAGCATATATATGTTCATTGAAATATAATTTTAGGACATCTGTTCAAAGTATATAGTTTCTTCAAACAAAACTATTACATATATCTATTTAGTTTTAAATAAACAAAATCACTTGCTAAAAAATTAGTGACCTTTTGATTATAATCTATGTCCTTAAAAAAATGAATTCCCAACAGTACTATGATTCTCTCAGTGTTTTCTTGAAAGCTGGCTCAGTGCAATTAATTAGACTATGTTTACTAATTTATATTTTTTTAACTGAACTACAAATCAACAAGTGCTGTAGAATAACATATTTTCATGAAAAGAGTTAATAATTTGAGATTTACATATTAAAATATTTTAAAATGTTATTTTGTCATTTATTAAATATTTTCATTACAAATCATCATCAACCATTATCAATCCACTGCAGAATGAAAGTTTCTCCAAGTACAATCCATATTATCTTATCTTTAGCTTCTCTTCTCCACATCACCCTGCACACTTTCTTATTTCATCCATCCATCTCACATGCTGTCTCTTTCTGGGTGTTTTACAATATCTTGGAATCCAATTTAAGATTTCAATTGTCCATCTATTATCACCTATTCTAGCAATATGTCCAGCCCAACTCCACTTCTGTCTTTTAATTTTTTTCAATGAGATCAGTAACATATGTTTGTTCTCTTGCCCATATATTGCATTATCGATCACTTCTTGTTACATCTATCATGCATCTATCCATATATGGTGCTGTAAATTCTTAAAACTTTCAAAGATTATCTGTTTTACACTGTATCATGACAGTAGTTCTAAATTGTTTCTATAAAAAATTCAAAAGAGTGAGTTTTTTTTTTTAAAAAATGAAGATCTCATTATTCATGTGATATATTCTTAGAAATACACTTATTCATTCAGATTCTTTAGTTCTTCTTTATGAATTGATTGCAAGTGAAATATATTGGACTTAAGTTTAAAGTTAGCAACATTGGCATCTTGCAGTACAATTATAATGGGGTAGAGAACAATATAAACATTTGAATTAAAAGTAAAGGTACCTTGAACAAATAAATATATAACCTTGTTCATTATTTTGTAATGCACTTTAAATGGAATGAAATTTTAAAACTTGGATTTAAATATAAAATTTGAAAACAAGTTTGAGAATGCTACTTTTGTTTAAACCATGTTATTAACTATCTATTTTCCAAATAAACACCCATATCTTGGATACTTTTCGATTAAGAAAACAACAACAAAAGCAACAGAAAAAAGTAATGTGAGTAATGTAAATTATAGAATTTTTTGTGGGTGTAACTTATCATATGTGGGGGAATCTAGATGTAATATGGAGAAAAGAATCAAAGAGCATTAATTGTTGTATAAAAGAGTTTTGAAAAATGTACAGATATGTAGTGATAGTAATAATGAAGTGAAGTTCTATACTGAATCTGTTTTTTATGATCATGATAGGAATTGTAATTTTAAATTTGCTTTTGATATAAACAAAATAAAAATTTTAGGCCAAGAGAGAGATAATGAAAAAAGAAAAATTAAAGAGGCAGTTTTTATTAGTAGGTATAAAAATACGATAATAAACTGACAGTCAGCAAATATTAGGATTATTGAATTGTGTGATATTTAAATTGTCATGTGTTTCTGGTTGGTAATAGATGATTCCATTTTGAAAGTTGAGTTGATAATGATTATGAATATAATCGCAAATATTTCTTTATTTGTTTTTATTTATATTATAAATTGTTACCGTTGTTTTGAATATATTTAAGATTCATTATATATATATATATATAATTATTCAAAACAATACAATAATTAATACAGTAACAATATTTTAAACAAATATATACCAATTTAATAGAAGTACTTTCATAGATAGTTGAAAGTACTTCTATTAAATTGGTATATATTTGTTTAAAATATTGTTACTGTATTAATTATTGTATTGTTTTGAATAGTTATATATATTTTATTATAATTGGAATACAGACATTGATTAATAATTTATATATATATATATATATATTTGATATGTAGGTTTATATATATATATATATATATATATATAAACCTACATATCAAAGCCAAACCAAAACAAATCCTTTTTAATAACAATAATTTAACTTTGATGGAAAGGGTGGATCTTTATAGCTTTTACAATATCCATCCACTAAAAAACTTTATAAGCAACTACATAGCAAAATGGAAATAACTTCTAAAATTAATTACATGGGTGGCTTTCCTCATTTAAATAAATTCATTTCAGCAACAATATGGTAATAAACAAATAATAAATTCCAATACAAATATACACATAAAGCAAGGTTAAGGAATAACATAGTTTTAATCACTTGTAATCTTAAAAAAATGTTCTTGCACCTATCATAGGGCAATATCTAATCATTGTTTGTATCATGATCCTTCACTTTTCCCAAGAGCATTGGAATCAAATCCATCATGGATATAAATAGAGATGATGACAGGTTTAGGGCTCAAGCACTGTTGGTTGCTGATGAGATACTGGTTGAAGGCTCCTAGCATTATATGTCCTTTTTAGATAATCAGGTTTATTAATCATATAAGCATTTCATCCCACTTTCTTTTCATTCCTGTATGGCCTTCGTAAAATTGAAGAACTTCTTAAACTCATGCTACTGAGAATGACTAACATGGGGTGTGAACTAACACAAGATCTCCCATCTTATACTGACTGGGATGTTGTGGCATTTGTAAACTCTGTCTGTCACCCATCCTCACCATACTTTTCCTGGTCTTTTCCATGTCATCATCATAATCCAATTTCTCCATAATAATAGGTAAAGGAATTCTAATTAGGATTGGCTCCTCATGACCAAAATGAAGATGTACTGGAATGAAGCTGGTAGATTCATTCTGAGTTGTGTTAAGGTATATCAATACTTGCCTTAAATAATTTACCCAACCATGATGATTCCCTGTGAGGTAAACTCTAAGTAGTCAACTCAGTTTCCTCATCAGTCTCTCATAGGTATTGGATTGCAGATTGCATTTTGAGATTAGCACGGGTTTTAGGTTTTGTATAATCAACCAATTGTTTCTTCCTAACAATATAAATGAAGTGGCATGGTCAGTAAAGTTTGATTCAGATTTCCCAATTAATCCAAAGTGGAAGTTTTCCAGTACCCTGATGACATCACTATCTGCTGTTTTTCTCACTGGGTATGCAGTGACATATTTAAAAAACAAATCATATGGCACCAGTAGGAATTTATACCTGTGATATGACAGCAGTGTACCATAGAATTTGATCATCAATATTATTTGGGTTTTCTTTGCAAGATAAGTTCCTGGTGTCATGCATATGATTTATTAAAAAATTAGTCTTTAAACACATCTCACATGAATGGAGCATTTCCAGTCTTGACACATATATCCTAGGTTAGTGAAATAACGAGCATACATCATGCTCCACCTTCGTAGGACAGTAATGTCCATACAGACAGTGAATGTAACAAATGAGTTTTGTAAAATCAACCTGATACATTAATATGCATTCAGGTAAAACATGTTAACTTTCCTCTAATTGCTGTTTCTGTAACTTGTCATGATGCATTTTCACCAGTTGGTCCATATTCAGGATCCTATAACCAAACATTTAGTAATTTTTTACAGTTTCCTTACACTAAAGTATCCACTGCTAAGGTGAGTGCTATCAAAATCACATTTTCTATATTGCACATATTCTGATTGGGACACTCAGCTGGATTTTTGAAAAGAATGGCAGGGATGACATAATTCTTACCCTGACAATAGTGTACAATGTAATCAAATTGTTGTAGACTAAATAATCATTATTAAAATATTCACAATTCAGAAATTCAAGACTTTTATGATCCATTATCATCACAATTTGTTACATCAACAAAAATTGCTTAAGCTTAGAAAAGGCCCAAATTACTGTCAAAGTTTCATTCTTACTGGCTAAATAATTCAGTTCAGCACCCTTCAATAGATGACAAAACCAGGATTTTTTATTTTAAGCCATCTGAAACAACACAACTCCAAGCCATAGACACTATAGTAAGATTGCACATAGAATGGCTGTTTAAAATTGGGATATTGTAAAATTACTTTTTTTTAAAAACTTCAATTTTACTATACTTAGATCTTACTGATGGATGGGTGACCTTTTTCACTTGACTTTTTTCATATGCCACTATGACATATGGACTGTATCTATGGCAAAGTTTCTATAAAACAGTGTTAAAGGTTGCACATTCAAAGAAATGAATGTAATTGTTTTTATTTTCTGGCTTCAGAAACTTCTGTATGGCAACGACAACTTTATCTGGGTGATGCTTGACTTCTTCCACCCCCAAAAGATCTCCCATAAAGACTTTCTTCTCAGTCACAAATGTACTTTTCTTCAGGTTGACTTTAATATTTTTGTTTTCATAATTGCAAAAAAACAATTCAAATTGCAAAGTGTTGCATGAGTTCTAACATGTCCTTTGATGCTATGATATGGACATCCACATACATCACAAGGTTCTTTACTTCTTTAAAGAAGACTCAGTCAAGACAATGAATCAATCTTGGCCCACTATTAACCAGTCCAAATGGCATTCTTTAGAAGACATACAATTGACCTCCATACTTAAAAGCAGTAAATTTCTGATCCTGTGGTTGCAAATAAATTTGCCAATATATATTATAATTGAGATAATAAATTTAATCGTTTAAAACTATTATAATCAATTCTTAAATCTGAAGAAGTACTTTCGGTTAATTTCTTAAACCTGCCTCAACTGCCATAAGAAATTAACTGAAAGTACTTTATAAAGAAAGGGAGTTAAACAGAGCTAATATTATAGTAAAGTGTAAAAATATTATAGATAATTTATTATTAAAATGCAATTAATTATTCTCATTACAAGTAGTTAATCACCAAGATTAAATTTTTGTTTAATAAGTTTTAAAAAAGTATATCTGTAAATAAAGTTTTTTGATTTAATTAAATAATATTTAATTGTCTAAAGAAACATAAGTCAATTATTAAGATAGATTTAATGTAAAAGAAAAATAATTTTCTGTATGCATGTGTGCATGATTTTATGTACATGCATGAACTTTTGGTTTCTTGGTTGAAATTGCCTAGATATTTAATTTTACTCAATAAATATTTAAAATGAATGTTTTTTTAAACTGAGTAAATTTAGGGTTAAATATTTTAAAATAAGAATTTTTGATAAACTTAAATTAAAAGAAAGTGATATTTGATTTTAAAACAATAAAATATAATGTGTTATCTTATTTATTTTTATTAATTAATTTGTTAATAAAAGAAAGTTCAGTTAACCTTTTCTTCACCTTAAACCATTAAGTTCATGTGGATTTGAAAAATATAGATAAAAATTTTATAATTTTACTAATTAGTTTCATGTTGTTATTAACATATTTTTCCACAGAGGTCATGAATTCACGAGGAGGTCATTAGTTCTTGATACCTGTCAAGAAAGGTATAAAAACTAAAGAATGTCAGTTTGCAAGGTTGGCTCCTTCATTTTCATCATCTCATGACTGACTGCTGTTATCATTGCAATTTAAATCAATAATATTTTTATAATTATTTTTATTTATTATATAAATTTTAAAGTTATTACAACTTTTGATATTCATTAACTTATAATGCTATGTTAGTCAGTTCTTAAGGAAATCTTGCTATTTTATTGCCATAATTCAATTTGAACTATGTTTGCTACTAATGGCATGCTTCAAAAGAATAACTCATTTATAATAAGTCAATTTCATCAGTTATACTTTAAAGTAGATTTTAATAGAACCCATGTGTTGTATCCAGTGGTATTAACTTTTAAAATTGTACTGGACAATGTAGTAATTTACTTTTTGCTTTTACATCTTATCTTTAGAAGGTAGAAATTAAAGTTTAAAGTTTTAAAATATAGACTGTTTAAAATATGAAACTAAGTATGAGCAGCTATATTGATTATTCTACCTGTTATTAAATGCTAAAAATAATAATTCATATTGATTGTAATGAATCTAATAAAATGCTTTTTCATTGTGAACTTTATAATTACTAATAACCTGTCATCATTGGCAAAGAATGAATTTATGAAAATGCATTTGCTTTCTCTGAATTTTACTATAGAGAAGAATATTCAGAAAAAGATGAACTTATAAAATTAACAAAAAACAGGAGAACTTTTAAATGCTTTGTTTTCTCAGTATTACATTATAAAAATACTTTGAATAAATTTTATTGAGGAATTTAATGAAATGAGTATGTTAAAAGAAAATATAGTTTACAAAAATAACTACAATGGATATTAAATAATGTGTTGTAGTAAAATGAAGATTATTAAATTTAATAGTTATTTTAGAAAAATTTATTAGTAAAATAATATCTTGAAGTGACTTTCTTTGTTTTAAATTTAAACTTTCTTTTAAAGTGTGTTACTTTTCAAGAAGCAAGAGATATGAATGTATTACTATTTTTTGAAATGGAACTGCAGACTCCATGGCTCAACAGACCACATGTTTTATTGTTATATTTTGTTGAATGAATATTCTTTCACTAGCTAGTTTGCATTGGACAATTTATTCAAATGGAGCCAAAGTTATTATTTAATTTAGAGTTATGAAATTTATTAATGTCTTATCATGTATACATATATTAGAAAGTCACATTTGCCTTATAAAATATTATTTGATTAGTTTGGATGCTTTGTTCTGTGGATAACTCACTGAGAATGACTTTCCACTATCAACAGACGACTCACTATGGAAAATTCTGCTATTGAACTACAGTGTTTTAAAAAAAAAGATATATTTATTATTATTATTATTATTATTATTATTATTATTATTATTATTATTATTATTATTATTATTATTATTATTATTATTATTATTATTATTATTATTATTATTATTATTATTATTATTATTATTATTATTATTATTTTGTTTTTTTGATATTTCTATGTCAAGGTAATCTTATTTTTATTATTATGTAATAAATTGTTTTTCTCTTCACTAGTAAAATTGTAATTATAAGTACGTGACTTTTTTTTTTTTGCATTAAATAGTGAAGCTATAATTTTACTCTAATTTATAATAGCTTTGCTAAGCGCTTTCAAGATTTCATGCTTGAATCTCATACTCATAGCTTTGTAACTAACGATTGTTATCATTATGCAAATGCATTTGAATTTTTAATTAGTCCATTGTTTAGAGAGAGCAAAACATGTCTCTCTTTTATTAATGGCATTAATGTCATTTGCTATATAGAAAGCTTCTTTAACTTGTCTTTTGGCATCATTTTTTTCTGTACAAATTATTTGGGCAGGACTACGTTCAAATACATGGCCTGTAGCTGCTTGGTGGTCCCAGAATACTGATGATCCTTCATTTTTATTTTTGACCCTATTGTAGACATACCTATGTTGATATATTCTTGTGTTCAGGTTAGCCCAAGTCTCACCATAATATGATGCATGGCAGCCTAATTGAGGGCATGCCACTTTATAGACCACATGAGGGGCTTGATCTCTATCTATTTTATCTTTAGCATTATTTATCAGCCGGTTAGTATTGGGAGGTGTTCTGAAACTAAATTTAAAATTGTTAGCTAATGTTTTTGCAATATTTGGTGTTACTTTAAGTACAAAAGGAATTGCTAGGTATTTCATATTGTTTTTAGACAATTTATTTCTTAGTTTTTTATAAAATATTTTTATTTTCTGATTGATTGTATTAGGTTTGAAGCCTATGTTAGTCATTTCCTTTGTATATTTGTCTATATTGTTTTTCCTATCTGCTATATATTTACATAATTGGTGATTTCTAAAAAGGAACATATTCATACTTGCCCATTTATATGTGCTGGGGGTGTTAGATTTTGGACTTGTGTAACCTTGTATGTGCAGTGGTTTAATCATCATTTTATAATCCAAGTGTGTATTCTCTCTTTTTATTAAAAAGTCTAGGTATTTTATTTCTTGATTCTTGTTTTCCTCTGTTCTACTAAGGGTTAATCCTGAGATGGCTTGAAATTCATTTTGTACGTTAATAGTGGTGGAAGGTTTTGCTGCAATAAAAATGTCATCAACGTATCGAGAGTATATGA